>ML681981.1:20332807-20683404 GCA_007922195.1 Podocnemis expansa | reverse complement strand
GTTCATAGTATGAACCTGCTATTTCATTTCCGCCTTTTTTCCTTATTTCGAATTAACATTTTGTTAATTCAAAATAAGTTTGTTTCGAAATAAGCGTTATTTCGATATACGGTTGTTGCGAAACAACCATATCGAAATAACTGGCTGTGTGAGAACACAGCCTTAGAGACAGAAGCATACCAATGGAGACCTGTAACTGGCTGACTTGCGTCTGGAGGGGCCCCAAAGGATGCTGCTATGCTGGCAACTCTGATCCCCGCTCATTTCCAGCTGTCAGGCTAGTGTAACTCCACTGATTTCAGTCATGTTGTTCAGCTGTCAGATAGCTGACTCTAAGGAGTTTCTAGACTCTTCTTTGTATAGTTTGAGTATTGAACAGGTAATTTTAGTACAAGCGTACTTGTAATTCTGAAGTTAAATTATTTTTTCATATTGGAAAAAATTCTCCTTTTTCTCTTTCTTTTGCAGTCCTTCATAGGGAATTACTGTTTTAAAAGTCCATTGTGGGTACTGAAAGTCTCTCTATTGGGGTGGGTGGTGGGAAGGAAATCAGAGATCACTGTATTGGACTTTGTCCACTCTGCTGGGTTTTGGTTTGGCCTTTATTGTTACTATTATTGCTGCTTCTCAGACAGGAGGGGATGAGAAGATAGAATGGAAAGAGAAACTTCTGTCACTAGATACTTTCTTCATTCCAGTGCTGCAGACAGGATATTGAACTGCACAGGTAGGTCAGTCTTGACCAGCACTGGACTCCAGCTCATGTCTATGGAGCAGGATGATCTCTGACTGGCATGCTCTGGTCTCTTCCCATCTTTTCTCCTTGACTCATGGTAAAGGCTGCTTAGACTGTCACAGCCTGTCATGCTGGTTATGGTAATTGTGCCATAGAATTAAATTAATTGCAAAGCTGATCAAGCTTGGAATGTATTAAACAAAAGAAAAAGGAGGTAGGAACCAAAGAATGTATGGCATTTTGAAGTGACAAGCTAGGAAGAGGCTGCAGCAGGAATCTTAAATCTTATTGTCCTATAGGTTGCTTAGGATCCAACAAATCTGATGGTGAAAACCTGACACACTGATTGGTTTATGGCCCGGACATGTCAGAAAAATTTCCCCAGAATTGCCCCATAGGCAAAAGGTGTTGTTGATTAAATGATACAAGCCACCAGGGTGATGTGGCTGTGAAAAAAGCTAATGCAGTCTGCAATGTTCCCTCTAAGGTTTGGCAGCTTGTGTGCAAAATTTTCAACCTGTGTTCAAAACTTTTTCTGAATAAAATTTGTGTGTAAACTCATGTGATGGAAATTATTGAAAAATCTAGAACAATGAAAAATGAATAAAAGTTGTTATTTAGAGTTGTTTTTTATTCATAAAAAAACACTTAAGTTAATTAGCATTTACCCAAATTGCTATACAATCAAAAGAAACTAATTCATGGCTTTCAAATAACCCAAGACCAAAGTTATATTCAATCTGTATCCTAGTTGTCACATTTCTGCCTAATACTCTCATCTCCTGTGTTCTACCTGCAGAGTTACAGTTCACAGGGAGGTCAGCCACTTATCACTGACAGCATTTAAGCTGTCTTAATGGTCTCAGAGCAATGTTCCTGGTAAGGATTGGGATACCATAATCAAAAATTTTAGTTTGTGAGCAGAAATTTTGCCTTATGGTAACTTTGAGAGTCCAGTGAGTCAAGGCTTCAAAGAGAAACAGCTGGTTTAGAATTGATGTGCAGATTTGACTGTGTGAAAGCAGGATTAAATCAGGACTATGGATTCTTTTCCCATTACAGCAGGTGGTTTGACTTCACCCATGTTTACATGCTGTTTCCCAGTGTTTGAATCTTAACAACTGCTCTGATTTGCTGTTACTGTATGACCTGATCCCATGTCTTACACTCCCTTACATTTATTTTCATCCCATTCTGTAAATTCCCCCATCTTCAAAGCATCTGACAAAGTGAGATTTTGCTCATGAAAGCCCATGCCACAAATAAATCTGTTAATCTTTAAGTCTCACAGGACTCCTTGCTTCTTTTGTACAAAATAGGCCTATGTTTTAAAATGTGTTTATTAAAAATTAAGATTTAAAATGTCTTCATTAAAATTACTTTTAAAATGAGTTTATTGTAAATAGTATTAATTAACTGGTTTAATTGAATTTGTGTGAATTTTTATTTGAAATTTAATTTTTAGAAAGCTTTTTAACTAAACTAATTATTAAAGATTTTTAAAAATGGAGACAAGGAAAGAAAGCAGGAGGATGAGAAAGAAAGAAAGAAAAATGGTAGAAAGAGAAAGGAAGAGAGAAAAATAGAAAAAGAGATAAGGAAGGAAAAGAGAGGAAAGAAGGAAAGAAAAAGAAAGGAAGGAAGAGAAAGAAGGAAGGGAAGTGAGAAGAGAGATGGAAAGAAGGAAGAAAAAGATAAGAGGAAAAAGAAGGAAGGAAAAGAGAGAAATGAGAGAAGAAAGAAGGAAAGAAACAAGAAAGGAAGGAACAGAAAGAAAAAGGAAGGCAAGTGAGAAGAGAAAAAAGGGAGAAAGAGAAAGAGGAAGGAGAAAGGAAAGAGGAAGAAGAAAGGAAAGAGGAAAAAAGAGAAAAAGAAAGATGGAAAGAAGAGAAATAGGAGAAAAGAAAAAAAGCAGATGGCAGGCTCCACCTCCTCCCCGGCTGTGTGTCTGGTAGTGCCGAGGCTGCCCTGCAGGCACTGCTCTGCTCAGCTCAGCAGCTGAAATCCGAGCTGCTGGCCAGCAGGGAGACACAGTCAGCTCCCAAAGCCCTGCAGTGAGCGCTGTCTCCGAGCCTGAGCCTCTCACTGCAGCCACTCGGTCTGTCTTTCTTTCTTTCTCCCTCCAGCCCGGGGCCTTGAGAGCTGATGGTGCCTCCTCGCTGGCTAGCTTCTTGGATCTGAGCCCCGTTCCCATGCGCTGCTGACCGTCTGTGTGCTGGGGCCAGAAAAGTTGTGCGTGGGCACGCACACATGCAGCTTAGAGGGAACAGTGGTCCTAGGATGCATCAGATGAGTTACTTTCAGTAGAGATAGAGAGGTCTTGGTACCATTACATGAGGCGCTGGTGAGCCCCATCTGGAATACTGAGTGCAGTTCTGGTCCCCTATGTTGAAGAAAGATTAATTCAAACTGGAACAGGTACAGCGAAGGGCTATAAGAATGATCCATGGAATGGAAAACCTGCCTTTTGAGAGGACACTTAAAGAGCTTAGCTTGTTTAGCCTAACCAGAGGATGGTTGAGGGGAGATGTGATTGCTCTTTATTAATACATCAGAGGACTAAATACTAGGGAGGGAGAGGAATTGTTTGAGTTCAGTGCCAATGTGGCACAAAAACAATGGATATGAACTGTCCATCAGGAAGTTTAGACTTGCAATTAGACACAGGTTTCTAACCATCAGAGGAGTGAAGTTCTGGAATAACCTTCTCCAGGGAGCTGTGGGGGCAAAAAAACCTGGCTGGCGTCTAAACTAAGCTTGATAAATTTATGTAGGGGATGGTATGATGGGACAGCTTAGTTTGGCAATAGGGCTGTAACTACAGTGGGGCCAACGGGACTTTGCCCCGGGCGCCCCGGAGTGGCTCAATAGAGCTGCTTATTTAAAAAGTGCATTTCACAGTGCTGGCCCCAATTGCCACTAATGGCAAGGGGCACGTTCCAATTGGAACGTGCCCCGAGCGGCGAAACAGCACGTTATGGCTCTGTTTGGCAATTGACCAATCTTCAACTATTGGTGGGGGATATGCCAGTGACCTAAAATGGGATGTTAGATGGGTTGGGTTCTGAGTTATTACAGAGAATCCTTTCCTGGGTGTCTGGCTGGGGAATCTTGCCCATATGTTCAGGGTTTAAATGATCACCATATTTGGGGTCAGGAAGGAGTTTTGCCCCAGGGCAGATTGGCAGAGGCTCTGGAGGTTTCTTCCCATTCTCTGTAGCATGAGGTACACGTCCCTGCTGGTGAAGTCTCTTTACCTTGAAGTTTTTAAACACCCATGTGGTGGGGAGGGGGGCATTCTTGACTTTTGCCCTAGGCCCTGGAAATCCGAAGACCGCCCCTGACTGTGCCTACATAATTCTCTCATAAAAATGTCCAACATGGTCATCCTTCACTGTTCTCATCAACATATGCAATCAAAACCATTTCTAATGCTTTCTAATATTTGCCTTTCCTGAAATTTTTGCCCATCTCTATGATGACTTATGAGCTGGTAAGACTCTCTGGTGGTCACTTCACTATCACTTTTTAGGTTAAACAGAAGTTCAGTCATTTGCTTTGAATCCACTTTGTGCTTGTTTTTGGCAGCAAATTTTACATGGCATTTTTACAGGATGAGAGGGCTCTTTGCTCCCTTTTAGCTTCCTTGGCTCAGTGAGACTCCTTAAAATTTAGCAAATCTAAAATCCTCAAAATACAGGTTTCTGCACAGATGTTATTTCTGTTATTTTTATTGGTATAAGTGAGATGATTCAGGCTCTCATGATCTCTCAGAACTCATCTCCTCTATCATTGGATCACTTCTTAGTCAACATCTCAATGTTTACTTGTGAGTAGGTTTCGATTAATTCACAAATATCAGGAACTGGAACATTTTCTAGGAACTAGTGTCTGTATGATGCCTCACAATGGAATTTGTTTTTTTAGTTTGCTTTTTAAAAACATAAAAAATTGTACAGAACATCGACATTAAAGGCTCATTATGATCTGTTGTATGGAATTGATCTCAAAGGTCTAAAGAGCTAAAAGTGTTTATCAAAAATTTTACTGTATGTAAAGGGAAACTCAGCTCACCACTGGACTGGTGCTTCCTGCTGGCCATCTGGGTATTAGCTCTGGACTGACTTCCTCATCCACAGTATGTGCACCATCATTTTTTCACTGGTGTTGGCCTGTAGCCCTTCCTGCAGTCATCCGGGACTGACCGTAGTGTCCTCTTCCTGATTCAGCTTTCTGGCTGTGTCACAATCTGTTCCTTTCTTCTGGGGCAGGTTTGTCTCCTCAGGAGTCTGGCCACTTTCCCAGTGGCAATGGCAAGCTCTTGTCCTGCCACTGCCTCCGTGGTACCTGGAGTAACTTATCCTGCCATTTCCCAGTGGTGGTGGAGGGAGGAGGGAAAAGGCAGACTGTCTCAGGCCCATGTCCTAGCTAAGGGATCCTGTGGATTGCAGCCTTTCGCTACACGCCAAGTTCGTCTTCCTGCTGCTGTTGACCTGAGCCTCTTCATCCCAGCCCTTGTACCTGTTTCATACCCTTTCTCCTCGCTTTCAAGAACTCAGCTGCTCTGGTTCTCCTGGTCCCTGTCAGTAGTAGTTTTACCTTAAATAACACAGGCCTCTCAGCCTGCAGGAAGACAGCCTTCCCTGGGCTGCAGGCCCTCTCTGGTTTGTTTGGCCATGATACTCTTTTTATATGGGTCTGCTAGACCTTGACTGACTGTCACTCATAGTCCTTCTTTATTGACTGCTTCCCAGTTAGCCTCTCCAGGGCTCCATCAACCCCTTCTCTGGTGGGGCGGGGCAGTCATCGCGTAACACTGTGCAACATGAAACAGTGATAGGCCTCTGTTTAAAATAACCCCGATTCTACTTTGTTTTACTTAGTTAATAGGCAAACACTCAAAAGAATTTATTCAAATTAAAAGACTGATTAAACAAAAGAACAAACAAAACCTTAAAACATGCATTTGTATTGAAACTAGTTGACTAATTATGCAAAACAAGCAGTCAAAACTTTTAAAGCCTTTCTCCTTTTGGCAGGAAAATATTGTCTCTATTTCAGAACAACTTTTCTTTGATGAAAAAGAGAGGATAAATTTTACTCCCAGTTCTGATGTAGAGAGAGAGCTTTTACTTGTCCTTGTCTTAAACAGACAGACACAAGATGAAAGAGAGACAGGATAGAAAAGAGGGGTGAAATACAGCTTTTGTAAGTGATTTTGGAACCACTGTTTAGTAACAAGTTGATGCTTTTGGATGGCAGGTCGTCCAGAATACCTACTACTCTGATCTCAGTTTATGATCTGGTCAGGGATGTCATTCTTCTTAGACAGGACAGGCTAGGATGAATATAGCATAGTTGACTTCAGCATTCAGGGAAAGCTAAGCAAGTGAGCAGACAGAAGAAAAGAAATGGGAGTGGGGAGAAAATAATACCAGGGAAGGGACAATGATGCAGGATCTTATGTGCCTGTAATGCATGCAGTCAGAAATCCTTGATTTGATGGGCCAAGAATTGGATGTTATGCTAATGAGAGCTTTCAGCACTCTAGGTGAAACTGTTTCTTTAACAAGTTTATGTCTGCCTGGCCTTCCTCTCAAGAAGAAAGTGCTTTAGATGAGTTGTAGAGATGATGGAGAGCTGAACTGAACATGTCTTTTTCCAAAGCCTCTGTTTAAGAAACCTAAAAAGGGAAAATGTGGGTGTCATAGTTGGTGTCCTGAATTGTTTTGTCCACCAATTAGACATGATAGTTGTCACACCAATTTTGTTCTATTAGTTTCTGGTTCCGCATCTTCTGTTTTTACCAAACATAATTTCCACTGTCTATGGATTACATCCGTGTGACCTTTTTGATTTAGATTTTTTTTTTGCTTTTGTTCCAACATTCAGCACTGTAAACAACCTGACCTCTCTTTCATGATTTGTTTAACATCTTGTGAACATGCACCTCAGCTCACATTTGAATTCAAAATGATGGGCACACTTTGTAGGCCCAGTCATCAAAAGAGACCCCTCCCACCTCATGTGCGGCAGGGGTTGGAAGGAGGGTGGTGAATGAGCCAGGCAATTTGCAGGAAGAGAATGGATGATTTCATGGAAAAGGCAGTTGAATGCTGCTCTCAATTTTATTTTAAACCTGCCTCTGTTACAGAGTTCCTGTGACGTACAAATCAAGTAATTTAAACCAGACTTTTACAAGGGGTTGCTAATAGTGTGGTCCCCATTTTTTGGCTGGTGTATGTGAGACCTTAGGTCTGATTTTTTCGAAGTGCTGAGCCCTGCCAGCTGTAACCGAAGAGAATGACAGCTGTGCTTGACTACATAAAGTGTATAAAATGCTAAATCTACTGTCTCAATATGGTATCAAATCAGTGGCACCTTTGTCTATTCTTCAGATTCCACATCTGTAAAATGGGAATAATGCCACCCCCCCATAAGGATGGTACAAAATAATTAATGTTTCTGGAGCACTCAGATTATACTGAAGGTGATAGGAAAAAAAATCACATGAAGAAATTAATTCTGTATAGAGAGTGGGCAGTAAATTAGCTTTAGGGCTACACACTGAGCAGTGTAAGTAAAAGAAAATATAAGTAGCTGCATAGAGGCAGGCATTCTATGGAAAAATAGTATGTGATCAGGTAATTGAAGACAATGCATATGCACAAGGGACCAAAATTAACATTGCAGAGGCAGGCTTAGTTCTGGCATGTCTTAATTTTCATGTACTTGACTTTCCAGCATTAATGATGTCCTTTTGAGAGAGATATATATTCTCTCACAATTAAATTCAGTGAAATCCTTTCTGCAGGTGCTGTCTGAAATGGAAGGAATTGCTTGACCATTATGATGCTATTCATATTGATCCAGAAAGCTGGAATGGGCAATTACTTATCCTCCCTTCACACTGAGTTTCCTGCACAGTTCCATACAGTTCTATATGTGCAGATATTATATATGCAACCATAAGGAAAGATTGTAGAAAGTTCTGAGCTGAAATGATGGACCGAAGGAGGTTAATGGAACTTTGTTCCACATCACTTTTTCGCTGAGGCTGGAGTCTGTATGATTGCTTTCCAAGTTGCTGGCTGAGTTACAAACCTAGATTAAGTTATTTGGTTAGTCTCAGTCCAAATAAGACAGAAAGATGCTCTTCAGTGAAGAGAGGATCTAGAGCAGTTGTTTCCAACCTGTGGTCCGGGGACCCCTGGGGGTCTGGGGATATGTTGCAGGGGGTCTTGGAGCCTCTCTCTGCTGAGGCAGGAATCCAGCAGCAGCCCTGATGGTCCCGGCTAGGGCTCTCTCTCCTCACCTGTGGCTGCATCCTGGCAGGGGGATAGGGCTGCAGCGGCTCCCCGGCAGGAGTAAGGGCAGGGGGCCATAGCTGCCATGGCTCGGCTCCCTAGTGGCATGGGCCATGGTAGGGGTAGTGCCGCTCAGGAATGGGACTGGGGTTTCTGGCACCCCCCTGCAGCACAGCAGATGTCTGGGCAGACAAGTGATGGCACAGTCCCCATTTTGGTGCTCCTCAAACGTCGGTGCCTCCCTGCAATGCTTACCTTGCTTACCGCGTTGTGTCGGCCCTGACGCCGCTCACTGGCTGTCCCAGTGGCCCTGCTAGAATGGTTTGGGCCAGATTACATAATCAGCTGGGGGGGGGCCACAAAGAGTTTTTTTTTTGTTTAAAAAGGGGTCCCCAGCCTGAAAAGGGGTGGGAACCACTGATGTAGAGGAACTCTTGAGGTGGATGATTGCTCCTGTCAAGGCTGTTTCCCCACTCTGGCACTCTGAGTGCAGAAGGTGGGGGCCTGCAACAGGCCTTAAAACCCACTGGCCCTAAAGCCTTACCTTACAACTCTCCAAGGCTACCAATTTCCTGCCCTTGGAGTGGCACTGCTGCCACTATGCAAATACAAAAACTTCTTGAAAATCCAGGAAAGTGCTCTGGGAATTCCTTCCTGTGGGGTACCCTCAATCTCTTTTCTTTGTCTCTCAGGAGAGCACTGGAACCCCAGCTGGGATATCAGCTGAAAATGAGACAGAATCCCCATTAGTAGTTGGCTCTGCAGTCTGAGGCACATGTACACAAAACCTCTTGCCTTTTAGGACACAGAATCAGAGCTTATTTTAAAAGGGTAAATTCTTTAATTAAAAAGAACAGCTAAGAAACACAGAGTTGCTTCTCTGGGATTTAACTTGGGTAGTTACAGTATAGTGGGAGGGGACAGGGGCACTGCTACACCTAAAGCTTAATTGGGGCCCAGGTCCCCACTGGTCACCCAGGCCGTGTACCATTCCCTAACCCCCTGGTCCCACCGCTGGCACCCCGCTGGCCCAGCCCAACCCCCTTCCCCCCCCCCACGGTTCCTGCTGGGCCAGCATGCCTGTTCCTCCCCACCACCTGGCTGCCAGAGGTGATTGCAGCTCAGCCCAGGGTGGGAGTTGTAAAAACTTCGAGGCCCAGCCCTGCACTGGCCAGAAGATGCAGCTTCTGGGTGGGTAGAGACCGCAGCTGCTGGCTGTGTGCAGCTGGCAGCATTTCCCATGTGGGGCTGTGCCCTGGCACACTTTAGCTGTGTGCTGCTCAGGGGCTGGCCCTGAGTTTCAGGGGGCTGAGGCCCCCCATTGCTCCATGGTAGTGACACCTCTGGGAGGGGGTACATGTGCTCAGCACAGAGGAATCCAGAAACGAAACAAAGACACCCTGACCACATTTGGCTAAACATTCCCTGTTTTACTCACGCCTGGTCAGTTACAGACTTGAGCCTATCTTGAGCAGGGATGTTGTTGGATCCTCCAGACCTTTCTCCCTAGCCTCATCCTGATCCTTTCAGGAGCCCTGCTGCCAGCAGAGAGGAGCCAGGCAGGGCTGCTGTGCCAATTCAAAACCATGTATTCTGTGTCTATTGGATCTCCTGTGACTCACTGACCAGGGTGTTAACCCCTTCCTCCCCAAGGTTACTACAGCTCTCTTTCTGGAGAAGGGAGGTAGTCTCACCCTTGATTTAAACTATGTGCTATACAGCTAGTCCTCACTTAGTGACCTACTCGTTTCGTGACCCCTCAGAGTTATGACCGGCTCTCTGATGAGTTGGTATTATGGCGATGTACGAGAACTCACATCAACTCTCTCAGATTACCTATATTTACAGTACACTATGCAAACTAAGTTCAGTACATTAGAGCTTAAAACATTTAAAATATATATTAAAAATGTTATAAATGATGCAAAGGTGACATTAAAACTATCTACCGATGGTTGAAAAACCCACTACCAGTAAAGTACATTATGCCTGAAATACCGGTAAGGGCTGCTCCTCGTTTAGTGACCAATTCGTTTATCAACCAGGTTTCAGGAACGGAACCCGGTCACTAAGTGAGGACTACCTGTATATGCAAATAGCATTGACTAGATATGTCACTTAATTTAAATGAATTGACACACTTGACTCAATTAGTTCTGAAGTAATGCCAGTGTGGTCAGTGGAGGTGCACCATGGACAAATGCCCTAATGCCAGCAAACAAAATCATCTCTCCAGCCACATGGAACTCAGCCTTTGCTTTGAAAAGAAAGCTCAGCCTTTTTCCTTCTCATGAAGCTTCTCCATAGACAAATCCTGCAATGAAGCAGACAGCTACGTGAACTCATAGTATGGGCTTGATTCTCCACTACAGCTCACCAGAGCTCAGACAGTTGAGAAGGGGTAGCTCTCTCTTATTCAGAATCTCTTAACTTCAGCACAAGTTAGGGACCTCCACTGTGCCACCATGCCCCCTCTATTTCTCTCATGCCCGGATCACAGAATCCCCGAATATGCCCCTTCTGTCTCTTTATGCCAATGGTGGAGGCAGCCGGGACAAGAGGCAGCAGAATTGCTTCACCAGATAACCCTTTTTTGCTGGGGAGTCCCCCTTTCCAGTTAAGTGAATTCTCCACGGGCCATCTCCAGCTGTTTTAAGCCCACATTTCATTGCTTAGCAAATGAACGAATCTACCGTTTTTGTCTCAGTGGTTCATATAGTTTGCACCTTATTGGATCCGTCCTGCTCTTAGTTTCCCATAAAGCAGCAGTAGCCAGGAAAAACCTTTATGCTAAACTCACCCTGATCATCCATACCTTTGCACTATCCATTCTGGATTCCTGTAATTTGCTGTGCCTTGGCTCACTCAGACTTCAGCCAGTACAGGATATGGTTTCGCACTGTTGTGCTGACCAGCATGGCAATGCTTAAATCCAAGACCAGAAGGGACCATTGCGTTCACCTAGTCTGACCTCCTCTGTTACCAGAGCTCCCCCCTCCCAAACCCTTGAGCATTTCTTTTAGAAAAAGATCTCTTCTTGATTTAAAAATTGTCTGTGAAGGAGAATCCACCATGACCCTTATGAAATTGTTCCAGGGGTTAGTTTACCTTCACACAATTCCAGTCTGAATATTTCTAGCTTCAATTTACAGCCATTGGGTCATGTTTCACTTTCTCTGCTGGACTGAAGAGCTGGTATTAAATATTTATTCCCCATGTAGATATTTACAGACTCTAATCATTCTACCTCTTAACTTTCCTTTGTTAAGATTGAGCTATGAATTTTTCACTATAAGGCATGTTTTCTAAGCTGTTAATCATTCTTGTTGCTTTTCAAATCCCCTCTAGTTTATCAACATCCTTCCTGAAGTGTGGGCACCAGAAGTGGACTATTCTAATAGCAGTTGCACCAGTGACAAATACAGAGGTAAAATAACCTCTCTGTGGCTACTCAGCATTCCTCTGGTTTTGCATCCAAAGACAAATGCCCACAGGGTCTCAGAAATTCAGGGAGTGTTGAATAATGAAGAGGACAGGTCACTGACACAAAGTGATTTGAATCATGTGGTAAACTGGGCACAAACAAACAATGTGTTTTAATATAACTAAATGTAACTATAAAACAAACAAGAAATCCTATGGGACTTTTAAAGACTAACAAATATATTTATTGCATGAGTTTTCATGGGAGAAAATTCCATCTTCATCAGATGTTTGAAGATGGGATTTTCTCCAGTGAAAGCTCATGCAATAATTTGTTAGTCCTTAAAAGTGCAATAGGCTCCTTGTTTGTTTTGCTGAACTAGACTAACGTGGCTACCCCTTTGGAACGTGTTTTCGTGTAAATGTATGCACCTAGGAACAAAGAATGTAGGCTATATTTCCAGGATGGGGGGGGGGGGGGGAGAATAGGGGTGCGGCTCTATCCTGGTGTAAGGGGACTGATAGCCCCTTACTGAGAGTGAATGGGCCTTTTGAGTGGCCACTCCCGCCTGGAAGCAGGACTGTGAAACAGACAGCCCCAGGGCCAGTGTGTGTGTGTGTGCGCGTGTGTAGCAGAGAGCCAAGTGGGGCTCAGCCAAGCAGAGCTGGAGGCAGTGACAGAGCCAGAGTTGCCTGAAGCTGGGGCAGGAGGCCAGAGAAGGAGCCCAAGGTGCTGAGCTCATCTGTGCAGCCCCACAGCAGGAGGACCAGAGGAGCCCCACTGAACCCGAGCAGCAGCTGGGAGCCGGAGCTGCAGCCATCTGGAGCTGGGTGTGGTGAGCAGCTGGGGAGCAGTGAAGGGGGGCTGACGCTGGGACGAAGGGCCCTGCCCCTGGAGCTTGGGGACGTGTGGCCACAGACAGAGCCTGCATCTGGCCCCCTGGATTATCCAGTCGCAGCCAGGCCTGGGCAGAGGGCTTGCAACGTGGAGGACAGACTGTGAGACTGTTCCTCAGGCCCCAGAGACTCTGTCTGTAGTGCTCCCACACCAGGCAGCGGTGCTGGGGGTTTATTGTTCACCTTTTTCCACTTTTTTTCTATTTTCTTATTGGGTTATTCTTTTTATTTCTGTATGCTTAAATAAATTGTATATAGTGTATATAGTAACTGGTGGGCCAGAAGAGTGGTCAGTGTGGTCAGCACCCCGGAGTGGGGACACCCTAGCCCTGTCCTGAGAGACCCCGATAAGAGTGGGGGTCGAGCCCCCAGGAATCCTGGGGCCCAGCCTTGTCGGGGTTACGGAGACTCCTCCAAACAGGAGATTGGGAGGTGAGCCTTTGAGGTCAGGCAGGCCTTGGGGTAAAGGAAGTGGGAGCAGGGACTCAGATCCTTTTGCTACCCACCTTCACCGGGGTGGTATACAAAGTCTGGGAAGTTCCCCACAAGAGCGGGTCCATCCCCCCGCTTACACTGGGAAACAGCTCAACATTTGTTCATCAAATGCTCTGTTGTGTATTGTTTGAAAGTTTGCTTCATCGTGGCAATTTGTTTTCTTCCAGATTATCAGATAAAAATGTTAAATAGCATAAGACCAAGCACTGCAGTACCTCACTAGAAACACACCTGGTCAGTGACTATTCCCAGTTTACAATTGCATTTTGAGACCTATCAGTTGTCAGTTTTTAATATAGTTAAATATGTGCCATGTTAATTTTATATCACTCTAGTTTTTTTTAATCAGACTGTTATGAAGTACCAACTCATGCGTTCCATACCTTCTGTCCTGGATGCCTTTCGTCTGTCACGTGCACTACAGTGTGTTCATTGCCACTGATAGAACCCTAGATAACCTGGAACCAAGCTGGCATAGAGACCTTTTTTTTTCTTCTTCTTCTTCCTCCTGTGGCTCATTTCAACAAGGTCATTCTGCTAGAACACTATTGCAGTGTGTTCCCAGCCCTGGCTCTGGAATTCACATCCTCTCAATCTGCCAAAGCCAGTATTTGGCAAGTTGTATGACAAGAGTAAGATTTTCATTCACTCTAGTTTTCTGTAACTGGCGCCTATAATAAGAATATTCATCTGACCTGTTGGTAGAACTGGAAGAGACAAACACCCATGCATCTCTCTCTCATTGTCAAGGGATCCTTAATTTATATTCTGTATAGGTGGAACAGTCCTTGTCAGTTGGAGTGGTGCATGTGTTGTCATATAGTATCTATTTAAAGCACTCATCCTCATGGTATTTACTGTAAGTGCTGTTATCACAGGTAGTAAATCACTTTCCCTTTCCAGATCAGGAAGTACTTTCTGCTAGTTTATTCACTGATAACAAGCATCTGATGAGACACAACAAAGACATTGCTCCTGAAAAATCCAGGAATATCACACCACCCTATTTCTATCTTTTGTTAAAATTATCATCTGTTATCTCAATAGCAGCTGGCAAAGGGGCAGCTTTCAAGACAGGTGTCCCATTGCGAGGCCTGAAGGGTCATTTTCACTTTTAGTTCCATTTATTATTAGTTCTAGTGTTTGTGGGACTTTTAAAGTGATAATAGAAAGCAAATGTTGTGCTTGTCTAACTCCTTTTGAAGATCTCAAAGGCTGCATAAACAATTAATTGAATCTCATAATAGCTGTAAGAGGCACGTATGATTACCCCTTTACAGAAAGAGAAAAAAAGGTGAAGTGATTTGCTCAAGGCTGCAGTGGGGGAATAGAGGTCTGGAATCATGACATGCATTTATTACCAGCAACACAGCCTGTCTGGAACAAGACAATGGAGTGAGAGAACGGGGATGAAGAGAGTTGTTTAAATTTTAAAGCAGTCAGGTTAGGCCTGGAAAGAAATGCTTTACAAAGACTTAGCATGGGGAGAGGAAACAGAGAAAAGAATCTATAATTTAAGGAAATCAGAACAAAGTTATAATTTACATTTTAGTTGTAACTCACCAACACCTACAGAGATTAAGAGGAACACAGAGAATAATAATAGCAGGACATGGCTCAGCTTGGGAAAACATGGCACACAGTCACTGCCCTTAAGCTGTTATCTCATTTTCCAGCATCTCAGCTTTCGTTTTAAAAGAACTCCTAAGGCTCTAGATGTTATGGTGGTGATGAAAACCCTGGAATCATGACCTGAGTGTAACTGATGCAGAAATTAGCTCAGATGCCCAGTGATGGCAGTTTACACATTTATTTCATTGCTCAAGTAAGAAAGAAGGAGGGTCACAAATCAGCAGTGTATTGCAAGTTGCATCTAATTTTGGTTTCCCAACTGAGTGACAGTGGAGGGATACTGCTAATTTCTCCCCTTCCTTCCTTTCAGCATTCAAGACATTAAATTGAACCAGCCCAGAACTACTTCTGAGCACATTCAAGTCACACCAAGGGGGAGCTGAGCCCATGGGCCTGTGTGATCAATATGTGGAAAATCTCCCTGGCCTACTGGGAGTCATGTTTCATTTTCCCAGTTCATATGGGCAAAGCTTACTTTGTGGGTGTAGTGTGACCAGTGTCCCAGTTTTATAGGGACAGTCCTAATATCTGGACTCTGTCTTAGATAAGTGCCTATTATGCTCCACCTCCCCCAGCCCCAGTTTTTCACACTTGCTGTCTGGTCACCCTCTGTGGATGGAGCTGAGCCCTAGTTTACACTTGCTGCACTTTTTGGCAGCAGTTGACAGGAGATATGCAAGGTATATAAAACACCTTGCATATCTCCCAACAACTTACTAAGAGCTTCCTACACTGGAGTTGCTATGGCACTTTCCGGATCAATTGAGCATGTCAACACAGATCACTCAATCAAACCCAGAAGGTCACACTGATGGTAGCGACTTTACCATCATCAGTATAGGCTTACCCTCATAAACTGCCATAATTTCCCTCACTCCCAATTCCACCCTTTCTGTGATTCATAGTCAGGTGACTATGGCTTCATTTGCCTAAGGAGACAACAGATCGCTGAATGTTTTTCCCTTGGTGGAGTGGAGCCATCTTCATGCAACAGTCCTGGCACTGACTGTCCTCTTAAATGAGCAACAGACATTTTAAGGTTTAAAAAGGAAGATGGAATTTTAGTATTAATAGGGGAAAGGGCCGTCCACAGCATTTTATACTAACAGGGTTGAACAAAAACATAGAGTGAAGGTTACAGCAATTGCAGAGAAACACCATAATCAAAGACAGCAGAGAACGCACAGCCTCACAGGATAAATGCACTCAATCTTTATTTTACTTAACTATTTGGCTGGACATGTAGAGCGATAGACTAGGTGGTCTAAAAGTTTTTCCTGTGGCTAATTTCTCTGGTTTAGTGTTGAGATTATTTCTCGGTCGTCAGCTGTCTCTTATACATGGTCAACAGCTGTAGAGATAGAAACTTAGACTTTGTGTTATGATGCCTGCATTGTTTTTAGGATGAACTAACCAAAGGGCCTTACACAGTTTCTAAACTGTTCAGACTCCGATTTAAATTGATATTGATTATATCAAACAGGTTTATGCCTGGCTTAAGAGTGGCCTGGAGGCATGTGACAATATGATTGCATTGGCCCATGCATTATATTTACAAGTAACAAAAACACACTTAAAAAAATAAAGGGAGATCTATTACATGTAAGGATAAGATGCTTTAGTTTTGGACTTTGTCAAATGAACATGTCAATGCTCTTTGACCAATGAGAGCGTGGAGGAAGAAAGAATGTGGTCCAATGAATAAACACGGTTCCGTACACAGATCTGCCACTAACTTGCTGTCTGACTTTGGCAAGTCAGTTTGCCCTCTCTGCCAGTTTCCCCAGGTACAAAATAGGGTAATGGTGCTTACCTCTGTAAAATGCTTTGAGCTCAACAGCCAGAGAGGGCTAAGTGCAAAAAGTACAAACACTTGCATGCTTGCTTTCTTAAAACCCCACACATGAATAGACACAAAGCTATCCCACCCACCTTCAAAATCCAACCTCAAAACTATTCTTTGTCATAATGAGTGTACAAACCTTGACCACTGCTAGGCCTCTTATGTGCACAGAGAACACTGCCTATTGTACTGACCTATAATGTCTCAGTTTACTAGTTCACCCCCATCTGTCTGCATCTAGCTGTTCTCTCAGACTGTAAACTATTTGAGTCAGACTGTCTTTGTACTCTGCCTAGCACAACAGGGTCCTGATTCAAGGTTGGGGCTCCTTGGCACCATGGCAATACCAATAATAAGTACAATAGCTTTAGAGCAAAGTTTACCTTCAGCCAGCGAAAGTCTTGCTGCAATTGTTCTAAATGGTAGAAATAACGCAGGTTATGTGTAGATCCAGAAAACATTATTTATGCTAAAAAAAAAAAAAAAAAGGTGACTTTTGGAGTTGCCATTGTTGTCTCTCTCTTTTTTTTAAATGCTGTACATTGGGCAGTACAGAGCAAGGTACTTCTGATACCTAAAGAGTGATTAGCGAACATCTGAACTAATATTTCATCTGCTGTGGTTGCTGAGTGAATGAGAATACCCTATATAGTTAAAAAGGTAGAGCCTCCAATTGTAGACAGTTATAGGGGTATAAAGATGCTTATTGTAGATTTTAAGGCCTAGTGACTCATTCAGTCTGACACATACAGAAGTTCACCCAGTAATTTTTGCATTAAGCCCAAAACTTCCATTTGAGCTACAGCATGCCTCATAGAAAGCCAATCTCGATTTCAAAGACTTCAAGTTGGGGAGTTGACTGTGCCCATTGGTGAATTGCTCCTGTGGTTAATTACCCTCACAGTTTAAAAATTGCTTCCTATTTCTAGCCTGAATTTGTCTAGCTTTCACTTCCAGCCACTGGATTTTGATATGCTTTTTATTGCTAAATTAAAAAGCTGGCTAATATTGGAAATATCTTCCCTATATATGTCAACCCTCTGATCAAGTCACCCTTTAACCTTCTGTAAGACCAAATAAATAGATGGAGCTTCTCAAGTCTCTTTTAAGACAAGTTTTCCAGACCTCAGATTATATTCCCCTGAATAGTCGTTCTCTCTGGAGCTCAGAGTGGTGCTGGTAGTATTTCATAGTCTCTGCTGAACTGGGACCTGAGGCAAACCCCACTGCAATCAATTAAAAGATTCCTGTTTACTTCAGTGAGCTTTGGCTCAAGCTGAGAAGACATAGGTGCATGGTCTTTGACCAGGAGGTGACAACAATGGCTTGGATGTACTATTAAAAAAGGTGGTATCCAAATACTGAAGAGAATTCATCCTACGTACAACCTTTGGAGTACATCAAATGTAATCTCTGCCCAGGGCCAAAAGAGCTATCTCAACAGATGCACCTGAAAGACTTTAACCAGGATTTTGATCACTGTGCTGCTGTAAAACAATGAACGTGCCCACAAGGCAGGTCTTATGCTAGAAGATGACGATGGAGGTTTCTTGTTGATAATTCAGTTGCAATAATAAACATATTTAAAGGAAGTGACTTTTCTTGTTGCTTTGAAATCTTCCTCTCCTTACCCTTTCTTACTTATATAGCACCACACTATTATGCAAATCATCAAAGAATAAGTCATATCAAGGAGTTACCATAGGAGTGCAATCTAAATAAGACAAAAAACTACTTTCTCATTAGTTTTTGTTGAAAGAACAAGCTCTTTCAGGCTGAATTATAGTGAGTAACAAGAATTAATCAGCATGCATTTACATTGCTGCTGCGTAAATGCTCTGAGATAATTTTGTTTTGAATGCACAATATTAGAAACATTTACTGATGTTTCTGTATATGTTTTATGTGAGCAAACTGATTGGATTTCCTTTATTTAAGTTGTGTGTAATGTAACAAAGCTTTTCTCTTCTTTTACACTGATGTTTCGTAGAGCAGAAAACATTCTCTATCCTACTGCACATTATACATTTGAATGGGTACATCCAAGATTTATTTATGGGTTGGTGGGTTTTTTCCCCTCCATGAGTCACTACAATGTATATATTCATAGGAGAAACCCTTTCCCTTCATGTAACTCCCATAATGTGTCAGTAAAATAACTTTTGTTCAGAATTCCTGATTATATGCTTGGAATTTTAACAAGTCCCAACATTAGCCATAATCAGACTAACAGCTGTTTAGAACCCCAAGCAGTGTACAGGGGCCCTGATTTACTATGACTCCAAATTTCCATTTGTCTTATTTCATGTGAACATTTGAACAAGTGTATTAGTATGAGAAAATAATGCAGTTAGTGTTTTTAGGAGGTGAGTGATGGATGGGGACACTAAATATTTTAGCTTAGAGCCTACATTGGTAGGATTTCTTGTCCTCCTCTGGTTATATAGTTGTCTCTGAACTGATATTTCCAATAACTGTTTTGGGGACACACAGGTTATGGCCAAGAGATGCTACAGCTTTTCACCCTTTTTATCTGCAATTCTGCTTGAGTGGCATGAAGGAACTAAAGGGGTAGCTGTCTCAGTCTAGTTCAGCAAAACAAACAAGGAGCCTGTGGCACTCAAAGACTAACAGATTTATTTATTGTATGAGCTTTTGTGGGAGAAAATCCAACTTTGTCAGATGTTTGAAGCTGGAGAACTATAGAATTGCAGCATCCTTGTTTATAAAGGAATTAGTTTCTGATATGTAGACAAACTAATACATAGCAAATGGCAAAGGCTCCATGATTCACATTCAAAGGAAAATTAAACTGCAAGGACAAACACAAAACCTCCCATATTCAGGCTTGGTCCACACTATGGAGTTAAATAGGGAGTCTAGTGGCACTTCTGAAGACTAACAAATTTATATATTTCATGAGCTTCTGTGGGAGAAAATCCCATTTCATCAGATGCCTGAAGATGAAATGAAATTTTCCTCCCATGAAAGCTCATGCAAAAAAATAAATTTGTTAGTCTTTAAAAGTGCCAAAGGACTCCTTGTTTGCTTTTTTGAACCAGACAGACACGGCTATCCCTTTGGAACTACAGAGTTAAGCCAATGTAAGGCTGCACAGAGGCTTCTGACTTCTTGCTAGCGCTCTAAGACCTCCATACTGACCAGGTAGGTCAGTGGAAGTGCTCCTAGTGAGGACATGCACTAGCAACAGAAAAGGAGCAGTGTGGACATGAACCCACATAGTAAGAACTCTACCTAACATAGGTTACCTTGAATTTGTAGAGTAGACATGCCCTCATACTTTGCCTACAAGTTTTAAATCAGTTTGTGCTGCTTTAACTCAATTTGCACAGCAGATGGCAGAAGTGTTCTTTTATCTGTAGGGCTAGTTTTACTTGTAACATACTGACTGAAGAAAGTCTTTAGCTGCAGTTCATGCAGTTCTGACATGGAGATTTGTTTTATTTTTATACGTCTATCTTATGTAATATGCACCTGGAGCCAAGGAAGCCAGTTGCTAGTGAGGTCTCAAGCACAGAAATTGCTAGTGTTCCTTTGAGTCAACACCAAACACCCAAGGTAGATGAGTTTTCACCCAGTCCTTCACCTGGGCGTTGCCACTGATCCCTACCTTTATTATTCCACTTTTCTGCCACATTGCATCTTAGAATATGACTATCATGCTGTATGGTTATATTGCAATGCCTTTATTTAATAGAAAACAATTAAGCAAAGTCTTCAATTTTATCACTCATGTTACTCACAGTCCACCATTATATTAAATTATCTGTAACTGCCCTGGAAGCTCAAACTGTAAAGAACTCAGTTTGATTTTATTCCTTATTTTAACCATTTAACTGGCAGCACATAAATCAAAGGTTAGAGGCAGCTGAGCTCCAGAACTTAGAACACTTGTTCTTCATTGCTCTAGCACATCATTGCTTCTTTCAGATATCCAGCTTGCTTTTTTCATCCAGGCAGGGATCATGAATATATCAATCAAAGAAAGTCCATCCCTGCTGCATGTGTCACTCATCTAGTGGGTTTATGTCCAAGTCAGTCCAAATGGGGCACGTATGAAGCAATCTGCTGTATGGAATTCTAGGGGCCAGTAGGTATGAGTGAATCACATACATAGGAGCTATTTGGAGGAGAAACAGAAATTGTTCCATGAGTGAGTGAGCACATTCTCTCCTCCACCCCAATGCTTGCTTTAAGTAGAAGGTTTAACTGGGAGGTATTGCTGCAATTTTTAGAGAATAATGCCCATCCCCTGTGGATTTTAGTTGTAGACTCCTGACCTCAGCTGTCTCATTATACCCTGGAGTTCTGAAGAAAAGACAAGAGCATGAAAGGACATAAAATGCACCTTTTTGAGACTGGAAACAAAATACAGAGCTCCAAAGTTGAGCTACGTTTCTATTATCTGTCTGTTAACCTGTGGATCTCACATAGGTCCTGTTATGAGCAAAAAGTATAATTCATTTCCTCTCAGACTGAGTCACATCATCTCAAGCAACCAATTGTTTGTTTCTTGATCAGTCTGTTTTAACACTGGGACTCCTACTTATCACTCAACCATCCATCTCCCTTTTGAGAAGGTTAAAAGAAAAGACAGCATCAAAGCAACTCATGACCTGGAATCCTCAGGATTTCTCAGCTTCATCAGTCCGTCTTTAGAGGTGGGTATGGCAGAGATTATACTGGTCTCAGCTAACAATCTTCTGACAATGAATAGTTTTCTCCATCAGACCAGGAAAAATGCAAGTAGTAGAAGGAAACTAGAGTCCCAAGACTGAGCTCAGGGGAGAAATGGCTAGGAGTGTGACTCTGTGAAGAACAGGCATTGGAAGAAGAGCTCTGTGTCAGTAGCGGAAGAGCCAGACACAAGTATGAATTCTTTGGTTTCAGTGAGGAACTTTATTTTTTGAGACACTAAGAACTCAGTGGAATTGTTTGCAGGCATTAAACCAGCTCCAAGTATAGGGCGATGGTACTCCTAAAAGAAAGGTTGTATAGCATTAATAAGAGGCTCTAGGGAGAACGCTGCCGAGGGCAACTCTGTCACAATGCCAAACCCTGGACCTTACTTAGGAGCGTTTGATGCTGAACAATGACAGAGACACACTAATACAGGTGATTTGACTTCACCCACCTCTATATGCTGTTCCCCAGTGTTTGAATCTTTACAACTGCTTTGATTTGTTTCGATCTTCATTGAGAAGGTTGGTGGAAACTGGATGTCTGATGTAGATGAGGACAATAGGCATGAGATAGGGTCAGAAGCTAAAATAGGGAAAGAGCAAGTTAAAAATTCCTTGGACAAGTTGGATGTCTTCAAGTCACCAGGGCCTGATGATATGCACCCTAGAGTAGTCAAGGAGCTGACTCCAGAGATGTCTGAGCCATTAGCTATTATCTTTGAAAAATCATGAAAGATTGGTGAGGTCTCAGAGGACTGGAAAAGGGCAAATACAATACCCATCTACAAAAAGGAAGTAAGAGCAATCGAGGGAATTATAGATCACATCAAACCAACTTGATAGCTTTCTATGATGTGCTCAAGAACCTTGTGGATAGAGGGTAAATGGTAGATGTGCTATCTCTAGACTTTAAGGGATTTGATGTGATCTCACACCACATTCTTATTAATAAACTGGAGAGGTACAAACTAGATGGATCTACTGTAAAATGGGTGAAAAACTGGTTGGATAACCGCTCCCAGAGAGTAGTTATCAGTGGTTCACATTCAGGCTGGATGGACATAATGAGTGTGGTGCTGCAGGGATCTGTCATGGGTCCAGTTTTGTTCGACATTTTTATTAATGACTTGGATGACTGCATAGAGAGCAAACTCAAAGTTTGCAGATGATACCAAGCTGGGAGGGGTTGTGAGTGCTTTGAAGGATAGGATCACAATTCAAAATTATTTAGACAAAATGGGTGAAATGGTCTGAGATAGAACGGAATTCAATAAAGATAAATGTCAAGTACTCCACTTAGAGTTAAACAACCCATTGCGCACACAAAAAATGGGCAATGACTGCCTAGGAAGGAGTGCTGCAGAAAGAGATCTGGGTGTAATAGTGGATCACAAGCTAAACATGAGTCAGCAGTGTAATACTGTTGCAAAAAAAGCAAACACCATTCTGGGGTGTATTAACAGGCGTACTGTGAGTAAGATATGAGAAGTGATTCTTCTACTCTACTCTGCCCTGATTAGGCCTCAGCTGCAGTGCTGTGTCCAGTTTTGGGTGCCTCATTTCAAAAAAGATGTGGAGAAACTGGAGAAAGTCCAGAGAAGGGTAACGAAGATGATTAGAGGGTTCGAACATTTGACCTATGAAGGAAGATTGAAAGAGCTGGGTTTGTTTAGTCTAGGAAAAAAGGAGATGGGGGGATAGGATAACAGTTTTCAAATATCTAAAAGGTTGTTATGAGGAAGAAGGAGAAAAATTGTTCTCCTTAATCACAAGGACAGGAAGTAACAGACAAATTGCAGCAAGGGAGGTTCAGCCTAGACATTAGGAAAAAATTCCTGTCAGGGTGATTAAACCCTGGAATAAGTTGCCTTGGCAGGTTGTGGAATCTCCTACATTGGAGGTTAATAATAGTAGGCTAGACAAATTCCTGTCAGGGATGGTTTAATAAGGGTACTTGATCCTGCCATGAGTGCATGGTCCCTTCCAGTTTCTATGATTTGTGGTTAGTGTGACCAGCTCTCATGACTTAGGCTTCCCTGCATTTATTTTCCTCCCATTCTGTAAGTTCGCCCATCTTCAAAACATCTGATGAAGTGGGATTTTCTCCCATGAAAGCACATGCAATAAAAAAAGTGTTAGGTTTTAAACGTGCCACAGGACTCCTTGTTTATTTTGCTGAACCAGACTAACACGGCTACCCCTTTGGAATTTGTCAGCATCAATGTCTGTAACTCTTTGGGCACTTATAGTTCAAAGTTAATACAGCAGAACATGACATTGTTAATGCATGCTGACAGGGAACCCTGACAGCAGACTCTCTATGGCAGTGTAATGTGTGCACCCATGCATGTGTGAAGTGTCTAATGCCATCCTGAAATGCATGGGCTGACCTTACACAGATCATCCTTATGCCAGTAAAAGTAGACTTAGGCAGTTTGAGCCATAGAATCAGTCTGGAATTTATACCACACATCTCTATTCTGGTACCCAGCAGAAGCCTGGGAGGCCTCAGGAAATTGGACTAAGACATGGAGAACAGTATACAGCTACAAATACTTATCCCACTCACTGTCTCAAGGCATCAAAACCTCTTCCCAGCAGCTAAACCCAAGAAAAGTACAAGTAATCTGGCTCTCTCAGATGCCTGATTCTCCCACAACTGCACAACAAGTTCCCTCCAGTTGCAGGAGTCTGTCTCTCTAGCCACCCCAGGAAGAAGCCTCACTTACCTTATCTACCTATCCAGAGTTTGTGGAAGGGTTAAATTCTCCATCTGCTTCTCAGTTGCTGATACTTTTTATCCTCTACCCAGGATGTGTTGTGAACTCTGATGGGCTGTTTCTCCCTTCCATATGTCCCAATCTACATCACTGCTAACAAAACCAATGTCTAATTCCATACTTTTGACCTGATGCACCTCTAGCTGTCAGAAATCCTACAGCAAATCTCTGACGTGCTTCTAGCCTTCAGAATGCCAGACATTTGGAATTGGTGAAGAATTTCAGGGTTAGTTCTTCTATAAATTATATGGCCCAAAGGAACTATTATGATTATCTAGTCTGGTCTCTGGCACAACACAGATCATAGAACTTCCCTGCATTAATTCCTGCTTGAGTCAGAGCATCCTGTAGCAAGATTTCCAATATTGATTTAACATTTCCAGTGATGGGAGAATCCACCACAACCATCACTGGGATGTTATTCCATTTCTAAAGCCTAGGAAGAAGGCTGTGCCTGCAGTAAAGGTGATAGGCTGTACAAAGTTATTTTACAAAGGCTGGAGTCCAAACAGAGGTTTGGAAGTCAGTTGCAGCATGGCTGTTCATATACAAATCATAGAATCATAGAATCATAGGGTTGGAAGGGACCCCACAAGGTCATCTAGTCCAACCCCCTGCCAAAAAAAGCAGGACCACTCCCATTAGATCATCCCAGTCAGTGTTTTGTCCAGCTGGGACTTGAACACCTCCAGAGATGGAGATTCCACCACCTCCCTAGGCAGCTTATTCCAATGCTTCACCACTCGCCTAGTAAGGAAGTTTTTCCTAATATCCAGCCTGGACCGCCCCAGCTGTAACTTGAAACCATTGCTTCTCGTTCTGCCCTCTGTTACTACCGAGAACAGTCGAGCTCCCTCCTCCTTGGAGCAACCCTTCAAGTAGTTGAAGGTTGCTATCAAATCCCCCCTCAGTCTTCTCTTCTGCAGGCTAAATAAGCCTAGTTCCTTCAGTCTTTCTTCATAGGGCTTGTGCTCCAGCCCTTTGATCATTTTGGTTGCCCTCCTCTGGACTCTCTCTAATTTGTCCATGTCCTTTTTGTAGTGGGGAGCCCAAAACTGGACACAGTATTCCAGATGTGGCCTCACTAGTGCAGAATAGAGGGGAATGATCACATCCCTCGATCTGCTGGTAACACTTCTTCTGATGCAGCCCAGTATGCCATTGGCCTTTTTGGCAGCAAGAGCACACTGCTGACTCATATCCAGCTTCCCATCCACCATGACTCCCAGGTCCTTTTCTCCAGTGCTGCTATTTAGCTGATCACTCCCCAGCCTGTAGCAGTACATGGGGTTTTTTCGTCCCAAGTGCAGGATTTTACACTTATCCTTGTTGAACCTCATGAGATTCCTCTTGGCCCACTGCTCCAGTTTGTCTAGGTCTCCCTGAATCCTGTCTCTGCCCTCTAGGGTGTCTACCGTTCCCCCCAGTTTGGTATCATCCGCAAACTTACTAAGTGTGCAATCTATCCCATCATCCAGATCATTAATGAAAACATTGAACAGAACTGGCCCCAGGACCGACCCCTGGGGCACACCACTTGTTACTGCCTGCCAACTTGACATGGAGCCATTGATTCCTACACGCTGAAACCGTTGTTCTAGCCAGTTTTCTATCCACCTTACAGTCCATGCATCTAACCCATACTTCCTTAATTTGCCAATGAGAATGCTGTGGGAAACCGTATCAAAAGCCTTGCTAAAGTCAAGGTATATCACATCAACGGCTCTTCCCGCATCCACAAATCCAGTCATCTCATCATAGAAGGCGATGAGGTTGGTCAGGCATGATTTACCCTTGGTAAATCCATGCTGACTGTTCCTGATTACTCTACGTTCCTCCAAGTGTTTCAGGATGGATTCTTTGAGAAGCTGCTCCATGATTTTTCCAGGGATTGAGGTGAGGCTGACAGGTCTGTAATTCCCTGGATCCTCCTTTTTGCCTTTCTTGAAGATAGGTACTATATTTGCTTTTTTCCAGTCCTCTGGCACCTCCCCCGTTCGCCACGAGTTTTCAAAGATAATGGCCAACGGTACTGCTATCTCATCAGCCAGCTCCCTCAGCACCCTCGGATGCAGTTCATCCGGCCCCATGGACTTGTGCACATCTAGTTTCTTTAAGCAGTCCCTAACCTGACCTACTGTCACCAAGGGCCTCTCTTCTTCTCCCCAGTCCCCCGTACCTAGTGTAGTGGGCTGGGAGCTGACCTTGCTTGTGAAAACTGAAGTAAAAAAAGCATTGAGCACTTCAGCTTTTTCCTCATCCTCTGTCACGAGGATGCCTGCCCCATTCAGTAAGGGACCTACACCATCCCTGATCCTCTTCTTGTTATTGATATACTTGTAGAACCCCTTCCTGTTATCCTTCACATCCCTTGCTAGTCGCAACTCCATTTGTCCTTTGGCCTTTCTGATTTTATCCTTGCAGTCCCGAGCAATGTCTTTATA
The DNA here is from genome assembly GCA_007922195.1 of Podocnemis expansa. Classification (NCBI taxonomy): domain Eukaryota; kingdom Metazoa; phylum Chordata; order Testudines; family Podocnemididae; genus Podocnemis; species Podocnemis expansa. The sequence continues at coordinate 20,657,144 of ML681981.1, read as the reverse complement.
TGCCTCCTTAGTCATCTGTCCTAGCTTCCACTTCCTGTAAGCGTCCTTTTTATGCTTCAGCTCAGTGCAGAGCTCTCTGTTAAGCCACAGTGGGCGCCTTCCACATTTGCTGTGCTTTCTCCTTATCGGAATTGTATCTTGCTGTGCCCTTAGCAGGGTTTCTTTAAAATGCACCCAACTCTCTTGGACACCTTTCCCCTTCAGATCAGCCTCCCAAGGGATCCTGCCCATCAGTTCCCTGAGGGAGACAAAATCTGCTTTTCTGAAGTCCAGGGTCTGTGTTTTGCTTCTTTCCTTCAAGGCCAGCTCTACACTAGAAACATTAGTCAGTATAATATTGTCTATTAGGAGTGTGATTCTTTACAATAGTTTTACCCCAGAAAGTCCTAGTGTAGACACAGCGTTACTGACATTGAATTCCTTTTGCCAGGATGGCCTATGTTGCTTAGGAAAATGGTGTAAGCTATATTGGCAAACGCAGTCTTGCTGGCATAAGCTGTATCACCACCACCCTTTGGAGCGTCGACAAGGCCTGTGAGTTATTGCATTACATGTGGTTTAAGAAACAGAGCCTGATGTCTAGCTGAATAGGTCAGCATGCTTGCCGTTATATACCTCGATTTTTAAAAGTGCATTCAAATATACCCCTGGTGCTGAGATCTTTGAGTGGAGAAGCTGGGGAATCTTACTGCATTGTGCTTCCACACCTCCTAGCTGTTAATCACGGAAAAGCCAAGAGCGTCTGCCCTCTGGCCCGCTATACAAGTGTAACAATTGTAGAATTACACTGCAGATTACAGTGGAGAGGATTCAGAGTGAGGGAGCAGGTGAAATCCTTAGGAGAATCTCTACTTAAGATTTCTTTAATGGGACAGATCTCTGCTTTGGGGAGGCACAAATCCTAGGCAGAGGTCAATGAGATAGGGTGAAGCCCACATTCAAATGCCTGAGGGCACTATACTACAAAGCAAGCATGTACATAATCAGCTAGCTCTCAGCTGTTTATTATTATTTACTTGGAATTGGGTGAAGTGTGGAGGTGAAAGAGAAGAAGATAGCTTTATGATCTGTATACTTTAAGGTGCACAACATTATTGGATTTTTTTGGTCAAACACTGGCCACACAGGCTATGTCTACACCTGAAAGCTTAGTTCAGACTTGCTTAGTCCAAACTAAGCAGTTCCAGGTAAGTTTGAACTAGCCATGTTTTTTAGTTTGAACTAAAAAAGCACAGCTAGTTTGAACTACGTTAGTTTGAACTAGAAAAGGCAGCTAGTTCGAACTAATAGCTTAGTTCGAACTAGCACGGCTACATCGTGCCAGTTTGAACTAAAAGTTCAAGTTAACTGTTCAAACTAAAAAATTTTTTTAATTCAAACTAGGCAAAGCCTAGTGTAGATAAGGATTAAACCTCCTTAATCCAGGCTAATTTGCTAGTGTAGACATAGCCCTTAAAACTCCACCAATCGATCCTTTCAAAGCAAAAAGCAAATTCACCAGTGAGCGAGAACTGACAATACACTAAGTTCCAAACTCCAGGCTTCTCTAAAACAGATACATTCTGTTTTCTCCTTTCCTGAGCAGAGAAAGATTCTTTTTTTTTTTTTTTTTTTTGACTTGTTGTGCACAAAGACAAATGTGACTTAAGTCACAGATGGGGCTTGCCATAAATGCAGATGGAAGATAAGCATTTGCTTTTGTGTGAACCAATATAATTAAAGTAATATTTTACAATGTTCAAGCATTCAGTAAACAGCAGTTTTAAAGCCAAGAGCCATAAAGAAGGACAATCTCATGGGGAGGAACCCCCTATTAAAAAAAGAATTATAACAAGCATATATATTGGCTTGATTAAACAGTGCAGGGTTCTTCAGAGGAAGGAAAAAGGTGGAAAAAGATTAAGTCATTTTAATCTCCTTATATCCAACGCAATAACTAAGCCTCAACAGCCTCTTGCTTGACCATACTTACCCTTATTTTACACCAACCCCCAATATAAAATAAGAAAAAAAGAAACAGTCCTCCAGAAACAAGTTCTGTGGAAGTCCTCTCACCCTTGCTGGACCCCTCTGCATGTAATCTTATGGACAGCTTCAGTAATAAATGCAAGTTAACACCACTTTCCATAACCCTCAGCTCTTTCAAAAATTCATGCTAAACACACTATTTCTAAATAATAAATAAAATCTAAACTAGAAATAATTCAAGAGAAGACTAGGATTTGCTATTAGTAGATCTGCTAGGTGGCATTCCTGTCCCAGTCCTTAATGCTTTGATTCATATGGGGCTGTTCTGACCCATATTGTTCTCCAAATTTATCTACTTTCAGTTCTGCATAAAATCCTGACTTTATCATCTACAGGAGCATACCATGCAAAGCAAGTGGCTGCAATATACAGAACTAAATATTCTTGTGATTTTCCTGAGAGATTAATATGAAAGAGGCAACAGCTGAGAAAAATAAAAGCAGAAGATACATTGGGCTCCAATTTCTGTTATGTTTCATGGAGCAACTCCACTTATTAACAGTGTCTTCTGGGTAGTTTTTTTTTTTTTTTTTTTTTTTAATTTTTAAGTTCAGTGTAGCAATGGGTCTGTTGTCATTCACTTGATTTCTGCATGAAGACCATTCATCTGCTTAGCATCTGACAATATTATGTTCTGCAGGAGCAGCACAGGTAGATTTATGGCCTGTTAGTATATTGGAAGCTGGCTTCTTCCACTTGCAGTAGTTATTGCTTGGGCATGGCGAAGTCCCAAGCTGTCTCTTGAGCGCATTTCCACATTGCTCTCATGAGTCGTGTAAATCCCATGTCTTTGGGCTTCTCCAAACCTCTCATAAGTCGCTGCTTCATAATGGCAACAAACTCCTTGTTACTCAGCTCTCCATTCCCTAAGGGAAAAGGGAGAGAAACATTCATTAGTTTGGAAGTAGAAAAATAAACAGGCCCAGAAAATCTATGGGGAGCAATACTAAAAGTACGCTTTTCTTCAGAGCAGAAAAAGAGAGCAGTTTGTGTTTTGCTGTAGTTTCCTGAAAGGTCAGACCAGGAAAAGTGCAACTGCTGGGTGCAATGTACAAACTTGAAGTTGTATCTGAAGTTAAAAGTATTTCTTTTTATTAGAAGGGACACATGAGAGCATGCTGGTGACAGCCACTGTATGACTGGTGTCACAACAGTGCAACTTTCAGCATGATGGTCTCAGCCACAGGAAGCCTGGAAATAGTAAAACTTAAATGAATTTCAATTTCCTATGTAATTCACATTTATAAAATGTGAAACATGCTTCTTCCAATAGGATCATTTCAGGAAAACAAGCTGAGCAAATGTTTTAACAGCATCATATCACCAGTTACAATTCTGCATCCTTTCCAGGCAAGACCCAATTACTAATTGAAACAGAGACTGTTTTTAGTTAAGTGTTTACCCCATGGTTCATTAAAATCAGGTGGTCTGAAACGCAATGTTCTTTAATCAGAATGCATGACAGAGGAAACTGTCAGACATTCAGTCTGTGACAGGTTCAATGACATTTTCCAAAGACCCAATTATTTTCACAGCAACAATGAAAATTTCAGATTTTGGTCAAATGTTTAGTGTTGGCATTGATAAGACTCAGAGGCAGCAGGAGCCTTTTGCACTGCAATACAGCCTCATCTGTGATCATTTATAATTTTGCAGATTTTTCTTACATCTATGTCAAGCAGCACATGACAACATCTGACTGCTTCTTGGAGTGCAGCTAGTCCTGGAACCCACAAGGGGAAAGGCAATTCTTGATTTATACCTCAGTGGCACACAGGATCTGGTCCAAGAGATGAATATAGCTGAACCACTTAGTAATAGGGATGAGGATGTAATTAAATTTACCATCTGTGGGGGGGGGGGGCGGTACTGACAAAACCCATCAGGCTTGCCTTCAGCTTCATAAGAGGAATTACACAAAACTGAGGAAGCTTTTTAAACAGAATTAAAAAGGAACAGTTGAGAGCGAAATGCCTACAGGCTGCATGGAAACATTACAAAACCCATCATAATAAGAGGTTCAAAAAAATGTACAGCCCAAATTTTAAAAAATTAGCAACAGAACCCCTACCCCTCGAAAAAAAATGCCACCATGGCTATATAACAGTATGAGAGGTGGTTAGAAACAAAAAGAAATCCTTTAAAAACTGGAAGTAAAATCCTATAGAGGAAAACAGAAAGGAACATAAATTCTGCCAAGTCATGTGTAAAAGTATAATTAGGCAGCCAAAAAAGAGTTTAATGAGCAACTAGCAAATAACATAACCCCCCCCCCCAACATTAAATTTGTTTTTAAAACATCAGAAGTATGAAGGTTGCCAATCACTGGGACAGTGGGATGAAAAGGAGAACTCAAAGAAGACAAACTACTGTGGAGAAGCTAAATGTATCATTTGCCTTGGTCTTCACTGCAGAGGATGTGAGGGAGATTCACATACCTGAACTATTCTTTTTAGGTGCCAAATCCGAGGAACTGTCCTGGACTGAGGAGTCAACAGATGGTGTTCAGAACAAATTAATAAATTAAACAATGAGTCACTGGGCCTGGAAGATATTCACTCAAGAGTACTGAAGGAACTCAAATATGAAAATGCAGAACTAGCAACTGTGGTATGTAACCTGTTGCTAAATCAGTCTCTGTGCCAAGTGCCTGACAGATAGTTAAAGTGATGTCAAATTTTGAATAAGCCTCCAGCAGTATTCCTGGCAATTACAGGCTGGTAGACCTAACTTCCCTACCAGGCAAGCTGCTTGAAACTACAGTAAAGAACAGAATTATCAGACACAGAGGAATGTGCTATATTGGGGAAAAGTCAAGATTTTTTTTTTTTTGTTTAAGGAAATCAAAACTCACTGATTGTTAGAATTTTTTGAGTATATCAAAAAACATGTGGACATGGGTGATCCAGGGGATATAGTCAGGACCATCCCTAGGGGGGAGCAGGGCCCAGGGTGAATCAATTTGTGCGGGGGCCCCCCCTATTTTAAACTTTGCAGGCAATGTTCCCTCTAAGCCAGTGGTTCCCAACCTGTGGTCCGGGGACCCACCGAGGTCCACGGACACATTGCAGGGGGTCTGCGGAGCCTCTCCCTACCCGGGGCTGGACTCTAGCTACAGCCCTGATGCTCCCTGCCAGGGCTGCCTTTCCCCATCTGTGGCTGTCTCCTGGCAGGGGGATGGAGCCACAGCAGCTCCCCAGAAGGGGCAAGGGCAGGGGACCACAACTGCCACGGCTCAGCTCCCTGGTGGTGCGGGCAATGGTGGTGGCAGTGCTGCTCACCAGCTGTCCCACTGGTGCGGGCCAGAGTCTGCCCATGCAGGTCAGATTACATAATCAGCTGCGACAGGGTCTGCAAAGATTTTTTTGTTTGTTTGTATGGTGGGGTGTTTTGTTTTTTTTTTGTTACAAAGGGGTCCCCCAGCCTGAAAAAGGTTGGGAACCACTGCTCTAAGCCGATGATGCAGCTGAGCAAGTTCCCCACTGGTTCTCCAGGCCCCAATGGGCTTCTTCCCTGCTGCCCACTGGCTCCACAAGTGCACCCATAACTTGTTCAGCTGCATCATCAGCTTAGAGGGAACACTGGGCAGTGTCATAATTTTTCTTTAATAAAATCATAAATGTCTAGCCCTCAGGCTAAAAAGTTGCAGAGAGAAGCAGAAAAACACACCCTGACTAAGGGCTCAAAAGCCAGAAGTCAAAGAAAATAGCTCCCCCTCATTTATTATTTCTTTAAACATCTCTTTATTTTTAAGTGAGTTTTAATCATATATTTAAGCCAGACTTGTGACTATTTTTGATGTTTGGGGTAGGCAATACTGAATGTGTCATGATGATATTTCATCAACCTCACAGCTAAGTGGACAGGAGCATCTGGAGGTACTCTTCTTTGTGGTTCTGGTTTTCTGTTCAAGATGGGCACACAATTTTACAAGTTTAATAATTTTTCTTAGATCAAGTTTTTGTTAAATTGAAAATTCAGAGAGAGGGGGGGGGGGCTATTTTTGGATGATATCAAGAAATAAATCCAGGTCCTCTCTCACCTTAAAGCACTGGATTCCAGTTGTCTAATGCATGTTATTTCCTTTATGCTGCCTGACTCTCTCCTTTCCCATCTTATTTTAATATATGTATTCATACATTCCTCATTGCTTTGCAGGTGATCTAAGTAATGAAACTCAGGTACTGTTTGAGGATGAGAGGAAGAAACAAGGGACCTTTGGCTGCCTCTCAGATACCCTGATGTAAAAACAAACGAAGTCTTGTGGCACTTTTAAAGATTTTAAAAATTTGTTTGTTAGCTTGTAAAAGTGCCACAAGACTCCTTGTTTGTTTTACATCAGGGTTTCCTTGTTTGTTTCGCTAAACTAGACCCACATGGCCACAGCTGCTTTCCCCTTTGCCATGCTTTGGAACTGGTGCTCTGACTGCAATCAATGACAATGGGGCTTATTTACAGTGCAGAAGGACAAAAAACTTCTTTAATGTGTTGATTGATGGCCATTAACCCTAAAAACCCAGTATTTCCATATAGGTGTTAGCTTGGGGTCTTCTCTCTCAGGTACAATAGATCATTATCTGCAGAGAAGTTTGTTCAAAAAGACATCCCTGAAGATTGAAAATTCTTGTTAAGTGTAGAAGGAAAAAAGTTCCTTAATATGTCAAATGCTTTCTAGAGATGCTGATGTAAATTCAAAGATAAGGCCCTGATTTGTAAAGGTTAGGGATGTGACATTCTCCTCACTTTGTCCCCGTTTGCATGATTGAGGCTGGCTCCATAAGTTTTCTCTCAACACTTGCCCTTTCTCTTCCCCTCAGGGAGCAATTGTGGGAAAGTGGCTACTTAAGTGAAGAGTTCCTGTAAACAAACGCTGCCTGTCCCAATTCCCTTCCCCCTTCCCTGACCAACCGGAGCTGCTCCCTGGGCAGACTAGCTCCTCAGCTTGAAGAAGGTCCCTGCTCCCTTACTCCCACCGGTTGTGTGGGACCCCCAAAAGCGCAGAGCCCCCCCAAAGCACGAGGCCTAGGGCAGTTGCCCCTTTTAGTCCCCCTTTAGGACGGCTCTGGATATTGTGTATTTTTTTGACTTTAAGAAAGCCTTAAAGAAACCCTCAAAGCAAACTAAGGATTCATGAGGTGAGAGGGAAGGTCCTCTTATTGTTGAAAGATAGGAAATGGTCAGAGAGGTCAACACTGTTGTCCCCCAGGGGCCTATAGTGGGACCAGTGCTAACAACATATGCATAAATGATATATAAAACAGTGCTTATCAACTTTTTGTGGGTTGCAACACACTTGGTGGCGTATCATGACCCTACAGGACACCCCGGTCCAAATCAAGCCATCTCCCTGGCTCTGTTGCTGTGTGGTGTCACAGTAATGGGTATCGACACAGTGGTTGAGAACCACTGATCTAGAAAAAGGGGTAAACAGAAGTGATGAAGTTTGTAGATGATACGAAATTCCTCAAGATAGTTAAATCCAAAGTTGACTGCCAAGAGTTATAAAGGGATCTTACTAAGCCAGTGGCTCTCAACCTTTCCAGAGTACCGAGCCCCTTTCAGGAGCATGATTCATCTTGAGCGCTCCAAGTTTCAGCTGACTTAAAAACCTATTTGCTTACAAAATCAGACATAAAAATACAAAACTGTCACAGCACACTTATTGAAAAAATTCTTACTTTCTTATTTTACTATACATCTTTAAGATAAATCAATTGAAATATAAATATTATACTTGGATTTCACTGTATAGTATATAGAGCAGTATAAACAAATCAGACTCCAAATGAAATTTTAGTTTGTAAAGACTTCAGTACCATTCTATATGTAGTCCTCCTGTAAAACTAGGCAAGTATCCAGATAAGCTGATGTCTCCCCTGGAAGACATTTGTGTCTCCCTACAGGTAGCCATAGTTGAGAACCAATGCACTGAACTCTGTGCTAATAGTTTGACCTAAACTGAGTAACACAATGAAACATTGGGTCCAATCTACAACTCCAAACTCATCCTGCACTACTGGACCTAGGTAATGCACCACACACAGCACTGGCACTAGGGGTTTCAGACGGAAAAACAAACAGGGGAATTTGTCAAGATGGGAGATTTATCAAGGGACATGTGGAAGATACAATCAAACTAAATGTTTATAGAATTAGAAGTGGAGCTGGGTACTGTGAACAAGAAAACTTGTTGAGGGGACATTTTTGCACTCAACTTATTTAAAAAGTGTCACAGATTTTAAAAGAATTTTAAAAAATTCTGAGATTTGGACTGACTTTGGCAAGTTTTATTTCTTAACTAATTTGATGGCTAATCTATAACCCCTGGGATTTTTAATAAAAATGTTGACAGATTATGAAGGGACTACTACCAGTCAGATTCAGAGACACAACATGATGCATCGTCTTTGTTGTCCAATTCATTGGCATGTATCCAGGTCTCTGAAATCCCTGTCTAGTTTACTACCCGGTTTGTAGGCATGTTTGTTTCTCCAAGACCATTTGACAAGGAAGGAAGAAAAGATTCCTGACCTAGTGCTTCTTCCTCCTCCTTGTCTGTCATTTAGACTTGTGTGTAAAAGACAACCTGTCTCTTCCTAATTGTATCTCTGCTGCAGAGCCTGTCCTGTGCCCACTTCTTTTAATCAAGGAATACTCTAAGGAAGCAGAATTTTGAGACCATCCTGATTTGAAAAGCTCCAGCAAACATTGTTTTTGTTTTAAATAATCTGGCTACAGATATTTCAACCAATTTCCTGTTGTTTATTAGTGCACTGGGCAGCAGAGCCCAATAAAATCCACCATGCGACATATTATTTATTCAGACCAGCTTTAAGACGCTTTAAAATTGAAGGCTGTTTGGAAATACAACTGTGAACAAAGCCCTCCCTTGTACTTTTTGCACCTTGTGTACGACTTATACAAGGAACTAGAAACCCCGTAATTATTCCTAAAAATAGGGTCTTGTTGATAATTATATTTTCTGTTCTGTGTTGATTTAAAACAATCCTTTTGTCTATTTGCAGTCCACATCTTCTCTTTTAGCTTCTATGTTATTTGATAGAAAAGCAACCATATAACTTCTTCTAATTGGATGAAACTGTGTAGTCTCATTTCAGATCACACAAATCTCCTCTCACCACTCTCCTCTCACCAAGATCATCCACTCACAATCAGAAATTGCTGTCCAATTTAAAAAGAAAAAAAAGTCAGCGGTTTCATTTCTTAAGGTTAGTTCTCCAGTATCATCTAGAATAGAATAGATAACATCTTCCTGACAGACACTGGGAACTGTATTAGTTTTATGAGTAATGAATTAATAATTTTTAATTTGTATAAGCTTTTTTGTTTTGTTTGCTCCCAAATGCAAATGAGGATGATGAAATTCTAGCAAAGTATCAAGATGTGAGTGAAATTCCCTATTGCTGTACAGACATAAAAGTTTGTATACATGGGCTAAAAGAAACTAAAGAGCTCTGTATCTGCTTTTATGCTATGTTAGATTTCTCTAATGCAAAACTTTTAGAAGAGAAGACTGTTGCTATCAAAACAGTCAACAGACTCTCCTCTGAGAGTTTGCTAATTGAGACCATTTGGATACACTTCGATTCACTCTAATTACAAATCAAAACATCTGGCCTGCAGATCCAATCAAGAACTGCTATTGAGCTATTTAGGAAAAATGTGATTCAACCTTCTTTCAAAGGTATGAGAAAGAATGTGACACTGGAAGCAAGAAAGGATATAAATGGACACAATTTCAAAGATGCATATATAAGCATTTATCGTTTAATCAACAGAACACAAATCTATTTGCATATACACAGTATCAGAATAGACACTGTCTGGTATCTATCTTCAGATAGCAAGTATGTTTCAGCTCTAAGATCACAATGGATTGGATATTAAAAGAAAACTTAAGCAAAGAACAATGAGCCAACAGTTAAAAGAGAAGCACCTGATTTACCACTGAATACACTGGATAACTAGAGAGATGGCAAATTCTCCTGGGTTATGTTCTTGGCATTGCCAGTGATTTGCCCTATGGCTTGAAGCAAATACTTGACTCAATATCCCCAAATGTAAAATAAAAACAACTACTCTTACATACCTTACAGAAATACTATGAAAATAGGTGTTTTACAAAGTACTTTTGAAGATGTAAAATGCCCATTTAAGTGTTAATTACATGTGGAAGATGTTTTGTAACAGTGCAGTTGAGCAAAGGCATGCAATGATGTCACAGGAAAGGGTGACATCACTGGAGGGCAGACTGGTTAACCAAAGTACTCGACACACTGAAGGGCTGCTACTGGATCTCCATGTTGAGTTATAGTGCTTGATGTAGACAATCTCACTAGCCCCATCACAATGTGCAGGGAGTTCTGGCTTGCCAGGCCATTATTATTCAGACATGATCACTGTGATGCTGTAGTTAAGGACATTCACTTTTACAATGCCTGGGTGACTACCACTCATTGCTTTCTCCACAAAATGCCATTGCACAGAAGATTATCTGTGGTTTGCATAGTTCAATTTAGGGATGTAAAAGCCTAAATGTTCAATGTTTAAATGGTAATCAGCTGTTTAAGCATTAAACAGATGATTACCTTTTAAACTGGGGGAGAGGGGCAGCAGCTGGGCAGCTCTTGCTGCTGGGGAAGCATGCAGGCCCAGTGTGGAGTGCCAAAAGGAGAGCTGTATCTGCACCCTGCTCAGCTCAGATCTCCACAAGTGAACAGTCCAGTTATAGCTGTGCATGCGTGTCAGGAGGAGCCTCAGCTAGGCAGCTATAGCTTGGCAGTGAGGAGCCAAGCCCAGCATGACTTCTCCCTGGCCCCCACATTTAGCCTTTAAACATTCTAAAAACAGAATGTTACAAAAATAGATTTTGATATTAACTATTCCAAGTATTACCAGAGTATAATGTTTCACCTGACTGTCTTAAGGAATGGTGTATATGTTGCTGTTTTGAATGTTTCTGCTAATGTTCACATAGGCCAAGAACATCCAGACGTGAGTTCTGTCTACAAGGAAAAAATTAAACTAGATAGGGGCCTACTGAAAAATCACAGCACGAAAAAAAAAATCCTTAAAATATGTGAGCTGCAAAACCTAGTTGAGTGTTCAAGAGCATGGTTTCTTAATTAGTTTCTTTAACTGATCTTTGATTCTCCTGCATAGTGGCCCAATGCATCTACTTGGTTAGCTGGCCATTATGTTAACTATTAATTGTTAATTCAGCCTCCCTGCTGGAAGAGTTAGGTTTTCTTCCACTTTCATTTTTCAATATCCATTCTTGAGATCTGCATTGCACTCATCATCTATATAGCTGGATACTCCCTTCTGAGCTCAGTAATTTTCTTCCTTGATCAACTGGAGATTGCTTTTGAGTGACAATGGCAGGCTAGCAAAGCAAAGTACAGGGAATAAATTCTAGGCTTCTTGCATGGCCAACACATTGTTACCATTAATTAGCTAGTGTTTATACAGAGCTGTAAATGTAAAGGACTGTGTTAGGGCTAGATTTTCTTATTACCAACAATAGGCCATAACTGCTAATTTTGTTAAACTAATAGCATTTCTAGCCGTAGAAAATAAACTGATTTTTGTCTGCTGTAAGCTATTTAGCCAGAAACCTGACCTACAAAACTCTCAAACTGCTAAGTTAGATGTATGGAAAGTTTCAGAGAGCACTGAATGCCATAAACCAATCTAGCTGGAAAGGGATAAGCTTTTAACACAGACCATAACACAAAGAGCAAACTATAATACAGTGTGAAGGGAAGGGTGACTGCCACCATGAAATGGATATTAATGCCATGGAAGGCCAAAGTCTAGCAATACTTTCATGCTGTTGATAAGATGGAGAGCAGAAATGAAAATAACCAATAAAAACTCAGCTAGACTGTGAGGGGAAAAAAAGTGTCTAAATCTCATTCATTTTGACACCCTCTGGTTATTGATCTTACTTTTAGGATCTCTATACATTATAGATTGCAAAATGGAAAGCAATATGAGTGTGTCTGGGGTGGAAAAATACACAGATACATCAGATACATAAAACTCATCCCTTTAAAAGAAATTATTAAAATTAACAATTATATTTAGTTTTTACAGGTTGTGTCTGAGTTTTATTTATTTTTGAAACACAGAAAAACTACCAAACATGCTGGGCACATGCTGGAAATATGAAAAAAGTCAGACTGATTACAGTAAATTAAAAGCACTCACCATCACAATCAAAAAGAGCAAACACCACATCACACACATGGTCCGAGAGCTCCACTTTTGCCACTGTCCTGGCTACCTGCTGCATGGTAACTGAAATAAAAATAAATAAAAATAAAAAAATAAAGACACATTAATGAAACACAATAATCTTAATCAGTGTTATCTTCCAGATGAAATATAATTTTCAGGAAGTTTTAAATTAAATATCTTCCCCACTCCATTCAACTCTTGCCTTGAAATCAGTCTCCTCAAAAGAACTTTATTTCATGAGCCATAGGATTCCTTGTTTGTTTTGCTGAACTTGACTAACACAGCTACCCTTTTTGAACGTCTCAAAAGACCTGTTTTCCTACACAATACCTAACCAGTGCCGTTTCCTCATAGGGACGCTGAGGAATCTTGAAATGTTGCTGTTATTTTGTTGAAGTGAAAGCATTAAGCACTGATTTTGAAAACAAAAGAAAACCATCCATCAGCCAAAATTATTATTGTTTGTTTCTTTTTAAGAGTCTATGCTGAAATGTCTACTTTTTAACTTGTTCTCCTTGAAATCAGAAGAAAGCATCAAAATGAGAGGAAATATTCCATATATAATTTCCCACCTATCCTGCGCACAGATACTTCCTTGCAAAGTCAGTAAAAATCTATTAATTTTCTCCTAGCTTCAAAAAAACACTTATTGTCGTCTTTGCAACACTGGATTGCTGCAGGCTGAGTATTGTTCTTGCTGTGCAGTTCAGAACCAATATGAACTCAAAAAACCAAGTCCGAGCATCTGTGAAAATAATGCATTCTGCATCATCGATTGGGGTTATAGAGGTCTGCAATGTTAAACTTGCCATACACAGTAATGAAAGATCATTGCAAGACTAGTGGCTCCTCAGTCTAAAGAGTGAGTTTAGGCCACAAATGAAAAAGCATTTGGTGGTTTCATCAAAGTCCTAGTGGCTGGCAACCTGTGTCAAAACATTCACACACCTTTAAGCATGGTTGCTACAGTACTTTCTGCTTTGTAAAAGTCAGTGGCTTAGATTGAATAATGTGTTACCATTATACATCCCCACTCGCAGCATTCAGCTACCACCCTCTTCCTACCTCATCCACTATAATCCTGTTATCAACTGCAAAAAGAGAAACTATAACAGCATTGATAGAGGACAAAGTGGGAAGGGTTAAGTGGTGGTTATTTATACTGACATGCTGATGTTTATTATGGTTTGTTTTCCATGTCTAATGTTATAAAATAATACTACAAAAGAAGTGCAGAAGTGGATAAGGAGTGATGCTGATTAGGAATGAAAAGCACTGATATAGTTTTCCGCTCTGTGTAATTTAAAAGGATCGGTTTCATCACAATTATAGAGTGCTTTAATTTGTCTGTATTGTGTTGTGTAGAACCTCAAGTATCTGTGGCAAAAAGGTGCTATATATATTTTGATTTCTTGTTGTTAAAAGGCTCTAGGGAAGTTGCATTGCTACAAATACACTATGCCACAATTTAGTCTTACTCTTTGAATTTGGATAGTATGTTTGTGAAGGCTTTGAGTCTCATTTTCATAAATCAAATTAAAAAAATAGGTCTCTTTGCAATAAACAGAGAACTCCCAACCCTGCACATTCCAGTAATCCAACAGCTGTGCTGTGAAATCTGGGAGAATTTACGATCCTATACTACGGGATGTCAATGGAGGTGGCAGCCATGATGGCCACCCCGCCCCATATGTAGCCCCCCTGGATTATGCTGCTCTCAGGGAGGAATGTTAAGTATCGATCTCCCTGATGGGCCTCATCTCCGGGCCATCCAGCTCAAGGGGAAGAATATTAAGTATCAATCTCCCCTGACGGCCCTTGATCTCCTGTGTGAGTTTCTTCCTCCCTAGCTTTGTGTCAACAAGAAGGGGGGTGAGTTCCTATCCCCGCTGAAGTTTCTCAGCACCCCTGTCACCACGAAGGAGGGGTCATTTTCTGGGGTCTCAGTTCCATCATTAGTCCTGACCAGAATCCCACTCCCAATTGGCTATTTTTACTCTGGCTGTGCAAAATTCTATTTAAACCCTCCCTCTCAGCTAGCTTAGTGTTCTCCCACCCTCGGATGCTAAAGGGCACGTCGCAACCCGATCGGACTGATCCCCCGAGACAGGAGCACCCACCCCCGAGACCTTTTTTTCCTTCCTTTTTTGGGGTGTACACGAATTGCTGGCCAAACGATTTAAGTACTGGGATGTTGCAACTAGTCTGCCTCCTCGCTTTGGATTCCACTACGGTGCTACGACAGGTATGATAAATCGATACCAGCCTCCTACCTCTCTTAATTCTTCTTTTGGTACCATTTATGTATAGTCTGTTATTGTAGCTTTCTTATTTGAGTTTTGTATAGTTTGGCTAGCTGTTTATTATTCCCCCTATATCCTGCATAATCTTTTCATGATATAGATGTCCATTGCCCAGCATAGATTGTTATTTCGTCATATGTTCATTAGCCATTTGTATTTTGCATTTTTGATTGTAAAGTTGTTTATTGCTCCACTTCTGCTCTAAACTGCTGTCCCCAAATTCCCCCAGCATATACGGGGGGGTGTGGGAGTTCAGATTCCCTCATCTGACTCCTTCATTCTGCCGCCCACCCTTCTTGGCTAGCGAGGAAGAATGGCCTTGAGCCATTGGTAAATACGCATCAGGTGGGCTGATCAGTGCCTATACCGATGTTGAGGCAGTAAAAGGCCAGAAAAGTCCTTGACTTATTATGGCCACCCTCTTGTAAGTTATTGCTCCATACTGTTATTTGGCTATAAGTATTTTAGTTGGTTGTGTTTTGCATAGACTTTCATGCTTCATACTGTTGTTAGGTTATAAGTGTTTTGCATAGACTGTGTTGTTCCATATTGTTAGTTGGTTATAAGTGTTCATCTAGACTTTCCTGCTCCACATTGTTAATTAGTCATAGGTGTTTATGGTATCACTATAAAAGTAGTTTTGGGTTTTTGTTTTTGTTTTTGTTTACTTGAACTGGTGTCCTTCTCATTGGTGGGTGTTGCCGGTCCATCGCAGTTACATCGCGAACCCGGGGTTCAACATGGGATTTTGTGATCTTCAATAGAACTGAGAACACTGATGGCAGCAAAATCTCCACCGTCAGCCTGGTCTTCCAAGAGCGCTTAGCAGTGAGTCTGAACTCACTGCTGCACTCCTGGAAGTCCTGCCAGAAGTCCTGGCTCCAAGGAGACTAGGGGGAAGCCAACCACAAGGGATTTGCGGCCACTTTCCCTACTGTGTCCTGGCAGCTTAGGAAGTTGCTGGCATTTGCGCAAGGCATTTTACATGTGCCTAGTGCAAATGCTGGCTGAGTGCCAACGAGAACAGCCTTAAGTGTAGAGTAGGGCTGAAGGCTTTCCACTAGAAGGAAAACCACCACAGCACATGCAAACTACCATTTTCTCTCCATAACCATTATTCCCTCCCTTCAAATCACAAAACAAAAACATCTTCACTCGCCCTTCCTACCCCGAACGTACCCTGAGTAATTTATGACTTCCAGCCTGGGTGTCTACTTGTTACTACCAAAGAAGATAAGAAAGTGCTCCTACATGCAGAATGCAAAGAAACTGGCTTAGTAAGTGCTTTGAGATCCACAAACAGGTATATAAGAGCTAAGTGTTGTTGTTCTTCATCTGCTTCATATAAAACAATACTTTTGCATTTGGTGGAGGGCAGAAGTAGTGAAATCAGCAAATAATTTCTATTTTAAGTGCTTCTTAATGCCAACTGCATCAGATCCAGCCTGACATTCCACATTCCCCAGCTGGACTTTGATGTAGTAACAGGGGAACCTGAGACGGGATGACTGTGACTATTGGTTAAATAACAGAATACAGGCTTTAGGAGACAATCGGTTATGGGCCATATTTTTAGATGAGTGCATGCAAAAATGTGCAAGCACACTTTATGTGCTCAACCCCAATGTGCAAACATCCCAACTCGTATGCACAAAGGTATGTGCAGCTAGCTATTTCTGAGCTCACGTTGGCCCATATGCATCTGAACACCTGTCCCTATAATTCTGAACATGGGCAAGGTGCAGACATGTTTCCTGGATGCTGAGAAAGGAAAGAAAAATCATGAATTCAGTTCCTCAGCAATGACTGATACAAGGCAGCCTGCATTAAAAGCTAATCCATTCAGTTTTCCAAGACACTCAGCCAAAGACAATTGGTTTCTTTTTCTCCATTGACATAGAATTCTAGTACTTGGCACAAACAGTGAATTCCACAACCATATGAGCTATTAGAAAAACAGTAAAAGTCAATGAGCTCTTCTGTTTTGTTGCAACTCCTTGACAACCACCAAGAAATCACATAGAAAAAGCTCCTCTCTCCGAAGGGTATATGAGAGCAGCAAACTGCATTTACAGTAATGACTGTCAGTTTATTAGCATGCCTCCCACAGAGCGCAGGAATTCCTCTACAAGGCTGTCTTCAATGGAACCAAGAAACTTAATATTAAATTGTATGGCATGAAATGTGTATGGGGGGGGGTGGGGGAGGAGGAGGGAAAGAGGCAGGCAAAATGATTTTTAAATGCCTTTTAAATTCAGCAATACTCAATGAAACAATACTCATGCGCATCTTCAGATCACTGGCTTGTTAGCTGTAAGTCAAGATTTTCCAAAGGGCTAATTTTTAAAAAGAGCCCAAACTATTTAAAGGTGAACAGTGAGAATGTGCAATTCTAGAGATTATTCTGACTCAACCTTGGAGACTCCATTTGAGAGGAAAGCAAAATGGTAGAAAGACAAAAACCTCACCAATTAACTTCTCTGCCTCCCATCCCATGTCTAATTCCCTGTTATTTACTCCCATATAATTGTGTGCCTTTCATACATAAGAAATAAAATGATCAGAAATACTAATTATAGAAAGGAAAAAGAAGAAAGTGCTTAGATACCCCTCAAATGCTTAATTATAAAAAGTTTCTAGTAAGAGTCATAATTTGGTTGGTTTGGAAATGAGCATTATAACTAAAAAGAGATAATTCTCTATAATGCCTGCCAGCTCTTTTTTAGCCAAGTTCTCTTTTATTCCCAGATTGCCTGGTCTCTGTTTCAGCGTCTGTGTTTTCTCATTAACTTGCACTTAGACCTGTGCTAAGACAGACACCTCGTATGCCAGGCAGGCAGAAATACTGCATCACTGCAGGTTTCACCACAGTGAAAGCCCTGCAGTGCCAACCACTATCCACTCTTTGACTCTAGCTCAGTGCTGCAAAGCTGACTAATGCCTTTCCTGGAATTAATGATATAGAGAATAGCTCCTTTCCTTGGCACAGAGGACAGCCAACCCATCATTTATATGAGATGAAAGCTCCTGCTCTAACCATAAGTGCTAAAGATCAAAAAGCAGCTCCTGAAAACAAATACGCTGCCTATAGGCCCATCACAGTGGAGTCCAGATCTTTATAACAGTCACGGTTTTTGGATAAGTCTGCTAAACAGGACCTTTCAGAACATTTTATTTCAAGGGTGATGAAAAAAGGCACAGTGGGCCTTGTTTGTTGAGCAGCCCACAACTTGTGTTTTGTAACCACCTAGCCTATCTCCTGAAGCAAGTATTCCCCATGCCAGGCTGCTCCCCATTTCCAGTTCAGTGGGCTGCTGTGCCCCCCGCCCGTCCCACTCCTGAACGCCAATTTGCCAAGTGACCACTCACTTCTGAGTCAGTCCACTCCAGCTTCTCACATGTAATCAGTCCCAAGTAGTGGGTATACGCCCTCTGGCTACTTGAGGGATGGTCCCCAAGTGAGCACCCCCAGCCCCAGTTACCACACCAGGAGCCACTGTCTACAGAGATTGAGACCCACTCCCAATCACCATACACTCAAGTCTATCCATTTAACACAGAAATGGATTGTGCCTAGCCTTCCTCACTCGCACTCTCTAAAGACCACACAGCTTTAGATAAAACAATTACTAGTTTATTGATCAGACTATAATTCTAAGTGAGAATATGGCCAATTATGGCAGAATCACAACAGAAATGAGTCAGGAGAGACCACAAGGAAATAAAAGGTAAAACATGCATATTAACCTATTAACTCTACCTAAACTGACCGCATAGTCCAAGTTTATGCTCAGTGTGTTTGGTTGTCAGATGTCTGTACAGCCAGTCTCTGCCTGAGGCCAGGCACGGCCCAGATCTTGCTTGAAGTTGTTTCAAGATGGAGATTCTCAAGCAAAAAGCCCCAAATCCCTCCAAGTGTCTCTCTTTGTTTCAAAACTCCCTTTACCCCTCTCTTTCTGGGCAGAGGATCTTTGTCTGGTCTTAGCCAGAGAACTCAATTAGCATATCTGTTGCCTCCTCCAGCTGCTAGCTTGCTTGCTGCTTTGGTTGTTTATGTGGTGCAGGGAGACTTCTATCTGTCTCCCACCCCTTTGAGTTGGCATAAAAACATACAATCACAGTGCACTAGTGAACAGAAAAATCTTAGAGATCATAACCCAAGGTGCACAGATGTGCATCCCATGACACCTCCCCATTTGTTATATTTTAGGAGAAAAACTAAGAAACTAGATAACATGCATGAACACTCAGGAGACAGTCACTATTTAAAAAGATACCATAATTATACCTTTCAAGCCCATGAAAGCCCCCTTATATCTTAGCACAAATTCTTTTCTGTGAACGTGCTTATGTGTGTGCCAGATGATGTGGATAAGTGCTCTTCAATTTTGGGGATCAAAATTTACTTAGGAGAAAATGAAGAATCATTCCTAAATAGATTTGGTACAGAACCTGTACTGATTGTGTTAAAATGCTTTCACTGAAGTCCCTCCAGCTGAACAGCAAGGGAACTTCATTATATGTAACCTACACCAACATCCAGTCATTATGAATTATACTCCCACTGAGAAAGGAAAGGTTTTGGGGAGTGCCTGAATACATAGAGAGTCATGTCCATTTAGAATATTCTGATTTTTAAACTATTAATGTAAAAACAAACAACCTTAGTTTTGAACCCTCAAACACTTGTCAAAATAGCCCCTGGCATAAATTACTTGGAAGATACAAAGCATCCACTTGGATGATCAACTGCAGTTCAAGCTAATGGGTGTATCTGATGAGGCAGTCTTTAGTACAATAAGAAATTCTCTATAAAAGTTTTTATGGTTTAATCTTTTGGCATCTAACATCCATGAATAATAATTAAATTACAGCAGCTGAGTTTGATTTCATTCACCCTCCCCACACTTTGAGGGATAATTACTGACAATTAATCCCAAGGTTCCTACAACTATTACAAGGATATGGGGCCAGATAAAATCTTAATATCTCTTATTTCCTGATAGTCCTCCACAATGCTTCTGCAGAGTCTGAAATAATTTTGTTATGTATGTTTCTTCAGCCTAATAAATCCTGAGCCAAGATGACAGAAAGCAGATGTCTGGGCATGGCCATGTTGATGCTCCTCTATTCATACTTAATAATCAGAAACATACTTGCTCCCTTCCTCTCTGAATGACTTCTGCAGAGTCTGGGACACGTGTGTCAGGTCACTGTCAATTTGTTTAATTAATCCTGGACCAAGCACCGACAGCCCATATAGAAGCTGTGCCTCAAGGATGCAATTTATTTGCTGCGTGCAGAACAACTATCTATACTGTGCTGCAACATGGACCATCAACAGAGTGTTATTGCTGATCGCACCCTCTAGCCACTTGTGGCACAGTGCAGACAAGCACAAAAGTTTTGTGCAGTCCATCATAGGTGCCAGATACATGAGGACAAATTAACTAACCTCCAGAGAAAATATTTAAATTTCAACCCTCTGAACTACTTCGCTATACACCTTCTTACATATGTGCTCACATCAGCAGATAATGGAAAGGTTGGAGCTGTGCTTTAGGAATGCTTAATTACTGAGTTTGCAAATGGTGCAAAAAATTACAGGCAGCACTGTGGGAAGATGCAAGTTGTGTTCTTTGCACAGGCTTACTCTTTATTTGGAGGTGCATCTTAAACCCAGCTATTGCATAAAGACAAGGACAACTTCAGGCATTCTTCTACATAAGCGATTTCGAAAAAGGAAAAAAGCAGCAACAAAATGAAATTTTGAAGTAAAGACAAAAGGAAGTAGCCCCTACAGTATTTCTACATTATTGCTTTTTATGCATAGTCATTTTCGAGGCAGCTATGCCAATGGTGACAGAGATTTGAACTTATGCCCAGAGAAATCGGTTAGTCTATAAGGTGCCACAGGACTCTCCATGTTTTTGCTGTACAGAGACTAACATTGCTACCCTTCTGGAGATTTGAATCACTTGTCTTATGCTGGAAAAGTGGTCAAAAATCTGAAAAACTGTGGTCACAGTATAGAGGTGGCTACTCAGTATTCTGCTACAAAGAGAGAGAACATGAATCCCTTTTTTTTATCTGGCAAGACATCCTCAAAGTCAAAAGGGAAATTTTGAGCAAGGCAACACTTGGCTAAATTCTACTGCTGTTTTTATTTGGCTGTAAGTATACATACACAATCTATTGTACCTGAATACATATAAAATGACAATTACCAATTTTTCTTCTCACTTTGCCTGCACCCTTTACTCCCAAAACTTTTAAAATAACATCACTGTTACACACGCTGATGCAATAAAGTACTGTAAGAGATTATGAGAGAGAGAGAGAGAGAGAGAGAAAATGTGTGCACGCACGCGCGCATATACCCACCCACTAAACGAAAAACAGAAGCATCTGTAAGTTTTTCAGACCATGGACTGTATCTTCGTGTGTTTGTACAGTACCAAGGCACAGTGGGATTCCAATCCTGCCTGCAGTCTCTGAATGTGGTGCATAATTTGGGATTTTCGTATTCAGCACTTCTATAGCCAACAAGGTGACTGCAGCAAAACCTCCTTAAACTAGCAGACAGGAAAATCATGTTTTCTTGTAAACCAATGACACTACCTTGTAACCATTCAGTAGACAACACGGACTTCACAGTAGTAATTATTCTGGCTGATCTGTTCTAAAATCTTGTGCAACCAACGTGGAAATAGTAGCAACTATAAATGCCAATATATTGGTTATGTATTTTGAAATAATTTGTCTACTATGCCTCTGTGCAATGGCTTTTCCCTGAATATATAATGTTCAGAAAAATCAAGTGGTTAAGGTATGGGAATTCAGATCCAATGAACAAGTATCACTGGGACTTTGAATCCCAATTCTGATAATCAACATTTTAACAGCATCATTCTCTAGTGATGAAAGCATGATATAGGAGTTGGGAAATAAAAGTTCTATGCCCTCGCTCTGTCTCTGGATGGTATGAACTTGAATGAGTAAAACAAACAAGGAGCCCTCCACACTTAAAGACTAATACGTTTATTTATTTCATGAGTTTTTGTGGGAGAAAATCCCACTTCAGCAGATGCTTTGAAGATGGGGGAACTTACAGAATGGGAGGAAAGCTCATGCAATGAATAGATTTGTTAGTCTTTAAGTGCCACATGACTCCTTGTTTGTTTTACTGAACTGGACTAACATGGCTGCCTCTTTGGACCTTGGATCAGTCACTTATCTTTGTATCAGACTTTAACCATTTGCAATTGCTTATCTGTCACATAAGGTTGTTGTAAGATATAGTTCATTAATGTATGGAAAGCTTTTTATAAATAGTTTGGGTGACCTTTATTTCCCAGATAATTTGCATTTCAGTTTTATGCAGATCTTCTATGAAACCGTCACTGCATGCATTTCAAAAAGTTACTTAGGAAGGATATATATTTTAATTGCTATAATTTAACCTTTGTGCAAGATTTTTAATTTCTGAGATCAAATGAGATCTACGTTTGCTTTAATAACAGTATATAATTTATGTCAAGTACTTCAGGAATATTTATTTCCAGGTATTTAAATTCTGTCTAGGCCTTTGAAATGTAAAGAGTTCTTTTTCTAAAGATGCCTGCCTAAAGTTAGCTGTTCCTATTAGCAATATTTCTGATATATTGCAATAGCTTTTCATACTCTTTTTGCACATTCATGCAGAGGGAATTCAGATACTCTTATTTTAAGGGTCCACAGATGTACCAGGCCAGTGTGCATGACCCACACACTGCTGGTGAAAGTAAGTACTAATAGTATGTTGCACATGTAGACTGGATGAAGTTGGCATAAGTGGTCTAACAAGGACCTGTATACATAGGGACGGGGTGGGTGGGTCGGTGGGGGGCAGATAGACTAGATTAAGGCAGTATTCTCTGACAAGATTTCCTGCAGAGTGCAACTACAGACAATTTGGAGTTAGGAACCTTCAGATACAGCCAAGAGAGACTTGGCTACTGAAGATTTAACTGATACCTGCTGTTTAACATCAGTTCCTCTGACAGGGATAGTTTGACTCTAAGGCTAGTTAAAGGGAACTAATATGCAAAATCTGAATACTGTACAAGCCCAAATTTGCTGGCCTTCAGAGCAGGTAACAAAGGTCTGCCTCTTTTCTCACTCTTCTTGCTTGCATAGAATAAACAATTGGGGGATCAGCATGTTTAAGGAGTGAAGATCATTCTGGTCTTTTAATTTTGTATTTTTTTCAGCATTATGATGGCAACTCAAAGACCTTTACATTTAATTAAAATTCCCTTCTGAATTTGACAGGATATAGCGCAGTCTCTTCAGACAGACAAAATCTACAGCTCCAAGAAGAGATGAATTAGGTCATTCCTCCCACCAGTGTGTTATCTCTGAAGTTTTCTGGATAGTAAGTTAAATGGTAGTACTCCTACATTACTCTGAGACAACTGATGGTGGTCAGCAGATGAACACACTGGTGAGGGATGCCTTAGACTACACTAGTTTTCTGATCACTGGAAGTCTAGTTTTCTGATTATTTCATGTTTTGAATAAATATTCAAGTCATGCAGATTAGCTATGATCCATTAATACAGGCATTACTATGTAGACCAGCCAGCCCATGATAACAATCCTTACACAGAAACTGCGAGTATTGCCATCTGTGTAAATTAAAATGGGACAAGACATGCTTGGCTAACAGTGTCAATTGATTACTTACTCAGTGACAGCTAGACCCTTCAGGATTATGACAGCACTGAAGAGCTGGTGTGTGGATAAAGAATGGCTTTTGTTTTTTTGTTGTATCATTGACAGTATTTTAAATAGAGTACTGAGGACAATAAACAACTTACTTTGAACAACAGTGTAGGAGAAGGTCATGTAACTGCTCTGTAGTGTTCCAAACTTCTAAGATTGCAGTGTACGCGAGGGACATATGTTACATGCTCACTGGGACTCCCAGTTAATTTACCATAAATAAGGTACTGGCAAGTGAAATATTTTTGCTCTTGCAAAAATCTTTACATCCCTGTTACCCCAGTTTTTAAGGACAAGATTTTTTCCATTTACAGATAAAGAGTGGCAAAATAATGGAACAGTAAATACTGTTGCATAAAATATCAGGAAGACATTTTGAAAAGGGTGCCTAAAGTGGCTCCTAAATCCACAGTCAGGGATCTAAGTAAGCAGCCTGGTTTTCATAAGTGTCAAGCTCCCACCAGCTCCCACTAAAGTTCCATTGAAATAATGGTGAAAAAGAAAAGACCTGGTTCAAAAAAAATATAGGCAGATAGGCAGGAGCATTATTTCAGCCAAATTGTTGAAGCCAAATTGTTATGAAGATCCCTTTAGACATTACCATTTCACATTTTTTCCTCAAATTAATATTCATTTTACTGATACAAATTATTTCATAGAATCCTAGGGTTGGAAGGGACCTCATGAGGTCATCTGGTGCAACCCCCCAGTGAAAAAGCAGGACCCAGCCAGAGTTTTGTCTAACCGAGACTTAAATATTGCCAAAGATGGAGATTCTACTACCTCCCCAGGTAGCCCATTCCAGTGCTACACTACCCTCCTAGTAAGAAAGTTTTTCCTAATATCCAACCTCAGCCTCCCCAGCTATAACTTGAAACCACTGCTCCTCGTTCTGTCCTCTGTTACTACTGAGAACAGCTGTGCTGCAGTGTTAAAAAAAAGTTACCAGATTGCAATTTGTCTTTTTAGTCAAACTTATTCTAAAGAGTTTTCATTCTCTCTCTCCTTAAATATTTCTGTATGTTATTTGACTTACATTCATTTTTACTTTATGTGGATTTATTTGCTTTTCATAGTTACGATTTTTATAACTTTAATTTGCCCTTACCATAGTTAGTTATTGCATTCTCATTAATCCTACTGCACATGTATTACCTTCGTTTGCTTCAAATATTGACAGATGCATTTTTGTGCAAATGTTTTTATCTTTAGTCAGCAGCAGATTGTGAGTTCTCAGGCTTTCTTCACTGACTAGCTTTTTTTTTTTTTTTTGCCCGTTTTCCTTCGCAATCCCTCTATCTGTAAGTTTTTGCAATTTTAAATTTCTGATTGACAATGATGAACCCCAGTCCAGCTTTACATTCTCTTTTGGTGCACACACTCTAAATCACCACATATTCTTAATGTTTTATAAATAAAGCTAAAATAAACCTTTGATACTCAAGCTTTAAAATCTAAAACTAAAGCAGGTGCTTTCTAGAGGAAGCTTCCTCATAAAATAAACATTTTTCAAATTCCTGCATCATCAGTCTTTCCATACAAAAATGCAGCTTAGCTTAAAAACTACTGCAAGTTTATTTTAAGTTTATGTTTTTGAATCTGGTTCTAACACTTGCTCAAAACTGGTTTTTTTTTTCCCCTTATAACAGTTTACTAGTTTATTTTAGATATTTACATAGAATAATGAAATAAAAGTGTGTGACAAGTACTGAGGTTTTCACTCAAGTTCTCAGACCTGCTTAACAATTAATATTTAATCATTAAATAAGTCTGAGAATCTAAGTGCATACAAATGGATCTTTTCACCAGCCATGGAAGCTTTCTGGATTCTAATCAGATACTAATCTTTTAAAGATGAAACTACAACTGCAAATACAGCAGCTTCTTTCCTCTTTGAACTTTAATTAAGCATTTCATCACAATAGAACATTTTATCCTGAAAATTATTGGAAGAGATTTTTATCTTGCTCTCACCTACCCCCACCGCCATTCACTGACTGATCCTTCCATCTAAAGCTCCATATCATGGCAGCTTTCATTCTGAGGAAGGCTGCAAGAGTTCTCCCTTTTGAAGTCACCCAGTGTCTCACATTCATTTGCTAAGTCACTTCAGATCACCTCAAGGTACTCCTTTCTGTCCCATCTAAAGGAGCACAGATACAATGCCCTGGAAGTACTGCTCACCTGCATCAGCACTAGTGAGGGTGAGACAAAAGCCTCTGAACTGAACCCAAGCCACCTTAATTACTGCAGCTCGACTTCTCTCAGTCATAACAATGAAAGCAGGCACTTCATATTTTAAAATGGATAGCCGTGTTAGTCTAGTCCAGTGAAAAAACAACAAGGAGTTGTGTGGCACTTGAAGACTTCAAGTGCCACACAACTCCTTGTTATTTTTTCACTTCATTCATACACACAACAGCTCATCAGTTTGTCACATACTAACTGCTCAAGATCCACACTAAACAAACAATACACACTTTTTAATGAAGGCAAGCTTTAGCAATGAATGCCTTTCAAGGGCAAAATTAGGCAGGGCTGTAGCCCTGATACAGTTGGTTTATTAATCTTCGAAAAACAGTTGCACTTAATAGACAAGCTTCAAAATTGCAATTCTCATACTAAGAGCTGCCTGTTCCATCAGTATCACATATAGTAGAAAGTGAGAACCTAAGACACAAGTCTAAACATGACAGGCCAGGGCCTGAGGCTTGAGCCAAGGCAGCAGGTAATCCCTGTTACGAGTTAAAAGAAATCAGAAATCACAGGAACTGGCAAGAACAGAGCTGATATTGCACAAAAACATTCCTAAAAAAAAGCTAGGTGCAGAACATGCAAGCACATTCCAAAACATCCTGATACCAGGCATGGTGCGTGCAAACTCATTCCCCAAAAGACACATGGCCCCTTCCAAGGTCAAACCAGCAATATGGTAGAGATGTTTTAATCACACCATTCAGTACTAAGCACTGTTCCCTCTAAGCTGTGTGCGTGTGCACGTGCACACACACACACACACACACAGGTCATGAAACCTGTGCACACAACAAAGTACGCACAAAAAATTAAATAGTGCTAATATTGGTCCTCATGAAGAAATGTTTTTGCGCACACAAAGAAATTGTCTGTGCACACAGTCTACAAGTAATTAGAGGGAACACTGGTATTAAGTAAAAGGTGGTATCTGGCCAACTCAGAGAGTAGCAACTACACAACTCAGAGACAATATGAAACTTGTTTGTATAAGTGTACAAAAGAAGGTCTCAAAGAGAGTGTCTTTGTCTAGCCTAGTTGTGATGAAGTAAGAAACCTCTTGGCTACTGTGGGATGGCAGAGGCGATAACCCAAGTAAGTGTTCTTCTTTTCTGTTCCTGTACTTCGCTGGTGGGAGATGGGTATTCTCATGATGGGACATGGTGGTGTGATAACTATGGGAACCACTGGGGGGGGGAAGGCTTTAGACAAACCTTACCTGGACCCCCTGTGGGTGACACAGATTGTGGCCGGTTTAGACCAGGGGCAAGGCGGAGGAGAACAAAGGGCTGAGAGAGGAGGAGGGTAGTAGGAAGACAGGGGTCTGAGAGACAGGATCTCTGTGGCTCTTCCTGGGGGTTTACTGCTAGACCTCCTGGTTGTTCTGAAAGCCAACTGTCCTAGCTGCCGTGCAAACTGGATTGCTAATAAACCCTCTGACTTATACACTGGCTGAGTGTCACTCCTGATTGGGATGGCTGGGACGCTCCTGCAGGGAGGACCCCACCCCAGGGGAGACCAGACAGAGCAGGGATTGGACCCTCTGAGCCTGGATTTGGGAGCTGGCTACAGGTAGCATGGAGACCCCGGTGCTGGATGGGAGAAGGCTCCACCATAGCAGAGTCCTGATTGGCTGTGAACAGAGAGGATCCAAGCGTGCTTTTCTGGGATCTCTGTGACATCAGTGAGGAATGGAAAATCCCACCATTCAGTAAGCCAGTCTGCTATCATGGGCACACAGGTATTAAGTGCACTTATGGTACCTATAAGGCATTTTTTCCATGCTTTGCTGGCAATCAACCTGGCCTGGTGCCTTCCTTACTGAAAGATATCTGATTTTATCAGATAATTCAATCATGACTTGCCGCACTGGCTATCTGTGGAAAGCTGGGACAGCACACACACTGGGGGAATACACACGCAGCCAATACCTGACATCATTATGGAGAAGTACCTTCTCTCCCTAGCCTAGAAGACATTTGGCCACACATCTGAGAGAAGACAAGAACTGTGGGTACTCAGCAGCTCACAAAATCGGGTGTTTATTCAGGTTCTTAAATTCATATTAGGTGTCTAAATTTGGGCACCCAAGTTTCAAAGTGATGGCCCAATTATTTATGAACATACGTAGAATTATATTGTTGTATCTGTAAAATAAATACTGAGAATAAACCCCCACATATTACTTCTAAAGCAACAGTTCCCTTTTCCTTTATATGGACCACTACTTCAAAAGCTTTTGTGGACCATTGCATAAGCAACCCATTTTTTAATATAGCCTGTGGCTGATGGAAGTCAAACTTGTATATCAAGGGCTATTAAAATGCAGCTATTTCTAAATTTATTATGCTCACTCACAAACATTTTTCACTCGTCACAGTACATTTACCTGCAATAGGCCTACCAGTGGGAAAAAGACAAGTTACCTAAATTCAGGGACTTACATTACACAAGGATGTTTGTGAAAAAATTACATTATGAATAATAATGTGATATCAAATATGATATACGAGGTGCATTATCTCCCCACAACCCCCATGGACCACCTGCAGTACCCGCACAGATCAGAGGTTGGGAGCCATTGATCTAAAGTTGGGTTCTCAAACTCGCAGCTCATGGGCTGCATGTGGCCCCTAAAGTTATTTCCCAAGGCCGGCAACGACACTACTGTTATTGATATTTGCACTATCATTGTATGAAAAGGGTTCAGTAGTGTGACCTTCTGGCTAACATACTAGTTCTCATGCGGCCGCATGGTGATTTGAGTTTGAGATCCCTGATCTAAAGCTTATATACTGATGTGTTTTATGGACACACATTTCTCTGTATATTTACCTATAAAATAGTTGTATAAAATAAACTTAAACCCCCCCCCCCAAAGTCCTGCACTATGTATTTTTACTTTTCTCCCTCCTATTAACAACACTTGTACAAAGCACGGCTGCTGAGGAGAAAATGTTGTAATAACAAAAAGTTATGAGTGAGGAACAGGAAAAATAACAGTTTTCAAGAAGAGAAACACTGGGCCAAAGGCAGACCTGATCCACTGTTTTTATATAGATATTATTCATACTAAAACAGAGAGGAAAGTACAGAAATTGACATATGTTTAGAGTTTTAAAAGCTTTACAGACCAATATCCTCTGTGACAACAGGGTATTGCCCCCATCAGTTCATATCTCTACTCTTTCTTGGTATCCTGAAGCTTTAATCCAGAACCTTATGTCTTCCTGTCTAGGGAAGCCATAGTATCATACGGTGTCCAATTTTCTATTAATACCTGCAAGCAGACTACTTAAATTATTCTGTCAGTGCTTGATAATCTGTGTCTAATTCTCCTGCCAGTATTCTGAAAATGAGACAAAACCCCTTCATGGTACTATCATGACAAGACAAAGGTACCAATTAATGGCAACTGTGCCAAGTCTGGCTAATACTGATTACTGGAGACTGAGGCCAGCAATCAGATGGCAACGTTTTTATCACTATTCATATGCCATATTCTATTACAATTCTGACACGTCCTGTCTTTCTAACCCTATACTTTCGCACAGAATGATTATTTATGCTCTCTCCTGTTAAATGGCAAAGAATCTTTGTGAATAGGGAGTTCAAGGAGCTCTTTGTGAGTTCAGAATTCAAATACACTGCTCATTGGCAGGCAGCTCATTCCCTTCCAGAATGCTGAATTCAGTGAAAATCAAATTACACAAACCCCAGGAAATATGGAATTAAGGTAAATCCCGGCACAACCTTAAGTGTCTTTGAGAAATGCCACAGAACACCCATAACACATTTACTGGTACTCTGCCGTAGACAGTAATAGACAGGTGCTACCTGCATTTGGCCTAAGCTCAAAGACACAGCCAGCAGCAGCATAGCAAGCTCAGAGCAATGTGAAGTAGCCCATTCCTTTCAAGGAGATAGTTTCAGCAGAAAGAAAATACCAAAGAAAGATGAACACAGCCTGTAACAGCTGAAAGATGTGTGAACTGCTGCATTCATCTCAGGGGGTGTTTTCATCCCCTTCTCTCCCATGCTGGAGAGTTTCTGATATGTATCAAGCATAACCATTCTCAGCTCAGCCCATTGTCAGCAGCGTGTTCTTGGTCTCTGCCCACAGAGGCAGAGTTTCTCCATATCCTGGCTCACAAGGTGGGGAAATAGGAAGATGGTATCAGACCCCAGTAAAGGGACAAGGCACTCAGATTCCAGCTCACATGAGGAGGAGTAAGAAGTGGGCCTCTGACTAGTCCCCCCCAAAAGCCAAGCTCCTCTAGAACCCGGCTCATGAGGGACAGAGCAAATCTTGGCAGACACAAATGGGGCAGGGAGCAGGTTTCAGACATCCCTGAAGAGATAAAGCCTTCCCCCCATCCACAATAACTCACATGAGAGGGGAAACGGCAGGGATGCAGACTCTCCTAAAGGGGGGTGTGTGCAAAATCCCAGTGCACGCGCACATACACAAAAATACGGAGAGAGTAAGGAACAGGGCTGCTCTATAACTTTGGATGGAATTACTGGGGCCAAGGTGTTCATGTAATTCAGTCACTGTGCAGCATTAGACACCGTCAAACAAGGTTTGGTTAACAGAGATCACAGCTTGCTTAGTACCATAGCAGACACATTAAAAAAAAACAACCCTTTTATTAGAGGCACAGAAAAGAAAGAAAAACAAATAAAGCATTTGAAATGTTAAGTATTAGTAATGCTTTTAACATTTCTTGCTCCCTTTCCCTTTATCTTGAGGTAGTTTTTAGGAGGAACCTTCCTATCCTTTTCTTTGTCTGTCTGTGAGATAAAAGTTCTGCTGGCCTGTCTCAGAGATGGTATCATAGATGGTAATAATTGTCCTTTTGGGGAAAAGCAGAGACGTTTAACAGACAGCTGGAGCTATTGTTATTGCTGTAAGAGTCCAAAATTGTTTTCGTAGGGAAAACAAAATACGTTGAGATGAGCTTGAACAGTGGTTACAACTAAAATCTCTTCCCATTTCATCTCAGATGGTGTTTGGGATTCAGATGGAGCCAGCAGAAATGGCCTTGTCATCAGAGACCCTCCCCCTGGCCTGGTCTGGTTAGGTATCTTTTAGGATTAGAATGAAGGAGGCCTGGGATCCCAGAATCACAATGATGAATTTTATTTCAGTAGCTTCTGTCTGTTCTTATTCTCCATCGGTTCATTTTCACTTTATTTTAAGGACCCCAAAAAGGAGAGAGGGGTGAAATAGCTCACCCCCCTCATTATTTGGTCCATTAATTGGGCTTAATGTATGACGCAAACCAATTTTGGTTAATTAATTTCCACTTCACATGTTCTGTTCTTACCAGGCACTACTTCATCACAGGCCTTGAATTATAGCAACTGTACCTGTTATGTTTAGGCTAATTTAGTGTCTTTGTCTGGTTCTCTTGCGCCTGTTTATAACATTCTTTACTGAAAGTAACCTGACCTACTTTCCATGGTAAATTCTTAAGCAAGCAGAAGTTATAGGCCAATCATTACAATAGGGCTCTGCACCCCCTCCTATTCCCCCTCCCCATCCTGGTACACAGAGAAGGGGAGAATGTGGGACTGAGAAGCAAAACCCTACCCCTGTTCTTCCCCAGGCCCTTATCTGCATGTCCCCTTCCCAATGTCCCTCCCCCTCTCCCTGGCTCCTACTATCCATCCCCATTTATTCTCCTTGCTCCATAATTATCCTTGGTTTTGAATCAGTGTAATCCCAACCCCTCCATTCTACTCCCCCCTTAAATGGCCCTTCCTACAGCAAGTATTCATGCCTATCTTTAAAAAACAAACATGCAAGAAAACAAAAATACTTGATTTACATTCCTTCAAAAATTCCATTCCTCTCTACGGAGGCAGATTTTAGCAAGATGCCTGTCTGCCTTTTCCAGCTTTCTGCTCAAGGCAAGGCTTAAACTGTTGCTGGGGAGGGGTGTGGGTGTCAGAGCCTGAGCCATAACCTCGACACCACTGTTTTTAATGCCATGGTGCAAGCCCAAGTGTCTGACCTGGCCTCTAAAACTGAGTGCCATAGGTTTTGAAAGGCTACATAAACTTAGCCTGAGAGGCATCAGAGACCCTGCTCCACTTCTGAGCCCATTTGCTAGACAAATCCTGTGTATGATTTTTGTTTGTGATTTAATAATTTGTTGCCACTGAATTTCTGGCATTAGAACAATTATTTCTAGAAAATACAAGCTTGAATGAATACATTCATGCATTATTCCATGGCTCATTAAGGTACTTATTCTACCATTCTTTTTAAAACCAAGGGTTTATCCTAAACTAAGGACCATAAATAGTGAAGCAGGCAGCCACTGTGTCTGTTTTGTGCTCCTAATTCTCTCCCCCACCCCACTTTCAGTTTTGAAGTTTTCTAAAATCAGAAAAATGGGCTAGTCTGCTGCATTAGGGTAGGAACATTTTATTTAACATATAAGGGCTGTGGTGGTCACTCAACATTTTAATTTTACTATTCAAAATAACCCCATTCTTTTGGCAGTCAGGCAAGCGAGTTTTATGTGGTATTTTACTAGAGATATAAGCAACTTTGAAAACTTAACTACTAGAAAAGATAGAACAAGTGTATCATTTACTCTCTGAGGATTTGATGCTCTGGCTATGAAAACATTTATAAGCTAGGAATCATGTAATGTGCAGATCATTTGAGCATAAACATCTCATTAATACACTGTCTGCTACTAAGTAATTTCCCCTATTCCTCTCAAATTTCAAGCCACCTACAATCCTGGGTGCAAAGAAGAAAAGATGAATCCTCACTCTATTGCCAAAGCTTCTGAACTGCTGAATGCCAACTCCCTCTTCTCAGCCTCTGGGTCAAATTCAAAAATACTTTCTCCAGCTGCCAAAACATCCAGCTTTCCCCAAAAGTCGTAATTAATTGTTAATATAAAAACTGCTGCTCCTCTGAATATTTGGGGGCAGCATAAATATTTTTAGATTAATGCCACCATAAACGACATGGCAATGATTGCAGTATTTGTGTTCATATTTAACCTACCACTGTCCTCCAGATTTTAACTACTTGACCTGCAGCAGAATCTCCTGTTTGCTGTATTACAGTGCAGCTGAAATAGTTCTTTGCCTATATAGATTATACCAGTTCTCACAACAAAATTAGCCATATTGGCAAAAACAGTTTTTGTCCGTATAACTGTCTGCACTAGGAATTTTGCCAGTGTAACCATGCCTGTTGGTTAGTAGTGTCCTAACCAACATAGCTAGGCCAGCAAAACTTTTTTTTTTTTAAAGTGTAAAACAGGCCAGCATGTAGCATGTTACCTTCCAACCAGCAGCTTTCCAGAAGGAATGCTGCAGCATCAACTCTCTAAATAGTTTCCAGCCTCTTATCAAGCTGAACCTATCCTACAGTCTGTGACCCCATTGAAAGCCACGTTGTCAGTTAACTTGGGTTGGCTAACATTTGAGCAAGTCTAGACATTTCACAAATTTTAGTTCCAGGACACAAATGTTTATGGTTTACCCAAAGCAGAATCCTAGATATGCCACTGTCAAAACACGGTACTTATCTGGACCATTATCAGAGCACAGTGGGTTGGTGGATAATTAAAAGTTTTACTTCATGCTAGCCTGTTTTTCAATAGCCACTCACCCCTATTTTATACACAATGTTCCAGTTCATGAAACTTTCACTGTGCTCATTCTTTATATTTATTTTTTAATTTCAGGATAATGTTTCCACTTGTGAGATCCCATTTGACTTAAGGTCTTAAAATAATGATCACAACTACAAAGTAATGCTGATCTCAGATAACAGGAGCAGAGATGGGAGTGGACATATGGAAGCTGAATTTGAGTATTAATAGTCTTAAAAATCCTCCTGTATAAACTCCCATTCACAGTTTCACGCTCCCAGAGTGCTAGTGGCTCATAGTTAAAACTTACTGGTAAAATGTTTCAAACTTTAACTGATTAAATAATTTATAGCTTTTATATATACAATGGGGCTTTTCATTAAGATTTGAAAACTAAATTAGTTTGTGATGTGGTCTGTTCCCAGTTTGAAAAATAGTCCGACTCCAAACAAGCATGTAATTGACAGATTAAAAAACTAATTTTTTTTAAATTTCTGATACAGAAACAATGAACTTCAGTTTATAGTGCAAATTTTCAGATCATTTGGTAGATTAGTTAAGCATTAGAGGAAAGTGAAAAAAATAAAGATGGAGATGGGTATGCATTTTTCATAGATTACACTATAGCTGGTTCCTTTCACAAAGGGTTTTCCATGTGTCAATGGGGGGAAATAATGCAGCCATTATTTGATATTGGAAATATGCCACTTTGTGCCCTCTTTTAGAGACAGTTTATACAAGAAGGATTAGGCTTTATTCTTGGTCCCAAGTAAAGGCATGTTTGATTTAAAACAAAAACTTGAAAAAAGCATTTCAAGAGAATCTGCACTGAAATTATGTTAATGCTCAGACTCAGAAGCAGAAGGCAAAACTCAGCACCAGGGCAAGGAAGACATGAGAAACCAGATTTTACATAAATGTATGAAAATCTAGAGATATATTCCAAACTGAATTGAACTGTCAAATTTC
This sequence comes from Podocnemis expansa, assembly GCA_007922195.1. Classification (NCBI taxonomy): domain Eukaryota; kingdom Metazoa; phylum Chordata; order Testudines; family Podocnemididae; genus Podocnemis; species Podocnemis expansa. Next base: position 20,622,934 of record ML681981.1, on the reverse strand, counting down.
TTTCTTTCAACGTAATGAACTCTACAGGGCCTCTTTCTAATGCTCACCTATAGCTCCATCCTTATCTTGGATATTGGATAATAAATTATAATTCTGTAAGACTGCATGCATGGCAGCTCATAGCCACATGCAGACAGAGTCCTTGCCCAGCAGAGCTTAAGATCTTGTGATTCAGATATTAGGATTTCCAAAAATTGCCAGGATAGAGATATTTCTTCATTTCTTTTTTCCATTTGTGGCTGTGAATTGGGGACTGCTTCTCATGCTTCTCTGATTAAATCTGTACTGACTCCACAAGAGCAACAAATTACTGTCTGGCCAGCAGGCTGAGAATCACTGATATTAGCCATCTTGGTTCTTCTGTTCCCTTTGGAATTAGAACTGTCTGCGCATCCCTATTTTCAGCAACAATTTTCATGACTGCTGTAAAATATACAACATTCTAAAAGTCCTATCAAGGTGACCTACCTAAGGTTCCAAATCCAGACCTGTTGCAGGTCTCAAGGATAAAAAAAATACTCATCTTGAACTTTGATTTCTGATCACTAAAGCTACTGTTTAACAAATAGATAAAACTTCTATAACAAAGCCTAAAAAGTTGAAAGCAACAATTTGACTCACACCATAGATTACACTATATAGAACACTATACAGGAAATAAGCAAGGCAAAAGGGAACACACAACTTAAATCTGAATATTATCTTTGTCAATTAGTGATGCTCAAAGTCTGTGGATCTGTTAAAATAGCCTGAAAATGCAAAGAGGAAGTAAAATGCATCATATTTTCCTTATATCCCATATCCCTTCTTTTCCCCCACAGAGAATTGTGTGTTAAAATCTTTTCTTTACAAGGAAGGAAACATGCATTTAGTGCATTTTTTAATCTGTTAAAGAGCCTCTGAACAGTCTCAAGTATGAACATCCTATTGTAACAGTATTCCACCACTGGGGGGGGGGGGGAGAGGAGGGAATCCAGAAAGCTCACAGGTGTTTAATACCTTTATCAAGAGAAGCTCCAGCCATGTGGTAAAAGCTCAAGGCTGTGTCCACATCATTTATATTCTTCAGAAAAGTAAAAAAGCTTTCCACCTCCTCAAATGTCAGCCCCTGCAACAGAAAGAACACTTTTTAAAAAAAATGATTCCAAGCAAGGAGATAAATATTTTTGACAAGAGAAAGACCCAGTGAGAGCAAAGATGGCAGTCATGTCCAAATGGGAAGTCATGCATGACTCTATTGTCATCTGCTGTATTAAATAATTATCTGGGGTATATACAACTTCAAATCTATACTTGGGGTAACTAAAAGTCAGCTAGCTACCTACATTCTTTGCTCCCCTCTTCTTCTGCCGTATCCTCATTACAGCCCCTTTATCTCCTTACCATAAAGTCAATACCTGTGGAGGGTAACAGAGTACTTAATACAGCTACTGTAGGTTTCCCTGTGTCTAGCCAGTATTTGTTCCTGATCAGCATTATAGATCTGATTCACATTTACTACCACTCAAATAGTGTAAAAGGGTCTTAGTGTACGCAAGAATCAGGCCTGCTGTATGGAAGAGCCAATGGTAAAAGACAAATTGAAAGAAAAACAAACATGGTTTCTCCTTTCTGTCAACCACATGCACAAGAACATCATTACCTAGCCAGTGAACAATCAAAATCCAGGAACTTGCTGCAGGCTTATCAACTAACCTCCATTATAGGCCTTCAAACTTGCAGCAAGATCAGATGGTTGTCACTCAAAAAACAGAGCCTTAAAGACAAATTCAGAGGTCTCAGTGGTGTAAGTAAAACTCCCCTAACACTTTAAGTCACTTAGGGGATATCTGCACTGCAAAGAAAAGCTAACGGCGCCAAGTGCAGGTCAATTGGTTTGGGCCCACAGGACTCGGGCTGCATGACTAAACACAGCAGTGCAGTTATTCGGGGCTGGGCTGCAGCCTGGGCTCTGAAACCTGGTAAAGAGGAAGAGCCTCAGAGCTGGAACCCCAAAAAGGCTATTTGTAGCCCCACAGCCTGAACCTCCTAAGCTCAAGTCCGTAGAGAGACTCGGTGTTGTGGGTTATCCTTTGCAGTGCCGACATAGCTTTAGACTCCCTTCCATATAATCATAGGTAGTAAAAATCAGTGTAATCTACATGCTGAGACTAACAGAATACAGAAAAGTAAAAGTAGTCCCGTTATACTTTAACTTTCTTTTGATGGCTTGGTATGTAAAATAAACCAAATAGTTTTCTCTATATGCTGACCAAAAGGCTGTGAACAGGTCTCAGGCATGGGTCACACTGAGAAATCTGGAAATTCACTCATAATTGTTTTAGAATTGACGCGATTGCACTGGGGCAAGCTGCCAAGTGAATATTAGTGCAGAGTAGTTATGCTTTTACCACTGTGCCTTGATTTGCTCAGAGTATGGTCATAAAGATGCCTACGCCCTGTCTGCATCAGACCTCCTATTATAGGTAGCACCAGTGAAACTGCATCAAAAAAAAGAACAAGACCATGAGTATGAGTGTCTCAAATTTCACTCTGTAAATGCAGCCTGAGTGAACCTAAAGTTTGAGACTAAGGAACTTTGTATTTCATCACCCTACCCTTCACCTCTGAATTTGGCTCTTAACAGGATGAATCACCATACCAGCCTAAATTAAAAGTTTCTTCAGTAGTTTACCCAGGAAGAGACAATACTAAAAATGGGGCATCTATAAAACTAAATACATGTTTTCACTATTATGACAGAAATGCAAATGCCAAAATGAATATTCAACTGGTGAACCCAAATTAAGTTGTAAAAGCTATTAGAACTGTCTGAAATGTCTTCAGTAACTCGATCTATTGACGTCTTTAACAAGACAGAAGTGACTGTTGGATCAGTAATTTTAAAAACAAGCAATACAATTTAATCATCTTATAGAGCCAAAATGCACTTAGAGAGTCTGGAATTACACATTTTGTAATTTACCCAGGAAATTTTTCAATATTTAGCAAAACTAAACTTAAACATTCAAAAATTATTTTTTTGCTTCAAAGTCACTGTACTACAGAGTTTAACAGTTTGTGAATTGATTCCAGCTAATATGCTAGCAACAGTGCCATTTTCTCTCTGTTCTGGTCACATTGCCTTTAAGAGATATGTCTCTGAAAGGTTCAGAATAAAAGATCAGAGACATGCAAATAAATACAGGGGGCTCACGGTGTTCATAATGTGATTCCTTTATTATGGGGGGAGGTGGTTATGGGTTACATCAGGGGTCTCAAACACAGCCTGTGGGCCGCATGCGGCCCCTAAAGCTATTTACTGTGGACAATGATGACACCATCATTACTGATATTTGCAATATCATTGTATGCACAGGTTTCAGTGGTTCGGCCCTTGGGCTAATGTACTAGTCTTCATGCGGTCCTCTACTAGTCCTCAGGAAGCCCTCGTGGTGATTTTAGTTTGAGACCCCTGGGTTACATCCACTGAGAGGAGAAACTGATGACATATTTCTTTAATGGAATCCTATTTATTTATCCGCCCACAAACCTCCCCCATCCTCCGTGTGCACGCGCGCACACACATGCACTAAATCTTGTTTCTCAGAACACAGCAGGAAACAATTTCTTTGCTCACAGTTCTATGTTTCTTTTCATACAGCACTCTACCCCACCTTTGGTTTTCTTTCAGGGTCACATTTCTAACCTCTCTCTCTCTCACTGCCAGTTTGCTTCTGCTGCTTTTGTCAGGTGCTCACTGACTATATTGCCATCAAACAATATTCAGCTAAACCCCTTCACCTACGTAACTCAGTTTCTAACTGGCCATATATGTGTTTAAGTGGTGGCTCCAGTTGTTTCAAGGACATTACTCAACAGGAGCTTTCTTACATTCATCCCCAATAAAGGATGCCTTGTCATGCTCCCCATCCTCAAGTAGGTCTTATCCCCCAACAACCATCATGATAATGAAACATGAAAATTTTTCTCTTTGTTTCATTGTTTTGAAAACTCTTGGCCTTTTTGTCCAACTAAATATATTTGCACAGACTTTGAGGCTGATCCAGGAGCCAGAGTCAGAAATTTAAAGCATAGAAATAACTAAAGATAATACAGGAAACAAAACATACAAGTAGCTATACTCCAGCACTGCCCTATTTGTAAGGGGCACACAATGGCGTCATTTCTTTTTAATCCAGTTCTCCATAAGCTGTACATATTACATAATACGTGTTCTACAGGGACTTGGGTAGCCAATGCTCAATATAGAGAGACAAGGAGGTGAGATAATATCTTGAATAGGACAAATTTCTGTTGGTGAGAGAGACTAGCTTTTGAGCTTACAAAGAACTTGCAAAGAACTTCTGAAGAAGAGCTCTGTATAAACTCAGTATCTCATGTCTCTCATAAACAGAAGGTGACCCAATAAAAGACATTACCTCATCTACATCGTCCCTGCTATCAACATAAATACAACAGCACTACATAACACTATTAAGTTATATATCATCAATGATTTGAAATAACATTTTCTAGATGGTCAGTCTGTCTTGAAATTAGTGGAAGTGTTGGATATGCTTCCTGATTTCTTGCTCCAAGGGAAGCAAAGAACTGGAATGAGAGCAATTAACAGGGAGGAAAGGAGGAAGGAGTGAATGCCTCACAGTAATAACCCTTTCTGACAGTTAATATGCTTGTGGCCCCATTTAGGTCTCCTTGACCAGACGAGCCTCTGCAATGTGGCACTTGAGGGTAGAGACCATAAAATATTTTAAGGAGATCATGGAGGCTCCAATGAGAGTGTGGAAAGATCTCTTGGACACAGGGCATCAGGGTGGGGGAGGGACTGTTTTTCTACAGAAATTGAGAGCAGACGCCAAACGCATATGGAAATATATGCCAATCTAAAGAACAAAACACTCGCAGCCTGGTTTTACGACAACTTGAAAAATAGATAATGCTTCAGATTAGGACCACATACTTCATTATTTAGAGGCTATCAGGTTGGCTAATCTAAAAAGGATAATTAGAAATAAGGCAAATAATACAAACACAATGCTGTTCAGCTGATTATGTCATCATTAAAAAAATCACATAAATTAGCATCTCAAATACAGCATTAAGGGAGGCAAATTTTCACACCCAGATACCACCCTGATAGCACAAAATTGAAACAATTTCATTCTACTTATTTAAAGCAATAGCAAGTCACGAAATACCTGCTGTTTTAAGAAATTCAGCTATGTCAGAGTAAATTAATGGTCTGTCAGGATAAAGATACTGTACTATCGTGAAAGTAGTCTAGTGAAGTGTGAAATAAAGAAAGATTTGTCCAAAAATTCTTTTTCTACAATAGACGTTCTCATTGTAAACTGCTATAACTGAAATGGAGTTTAGTGATAAAAAAAAAAATTACTTCAAAGGAGATGGCTGCTTTTTAAGGTCTGGCACAATGGTAAGGACCATAAAGGCACTACTGTTTTCAGCATGACTGCTAGTTTGTGACTCAAATATAAAAGAACTGGGAACCATCTGCTTCTTCTGCAGAGGCTTTAAATTACAAATGAAGAGCTGGAAACAATACTAGTGTCAAGTTTAAGGAATCCCAACTACAGGAGAACTTTTATGTGAACCCATAACTCATTTACAAAAGAGAATGTTGCAGGTGCATTCCTGTAAAATTTATCTAGCAAGCACAAAAGGAAGGCAAGTGATTTTCATCAACACACTTCATTAAAAAACGTACAGAGTTAAATCTCTTAACGTCAACTCAGAGGCAGTACAGTAATCCAATAAAAACAGATAAATGTCTGAGTACCAAGAGTATTGCATACAAACCAGTGAAGGGCATTCCAAATCCTCTTCCCATTTGGGGGATAGAGAAGATTGATAAAAGCAATCAGTTTTGTATGAGGATTTTCTGAAGTAAAGTATTGGATTGCCTGCAACAGAAGATCCTTTTCTCTGTCTTAATTGGTCTTATTATAGCCGTCTGCCTGGAGTCAATAAAGGTGCCAGGAGCTCCATCTCCCCCCAAAACCTCTTTTTATTTGACTTTATTCACTTTAGCTGAAATTCAAAACCTTGGGCTTTTCATCCTTCTCCAGACTTGGAAATCATGTGGTTTCTATCAGTTTTGTCCTTGCATGTGTAAAATACTAAATTGCTCCTCCTATTCTCCATCCCTCCCCTCAAACTTGTTGGAGATTTAAAAAAAAAAAAAATAGCTGTTATCAATCAGGTTAACAGCCATAACCATAAAATAGCCTGGCAGGACTATTACCCCTGGAATCTGGACATAAACATGTCCCTTTTGGTCAGATTCAAAATTTTTTTTTTTTTTTTTTGGTACCCAAAGAAGAGACAATCAGGTCCCTCCCATTAATTTAAAAGCAATGGGACCAGAACATCTAGCTCCAAATGGGAGTTTGTCTTTGTATCTCACTCATTTATCTTCAGGCTAAAGAGCATCACACACAACTTAGGCTTTCTTTAAGTGAATGCCAATAGTCTGGTTTTTAAGGGAACATTTACACTAGCACATTTTGGTTAAGTTTTCCCCCACTGCACTACCATCTGTGCAGCTCTGCCACTACTACAGTAGACAGGGCTCAGTGTGTCACCCAACTCTAAATGGAGAACTTCCCAAGTTTCCAGTCTTTACTTTTTACTATACATTCTACTTGTGCTTTAAAGAGAAATTTATTCTCAAACTTAGCTACATCTTAATGAAGATGAGTGTCTGGGAATTTTCCTTAATGGTGTGGGGGGAGGGAAGGAGAGGAAATGGTGAGTGTTTACACAGTTTTAAAGCCAGTGCCAGGAGTTAACTGGTAACTTTACTTAAGCCTGCATTTCATCAATGGTGCTTGAATATGCCAAATGTTGTGTTGTACACTTGTGGGACCTGTGAAGCCTCACAAAACAATCCTTGGCATACAAGTAAGGTCTCACACGAAGTATGTACTAGGCATGATCAGGGCCTCATTTGGGATCTCCAGGAAGTATGAACTTTGCAAAATCACTGGCATATGAAGCTTCCATGAACACCTCTCAGGGGTTGCTGGCCTCTACCGACATAGTTCTAAAATACTGGCGTTATGATTTGACTCGTTAAGAGAATTACCCTGAGTATCATTTAACCTTTGATTAATGTAGTTTCAAGGAGAGTACATTGGCACATTTGATATAGAAATGGTAATAATCAGGTTGCTCCTTTTATAATCCTCCAAGACTTGACAGACATACAAGTTAGCACTAACAATATAAAAAGCAATAGTGTAAGTTGTCAGCTGCACCAGAACAGGGGCCAAACCAGCCCATGCACCAAGTCAGAGCAACCTAATGGCTGATTTTATTTTCACTGACTTTTAATGCCACCTAAAGAACCATCAAACCAGAAAGAATTGCTAAAAATAAAAGGTGCTCCAGCTTCTTGAGACACCCTCGTTCTTCCAACACATCCCCTATTCTGGGTGTGGGCAGCTGAAGGAACAGATAGAGCTGGCCATGCTGGATTTATATCAACTGAGGATTTCTTTATATCAGTGGAAACCATTTATGGCAGCTTTAAAGAACAATGTAAAGGGACTTTCAGGTTGGCCACAATTCACATCACAAAATGGATTTACACAATAAAGAAACAGATGACAGTTCTGCTGCTAAGAGGAAGTAGTTCTACCACAGACATGTCTTCTAAACACAGAAGTAAGAGTCTTTCATTAGTTCTCATTTTGATTAATTGCTGTGTTCACATACTAATTAATAAAAGAAAGAGAGCAAGCAATCTCCATAGAAACATATAATGAAATTTTAACATTAGGGTAAGAGTTCCATACTTTTATTACCAAATAAACGACGTCCTTTCAGTGTAAGTGTTTCATTCCAAGGTCTCCTGCTGCAGTGGCTCCCACCTTTCCCCCTCAAAATTGTGAGTCTAATTACAATAATATATTTTTCTCATAAATTCATAATAAAATGATAAGCTAGTCAATCATACTGCATCATTAATCCAAAGTCAAGTCAACTGCTGGATATAAATCTTCAGGATTGTTCAGGCTTAAAACCTGGAAGCCTTCAGAATATGTGATTTTTAAAATTAATATTGTGTTTCTACACCCATATTTGAAATACATTTATTCTAAAATGTATAAGCTGTCTGTCACATACAACCACATGTTGATCACTAAACTAATGCATATTTTGACTGCTTACTTCTGGTGATTTGTTGATCATTTGGAGTTAGCATGGCTCCTGAAGCGATGTTATAGGGTCAGGTGTTTTCCTCCAGTCTGAGTTTGTTCATTTTATGGTAAACCCCATCTGTGCCAGACCACAATTTAGATCTATAATCTCATAGTATATATATATAAAACAGCTGGGTTTTTTGTTTAACTCCAGCCTGTGATGTATTCATCTATCACGGGTTAAGTCATTACTCTGAGATACATAATGGACAACTAAAAGTCAATGGAAAATATGTATCAGCACTGAAATGATGCATTCTACAAGTTTATTCACAATTTAGACCTCATTTTACACTGTAAAGCACAATTAATGCAGCCATGAGAGTCTTAAAATTTTCCTTTCTGTACCTAAAAGCCACTAACCTCTCCATCTTGAAAACGTTTCCTGAGTTGCTTCAGCATGAGAGTCAGCTTCTTTGACTGCACTCCACTATAGGCCAACAGCATGCCTCCAAACTGACGCTCTGTGATCCGCCTATTCACAGGATCATGGCGTTCAAACTGTAAAAGAAAAACACTGATATTAAAAGCAAAATTCTGCTTTAGCAGGAAGCTGATACTTATTCAGAATGTGCACAACATTTACTGTAAGGCTAATGTAAGCATGGTTGACAGTGTTTCTAGATGCAGCTCTACTTGTATTCAACACCTCCCGTTACCAATGTTGGCATTTTTTTCCCCCACATACTTGGATAACCAAGGCATTTTCTTTATCATGATCAACTTATTCCATTATTCATGGGAACAGTATTCGCAGGGTTGGTTCTAAACAAGCATTGATTATAACCCAGGCACGAATCTTTCTAATTGAAAGTAAGCTCCTTTTCATTCAAATACAGTTCCAACATGATATAAAACTTGCAATCCCACGTTTGTGAAGGCAGGGGAGGAAGGGCAGTTTCAGAAGACAGTTTGCCTGTATAGCCTATAACCTAGCCTCTTTGTACATACATTCACTTATATCTTTTCTTTACAGGTTTAAGGGATCATTTTATTATAAATTATAGACTTATCACAGGCTCATGAGCTATTGGATACATTTTTATACTACAAGTTGTAACTCAGTACGTACAGGGGTGGCTGGTTCACGCTGGGGGGGGCATTAGGGACAGGGGAATGGATTGGGGGCAGGAGCTGGGGTGGGTGGAAGGCATTGGGGGGGGCAGGAGCTGGGCCCACTCATGCAGGAAGGGGGGTCCACCCAATTAAGAGGGTTCCAGGGCCCAACAAATTATACTTTAACCCTTGGAAGTAAAGCAGAGCAATTATCTACTATGTCTTACATACAACACTCCTCTTAATACATCCCAGAATGACATTAACCTTTTTTGTAGCTGCCTGACATTATTGGTCGATAGTCAAGTTGTGATCCACTATAACGGACAGATCCTTTTCAGCAGTCCTAACTACCGCCTATTCAGTTACCCACTCTCTAGTTTTTCAGTTGTGCATTTGATTTTGCTTCCTAAGTGTACTACTTTGCAATTCTCTTCACTGAATTTCATATTCAGAGCAATTTGCCAGTATGTCAAGGTTGTTTGGACTTGTAAGTCTAACCTCTAAAGTACTTGTAACCCATCCGAGCCTGATGTCTGTGACAATCTGTGCTCTCAAGTTCACCCTTTTTTAAAGGCTATGATAAATTTTCCGAAAAGTATTCCTTGTGAGGTATCATTTGAAAGTTTATAATTTGGTGATTAGTATTATCCTGGTAAAATACATGGCAACACTAGCAATTCTTCTATATAAGACAAGTCAAGGAATAACAGTTTCAAACCAGGTCTCAAAAGGCCAGCCAGCACCTCAGCGGGGAATCAGCATAATCAAATGGACTATCACTGGTAAGCAGCCATTCTCTAGTAGGAAGAAGAGTGTGAGTGAGACATTTACATCCTGGCAATGGAATAGCTGAGGGTTCCAGTGCAGACTTTTTGTCACCTGAACCTCAGCTGGAGATGATTCTCAAAGAAAATGGCTACAAGAAAGGGAGGAAACTCCTAAGTCATCCCTTCTCTATGCCTATGACATTCACAATGCCTGAAGGATAAGGAAAGGAGTACTGGACTGTGGTCCTGACTGAAAGGCATTCAACCAGAAAGACTGCAATAGCTAGTGGTAAGAGAGACATTTGACTTTGAATTCATTTAGGTTATTAAGTTAGTTTTCATTTTACCTTTAATTTCTTTGTAAGCAATTCTGACTTTCACATATCATTACTTGCAATCACTTAACTTCTTTCTGTAGTTCAACTTGTTTTATTATTTTATCTAAACCAGTCTGTTTAGACTAAAAGTGTTTAGCAATGTCATCTGGGATGACAAGATTTGCACATATCATTTCTATTAATGAAATGATGGATCATCTATGAGCTTGTATTGTCCAGGAGTAAGCTAGGCAATATGAGAGACATTTCTGGGGATAGATTTGGGATGGGAAATTTGCTGGTGTCACTCAGTAACATAATTCATGGCTGGCTAGCTAGCATATAGTATAGCTAAAGGTGATTTCCATGCTGGAGGCTGTGTGTGGGCACTCCAAGAATGACTTCTCTTATATAAAAGCAGGATAAAAGGCACTCCAGGTTGGAGAACTAAGAGGTCACAGCTGTCCACCAGTCCAGTCTGTACCCTGGGTAATGTCACAGTATCATCTGCAAACTTTATAAACACACTGACCCCTAGGGGACCCCATTAGATATGGCCTCACATTTTGACAACCCCCCATTGCTAACTGTTCTTTGATTATGGTCCTTCAACCACTTGTGCACCCACCACCACCTAGATCACTTCTCCCTAGTCTGCTAATGAGAATGTCAGGAGGGACACACTTTTTAGTGAGATTTCTAATGTTGCCTTACAGACGTGAACCAACGGTGAGTCCACCAGCTCTTTTGATAAGTTGTCTCAATATTTTATTACCATCACTGCTAAAAAACTGCATCTTATTTCAAAGATTTAATGTCTATGTTTGCAATTTCCAGCAACTGGATCTTGTTATACTTCTTAGCAAGCCTGAAGGGTGTCCCACCACCAGTTACCTTTTCCATGTGTAAACATCTATACACAGTACTCAGGTCACCTCTCACCCTCTTCTGGGATAAGATGGAGTTGAATGTCTCATAGCTCATACTGCAAGGCTAATTTTCCAGACTCCCAATGGCTCTGGCCATCCTTTGACCTCTTTTCAATATTTCCACATCCTTCTTGAAATGCGGACACCAGAAACGGCACAGTATTCTACCACCAGTCTTCTCCATGTTGTGTACAAAGGCAAGATCACCTATGTCTAGACATCTTTTTTTTTTATACATCGTTTAATACAATGATTGCATTAGCCGTTTTTGCTGTAGCACTGCACTGGAAACTCATGCTGAGGAGATTAACAACAATAACCTCGAAGTCATCCCCTGAATCACTGCTTTTCCAGGACAGTCCTCCCATTCTGATGGTATAGCCTGTATTCTTGGTTCCCAGGTGCATTACCATGTATGCTGCTACAGTAAAATATAACTGGCTGAGAACTGTAACCATTTAACCAGGCAATTCAGTAACCTCTCATTATTTACTATCCCACCAGTCTTTGTATCATTTGTAGCTTTTACAAGCAGAGCTTTTATATTACCATCCAGGTTGCTGATAAAAATATTAAATAGCATTGGACCAAGAACCAGACCTTGGAGATAGCCCTGATCATTGTAGTCTCTCCTTTACTACACTGAGATCTGTCAGTGTGGCTGTTTTTAATTCACCTATTGTGTGCTCTGTTACATATAATGCAAGTTTTAAAATAAAAATATTATGAGGTACTTAGTCAAAACCCTTGGAAAAAATTTATCAATACAGTTGCCTTTGTCAACTAGACCTATGATATTGCCATAAAAAAGAAAATAGGTTTGCTGGACAAGACCTAAATTTTAGGAAACCACTGATGGTGCTTTTAGCTTCTAACTCTTTGTTGATAAGAGTCTTGAACTAACTGTCCCATAATTTTGCTCAGGATAGATTTCAAACCAATCAATCTACAGTTCCCTTAATCATGTCCTTTCCAGTGGTTAAAGTATAATTTGATGGGCCCCTAATCTCTGGGCTCCCTTCCCTATTGTCCATATTGCCCCTCAAATTTGTGGGGCCCAGAAATGTGTTCTGCTGCATTCCTGCTTACTTTAACCCCCATCTTTTACCCATCTTGAATACGGATACCACATTAGCAGCCCCCCCCCCATTCCTTTGGAATTTACTCAGTCTTCCAAGAGTTGTTAAAAATTAACATTACTGGTTCAAAATGTGTCAATTCTAGTACCAAAAAAAAAAAAAAAAAAAAAAAAAAAATTCCCAGAACAATTGCCTGCTGTTTTCATCAAAACAGAAGAGTGGCTTTTTTAATCCTCATAAGTGGTAAGCTGCATGCGTTGTGCACCTGTTTGAAATCTGCACTTTGTAACTGACACAGGGTAACAACAAACCCTAAATTATGCAGAATAGGTCAGAATTCTATAGATCTGTAAAACAGGAAAGGTCATTATTATCTATATAAATCCATCTGATGCCTGTAATCAGCTAGTACTGACTGATGCTTCATCACAGACACCCACACCCATGACTTACTTTATGCCTCTCCCTGCAATTGCTTGATAGCTCTCATGAGGACAGAAAGAGGATTGATTGGGAGATTGCTCAACCTTAGAGTATATTTATATTGACGGTGGTAAAATCACTGCCATCAGCCTGATGTTCTGGGCACGATTAGCAGTGAGTATGGACACGCTGCTTTGCTCCTGGAAGTTGCTGCTGGTAGTCCCGGCCCCCAGGAGACGTAGGGGAAAAACATCTGAGCATGCTCAGTGCAGGAGATTTAAAACTCCTAGGCTGGGGCTGCTTTCCTTTGGCTTTCTTCCGCGAGCTGCACTTTTTCATTCAAGAGCCGCATGCAGCTCCCAAGCTGCAGCTTGGCCACGCCTGTTATAAATCATGCTAGTTTTTCACTCATGGACAAAGCTTTTCAGGAAAAACAGCATAGACACACACCAAAATTTCTAATACATCCAAAAAGTCTTCATTAAAGGACTTTCTAATACATTTTAAAGAAGAAAAAGCTTAATGTTTTTCACTCTTACCAGAAACCAGTCTGTAAGAGTTACAGTGTCATGAAGCAGATCATGTAAGGAGGGGGGGAATAGCGTATGTTTAGTTGTGGGAAAACACAGTTGTAGTTAATTTCTCTAGCAAGTAACAATTGACATCAGCATGAGGAAACTGGAGAGGGAGAGCTCTGTGCACCGGAATGGTTGATTAGGGCAGTGGTTTTCAAACTTTTTTCCTCAGGACCCAATTGAAAAAAATCATTTATGCCTGCAACCCAACAGTTACATCTTTGAACAATGCATTTCAGTTTTTTGGTGGCAGCAGCAGGGGGTGCTGTGACCCAGTCCTGGGTCTCAACCCTAAGTTTGAAAACCACTGGCATAGGGCTCTAAATTACAAATTCCGTTCCCTTTAACTTCAGAGACAAAACATGCACTTTATCAACTATTGAGCTTAAAAGAACCGGCCCTCAAACCTCGCAGTCTTTAGGCAGATGCTGCCAAAGGAGCCAAAAACATTAACTGTTGGCTGCTCTCCTTGATAGCCATGTTGGTTAGTTGTTTTCCACTGTTTGATAAATGTCAAACATTTAGATCGGTGTCTGCAACCTGTGGCTCCAGAGCCGCATGCAGCTCTTTGGCTGACCTCTTGTGGCTCTGGCCCCCTGCCACTGGGGGACCTTGTGGGAAGCCTGCTTTGGGCTCCCTCCGCCACTGGGGGACTCTGCATGGGCCTGCTTCTGGTTCCAGGCTCCTCTGCCAGGGGACCTTGTGACTGGTGCCGTGGCCCAGCTCCTAGCTCTCTCCACCCCACTAGGAGCTCTGCAGTTAGCCCAGCCCTGCCTGGAAGGAGGCTATAGCCATTGTGGCTCTCACAACACCTGGTTATTGAAGGAATTTTTTAAAATAACTTATCTTTTGGGTTGTTGACCCCTGATTTAGATGGTATGCCTTTGTTCTGAAATCACTTCCTTCTGACAACATATTTCATAACTAACATAGTATTTCAGGAGTCTTGTGGCACTTAAAGAGTAACAGATTTATTTATCGCATGAGCTTTCGTGGGAGAATATCCATTTTGTCAGATGCTTTGAAGAGTATTTCAGGTTATAAATCAGTGCTAGAAACCCATTTATTTGTTTTGGCACATACAACATTTAAAATGCAAATCATTATTTTATAGTCCAAGCTACTATGCATAGCATGAAACTCAAGAGAAATGTCATACTCATCATTACCTCCATAACTATTTCCAGTATTAACCACTTATGAAAAGCAGTGGCTGCTGTACAAATCCACTACTAAATCTAAAAGAATTATAAGAATTATTACTTCATGTTTTAAGTGCCCCTCCTCCAAACCAAGGTGTGTGGGGGGAGGCACAGTACAAACAAATATGAACAGCTTCAAATATGTAGACACATTATGACACTTAGTAAATGTTAGTGCAGTTGTGATATTGAAAATTAATCTTCCTCTGACTAGGTAAGTTAAACTAAGTCAGGCAAGGTGTCACAGTTTTTAATCCTTAACGGTATCAAGTTATTGATCAAACATCAATACTGATTAACAAGATTAAGAGGCTGCTACTCAGAATTTAAAGGCATATGCTTCAGTGTTTGATGAAGATCTTCCATTGTATTAACAAAGACTCCACAAGGTGATTTAAGTTTTAAATACCACAAAAGAAGGGAGCTGGGTTAATGGAGATAGATTTTCAGCAGTTGCAGTGGAAGGGAAAGGACTTACAGATCCAGAAATGTGGGGAAGGGAATTCTACTCCACTCCCTCTATCTCAGAAGCAGACTGTACTTATGCATTTTTCCGGCAGATTCTGACACATCTACTCCTTGTAAGGGGTATCTAGCTACTTGAAGAACAAAATGCTCCTCAGCATGAATGAGTGGACTTAGAGTCTGGCTCTGTACCACAGATCTGATCTATCTCCTCCTGCTGAGTACGCACCACATCACTGTGAAGAGATTAAAACACTCAGTCTCATGCATCCTTAGCTTGCTGGGGCTGGCCAGAATTGAGGCTCAAATGCCAGGAACACACTCAAGATGCAGATTTCCTATCTGACATGCTGTTGGCAGTGGGGCCCTTGAAGCCCCAATTGCCTAGGACCTGAATTAGTGTTGTCTCCTGCAAGTTTCCCAGCAGCCCTTGTATGCTAGGTGCAAACCTTCTGGTTTACAATTTACTTCTTCAGGGGTACGTGACAGCGAAAGCCAGCCAGCCTTTGCAGATAATTGTAAGACACCATTTCTCTTCATGTATCATCATGAAACATGCACAGATAAATATATAATAATAAAGATACAGGCATCTCCCTCCATCAGCCCTCACTACCCTGGAGAGTTTTTTGGGTTTCAGTAGGGCCCTCTGCAGTGTCCAGCATCCTTCCCCTGCAGCTCACAACTTTTCCTCCAAGTCTCAGAACCAATTCAGCTCAGCTTGCATTCTCTGACCTTGGCTGGTCCTGCAGTTAAATGAGGACAATGCTCCCCTCCCACCCCACCACCAATGGTAGCCGCATAACAGTCTCTTGCCCTCCTACAGTCTATATGTGTTTATGAAGTATGATATGAAATGTAGATTAATCTTAAAAATCTGACCTAATTTCCTATCTATGAACTAAAAAGCATACCTCCTCCCACAAATCTGGCTGGCAGATAAAACTGGCAGTTGTTTGGTAATAACTTAAGCAGCCTGAAGAAGAAAACAAAATTTCTTTAAATTTTAAATGTAATTATTGTATGCAGAACAAGTGATTTTAAGATGAGTGAAACCAGTAGGCACCTGGAAAATGTATGTTTCCTATCTTCACTCAACTGAATAAACTCCTGCAGCAAGACAACTGGGTGAAGCAACCAGACAACTTTTGGCTTTCCGTCTATATTTCCAGGATCAATTGTTTTGGGGGTACTTCACTTTGTGTGTGAAAAATAGTCAACCATCACCTTTGAAATTATACAGACTATATCAAATTAAAAACCAAGAAAGTGAGAGACATCTCTTTCAGAGCACTGGAGCTCCTTAAATATGGACACCAAAAAATGAATGCTGTTTCTTCTATTCTGCGCCACCAACTGTAACACTTCTTCTTGCACGAAATTAAAAAACTCTGATAGCTATGCAACCATCTGCCACAGACAGCTAGGTACATTCCTTTGGGGTCCTACTTGCTCAAATAGTGGTGGAAATGAAGACTACAAAGTGCACCTTAAATTTAACACTTCTAGATTTTTTCTGTACTAAGAACACAGGTCCAGACTACTGCATTTCATGTTTTAGAAAACCTGGAGAAATAAGGAACAATCTTTTAATTATATATAAGCAAGAAATATGAGTGGGATTCTGTTTCTCTATAATTATACCTAAGTAAATACAAACTTCCATTTTTAATTAAAAAAATTAGCTGCTGTAACACACCGCACTCCCATGTACAAACTTATGGTGTAATTGTGACTCATTCATTTTTACTCATAGTGTAACTCTGTTTAATGCAAGACGTGTCATGTATGATGTTTTAGGAATGCTTGTGGCATACTGAACATTATTGTTATAGTGAAATGTTGCAGTGTCATGTGAATGGTTATGAGGCTTCACTGTGTAACATTATTGAATGTAAACAAGGAGTCCTGTGGCACTTTAGAGACTAACAAATTTATTTATCACATGAGCTTTTGTGGGAGAAAATCCCACTTTGTCAGACACTTTGAAGATGGTGGAATTTACATAATTGGAGGTAGATAAATTCAGTGAAGTGTAAGTCACAGGATCAGGTCACACTAACAGCAAATTAAAAGCAGTTGCTGTCACAACAGTGTGGCCAATCCCATGACTTACACTTACAGAATTGGAGGTAGAAAAATTCAGGGAAGTGTAAGTCATGGGATTGGCCACACTGTGACAGCAACTGCTTTTAATTTGCTGTTAGTGTGACCTGATCCTGTGACTTACACTTCCCTGAATTTATCTACCTCCAATTCTGTAAATTCCACCATCTTCAAAGTGTCTGACAAAGTGGGATTTTCTTCCACAAAAGCTCATGCGATAAATAAATTTGCTAGTCTCTAAAGTGCCACAGGACTCCTTGCTTGGTCTGCTACAAGAAGGCTCAAATCCTATGAGCTCCTTAAGGGAGGATTTTTAATTCCAGCCACCTCTCTTCCTTTTTATCTATACCTGAGTAGTACTGTTCAAAAAACAACAAAACAAAAACAAAAAACAAAAAACAAAACAACCCCCACTACCCCCCCAGAGTCCTGCCACAAAACCTACTCATGAAATCCATTCTCTTCTGAGATTTTAGGTACCAAGAACTATTAGAGATCAAGAACAGTGCATTTTCACTGGTTTTTCTACATCGCTGAAGCCCAACAGACAACTTTTAGGAGATAAAGCACACAAGGAGCCTGCAATTTGCTGGGGAAGGAGACTAGTGAGTTTATAGAGTCAGGAAGTGGTCAAACTGTTTTCTGTAAAATAGTCTTGATATCTTCTTGGTATACAAGTTTGAAGAGATTTATTTCCACATTGATTTTTTCCATCTCCAGCTAACTAAATTCTTTATGGAACAGCACTTCTAACTTTTTCTTTTTAATGCAAAACTAGACTTACATTAATTTACTGTCTTCTTTTATGCACTAGTATTGGAAACAGTCTCAAATGTCAATGGCCCTTTAGAAATAGGATTTGTTAACTCCTGCTCTTCTTCAGTAACCAGAAGAGAGAAGCACAAACACTGCAAAGTGTACAGTGATAACTATTTTTTAAGATGTTTCTCATTGTGACATTGGTAGATTTTTAAAAATATAGATTTATAGAATCCAGAACACAATCATGACCATTTATGTGATTTGGATCTAAAATTTATGCTGTGTTCCATTAATTGACCTGGCAATTCTTCTTATATAGCAGATGAGAGATGTTTAAATAACAGAAACAAAAAACCAAGAAAAAAAATCTCTGTTCCTCTGAAAGATACTGTCTAGAGCAGCAGTCCTCAAGCACTATGTCAGGACATCTACTGTGACACCACACAGCAGTGTATCAGAGAGCTGGGGGTGGGGGTGGATTGAGCTGGCGGGAGGGGGGAGGGTGTCCTATGGGGTCATGCAAGCCACCAAGCGTGTTGCAACTAGCAAAAGATTGAGGACCACTGGTCTAGAGACATGCAGACATCAGAGAGACTCACAGAGAGTACTCCATTAAGGACAACTTGATATGGCTCTTCAGAGAGTATTTTTGGACCAAGGCAAAATAATCTTCACCAAAAGAATTAAGAACCTAAAAACCTGAATAATCAAAACGGCAAGCACACATACAGTTGTAATACAACAGCATGATGCAGACAGACATTCCAGATTCTTCTTAACACACCACACACAGAACCTTTCCAAAGTTATTTGCCAATTACCTGCCATCTTCAATTTAATAAAAACAGTTAAATATAAAATACATTTTTCAGTAAAGGCACCCAAGCAGCTATTGCCTTCAGCCAGTATATTTCAAGCCTGGCTAAAGCAGTGACTCTGGATAATATATGTGCCTGCAAAACAGATTTACATGCACCCTTTTTTCTTTGGTTAACACTGCCAGATTCCTCTACCCATCATCAATTACTGCATTCTGATTACAAACCACCACCTACAAGATTTAAATACCAATTTGTTTCCACAAGAGGCAAATCATGTCATTATTTTCAGCTGTCCCAATTAAAAAAAAAAGCTTAGTTACCCGTAGCTCCAGATTGGCTCTATCCTGCCAAAATACATTCCCTATCTTTTAAAATAAAGCACTTTGAGATCTTTCAGTAGAAAGCACAACGTAAGTAAGTATTGTTTAGACTGAATGTTTCTATTCAGAAGCATGAATAATTTCCCATCTCTAGTGATATCCAATAGGAGGATTTGAAGAAACACTTCCCCAGCTCATATCAGAACTGGACAGCAAAAATGCAGTTTGCCCAAAACAGCACTTGAGATTGCTTTGTTTAAAAAGAGAAATAGAGGGGGACTTCCCACAGGTCCTAAACTCAATGCAGCACAATGGGTTTGACAGGCAGCTGATTTAGTCGTTGTTTTCAATACAAAAGGGAGGGGAAAGAAAGAACTCAAGCAATGTTATTATGAGAGAGATTTGGAGGGCTATCAAGATGTCATTTAACTTCAGTGTTTCACTGATCAACAGCAGCTAAGAAAACAAGTACAATGCAGAATGAATAAAACAACTTCCTTAACATCCACAGGTTTGTCACTAGTCTGCCCAAGCTGCCATTTTTCATACTGCATCCAAGTGCATAAATAATTTTCAATATTTTTCCACTGAGATAATGATGCCACAACAGGACATTACTGATAACTAAGTCTGAACGTAGATTTTTTTTTTTTTTTATTATGAAATATTTAACAGGCACCTGAGTGCTCCTTAACAAAATGTAAGAGCAGCCAGACTCTCCAGTTTGCTCAGGCCACTGAACTTTTAATTTTGAATTATACATAAAATGCATGTATACCTTACCACAGGCTGTATGTCTATTTTATAAGCCGACAAACAACTGTGAGAGAAGGAGACCTTCCTAGAATCCCCAGTCTAAACCCAAGACTTAATCTGTAAGGTTATGAAGAAATTTCCTCACTGGGCAGATTACACAGCAATTTTCACCTCTAGGATTTCTTATGCCTTCTGGAGCATCTGTTACTGTCTACTTTTAGGGACAGGAATTGGGATACTGGACCACATGGATCACTAGTTTGATCCGGTATGGTAATTCTCATGGAAAATTTCAAACAAACTGTTCTGCTGCTCAACTAGAAGCAGGAGACAATTAATATAGGCTGGGCCATGAAAGGCCTGGCAATCAGCTTCACTCTTGATTTTTTTTTAATCATTATCAGGCTACGTGTGACTGACAAAAGAAAGGTTCTGTGACATATTTGTGGAAAAAAAATTGCAGAGAATACAAGAACTTCCTGCACACCCTCTGAAATGTGCTACTTTTATGCACTTCAGATAGTCTTTCTGAAAGTCAGTGCTATAGTATGAAAAAGTCAATAAAATAATTTCTTATTGTGGCTTTCACATTAAAATATCAGACACTTACAAAACAAGTTAGAGCAATTCCAAAGAAAACACAAAAGTTTTTTAGTCATGAGCAACAGTTCTGGTTTTTGAAAATTAGATCTAGTTTTACTGAAAGGGAGTTTGATGGTGAGGGCACCAGTGTGACTGCTTATTTTTATGAAAAAATGTCACAGGCCAGTGCAGTCAAAGAGGGAGGGTGGCAGAACAGAGCTCTGTTCAATCTCCTTTCCACATGCTGGGCCCTTTAGCAGCCCAGGGGCTACAAGCAGATGTAACCAACTCAGTTTCTGATGCTGGGCTCAAATATGTGACTCTCTTAGGTAGGAGAAGAGTATGACAATCCTAGACATATTGATGAAGTCATGGAGTCACTAAACTATGAAGTATATCACAAGACCTAATTCTGCAAGCTGCTGTACACTCTCTTGACTCCTGCTGAAGTCAGTGCGCTCACTCCATGCAGTCACATCCATACTTACCACTGTCTCATTTCTTACATGTAAATGCTGCTGTAATGTAAAAGGTACTATACAGAGTATTTTGTAAAAGCAAAAAATGCATATTTATGCCCAGTTAGTTTTAAAGAGAATATTACAGACACAATATCATAAAACCAAGCGCTCACATATATCCAGATTTATACATGCATGTTCTTTAAACTTCAGATGCATTACCAAACCCTGTATTAATGACCTACAAATTTAATGTAGTCCCTTACTTTTGAACGTTGAAAACTGTATTAATCCTATATATGAACATACTTGTCCTTCAAAAGGGCTGTTCACTTTCTAGAAAGACTTCCCCTGACATCACAGGCAAACTATGGATCTAAAAATCTATGCATTGCTTCTTCATCTGAAGAAATACAAAGCTACGTTTGGCCTTTCTGTTTCCTGAGAAAAGCTCAGGGACTCATTCCTCAATTCTGACTGCTGCTAATCAAAGTGGAAAAGAGCTACAAAGTCATTTTTGTGATGTCACCTGAATATGCAGAGTAACAGACTGACTTGCAACATGACCCTTTAAAAAAGCATTTACTAAAAGCCTTATCTGACAGGTTGTAATACATTATTCATGTGCAGACTGCTGCAGAACTGGCCCTTATTTACAGTTGTGGGGAAGCAATCCATCTAACTTATGTAAAAGTGTGTAGTTAGCTATGCACAGAAGAGGTGGAACGCCTTCCCTCTTTGCCTCAGAGGGAGAGTGAGTGAGAAAGAGAGAGAGAGTGTGTGTGCGCGCGCGCGCAAGTGAGAGACAGAGAGGGAGCGTGTGCGAGTACTGTAATAAGGGCACCAAATTATTAGCAAACATCAAAGGTTGGAAACAGGAGTTCTTAAACACCATACCATCCTTCAGGAATACAACTCTGTCTCTCCTATACATGTACGTACTGATCAAGTTTTTTCATAATTGTGTATATAGATAAATTTAAGTGTGATGAGCACAAAGCACCTGAGCCCAAAAAAGTCCCATAATATTTTAGATTTAGTTGGATTTACTGCCCTGGAATCCCATTATGAACTGCTCAATAGTATTAAGGGAGCCATTTGGGTCTATTCACCAAATGGTTTGACATCCATAGCAGGGGCAGCTGCTGGAACATTCGAGGAAGGTAGGAGAGATCTTGAATAGCACAAGAAAAATGAAGGAGAGAAGAGGGCAGACGTGAAGGGAGGGGGAAGCACAGAAACCTAGACTGCAGTGGGGAGGAGGTAGAGGAAGCAGTAAAAGTCCAGAACAGGTAGAAGTGTGTGGGATGAAGGAGGAATGAAGAGGCTCTGAACCGTTGTGTGATAGGTAGAACAGAAGCCAAGGGTGGTCAGAAAAGGTTGGGAGAATGGACAACTCCAACATCTAAGCAGACAAAATATGGACTATCTTGAACCAGAAACACTGCTGGCCTGCGAAAGGAGTTGTGGCTCATTGTGCTGGACCTTGGTGCTTGAGCCCCACAAGCCCGGCATTAGTAATGCCCCTGTTTTGAACACTCCCTGAGACAGGGCTGGAGCAAACGATTGTTGTGTTAGCTTATCAGGAAGTGCTTGAGACTTCCACTTTGGGGCCATACTCTTGCCCCTATTGTTTGGTGCTGTCCCTTTGCAGCTCTTTGTTAAACACTATCATGAGTCTCTCCACAAAGCGTATTTCCTGATTTTGGTAAATTTATGGTGATACATGTCCATTTGGCAGAAAGCACAATGGAACCCTCACATCCTGAACTTAAGTTCAGAAGCAGAAACCCGAAGCAGAAACCCAAATCATCACCATCTTATTACCTACTGAACACCAATTAGTATGCAAACAATTTAAACTCCCTTGAAATTGAAAATGCCAGCATATAACCCACTGAATACTGAAGAGAAAGACTAGAATAGAAATGCCCTCAAGTTCACTTTCAGTGGCTGAAATGTGTCTACCATATTACTGCCTTCGGCATTCCTCAGCACCGCACTGCATGTGTGTGTGTGTGGGGGGGGGATTGATCCTGGTCTCTAGACATTTTAAACACTTTGATGATGAATTAAAAAGGTTACGTAAAGGAGTGCTACTCTTTTAGTTTTTAATTCATGCATTAAAACTATCTTTCCTTGCAAGAGGCAAGCCTCTTCTCAGATATATCCAAAAAGCAGCATTTTGGGACATCATAAGGGGTAAGGGAGTAGAAAGAAGAGAAATTACTTAAAATAGAGTATTAAAAAGATGCAAGGTTTTTTTTTTTTTTCTTAATTCATTTCTATCACAACAAGGCTGAAGAAAAGAAAAAAAGTTTCTCTCCCCCACCCTGAAAGGAAACACAACTGACAAACAGGTATACGTAAAAGTCATCTTACATTGAGAAGCTAGAGAGAGTTCAGAGGAGGGCAACCAAAATGATTAAAGGGCTGGAGCACAAGCCCTATGAGGAAAGACTGAAAGCATTAGGCTTATTTAGTCTGCAGAAGAGAAGATTGAGGGGGAATTTGATAGAGCATCCCTTCAAGTAGTTGAAGGTTGCTAAGGAAGATGGAGCTCGACTGTTCTCGGTAATAACAGAGGACAGAACGAGGAGCAATGGTCTCAAGTTGCGGTTAGGGAGGTCGAGGCTGGATATTAGAAAACACCTTTTTACTCGGAGAGTGGTGAAGCCTTGGAATGAGCTGCCGAGGGAGGTGGTGAAATCTCGATCTTTGGAGGTGTTTAAGGCCCAGCTGGACAAAACCATGACTGGGATGGTTTAGTGGGAGTGGTCCTGCCTCTCGCAGGGGGTTGGACTACATGACCTATGAGGTCCCTTCCAACCCTATGATTCTATGATTAAGCTGAAACATGTATGAAACCCACACTCCTACTAACAATGTTTTCTCTCCACCTGTCTTCATTGACTTACTTGAAACTTGCAGACCGTAACAAAATGAACACTGTGTAGTTTCTAGGCAGGAGGAAGGCATCACACATCACTATTCTATTAGCTTATAAAATACTACACTGAAATAGTTGACTCTGCAGTCCCATTCCGTTCTTAGAACGGAATGGGCGTTTTAAACTTTCTATTCTACAAACTTTCCGTCTGGAAACACAAATAATAGAGGCAAATGAAAACTTCAGAAATTCTGCAGAAAAGCAATTCTTCTCCTGTGCATTTAAGCAAGTTCTAGAAGGGAGTCCTTCCTTACAGCTTGGTCACTAAAGCAATGAATTTCTTAAGTGGCTGAGCTGCAAGGCATTCTCAGATGATTAATCCTGAAAAAAAGATTTGTAAAACCCATCCTCCTGTGAAAGTATTTTATGGAAAATCATTTATACACAGGATATTCATCATAAATTTAAAGTTTTGATAAACTAATGTGACCCAAAATATTGCATGGAAAACATCACAAATTAAATACATACAGTTAAGACTATTAAGAGTTCATAAATCAAAAATTTTATGCTCGCTAATAAATTTAAAACGTAACCCTTGTTTTAGATTTTGAATAATCTACAAAGGATACCGACACTTTAATCACTTGACGTTTCAGTCATCAAAACCTGAGATGACAAATGATTTAAATCACTCAACTGGTAGGTCATCAAGTGCGATTGTTAAATAGTTTTGATAACAAAGAGCCTGTCAAATTCATTTTTCATTAAAACCTGACACAGCTCATGTTTCTATGAAGTGAACAGTGGTAAAATGTTGAAATTTAAATCATTAAGCATTAGCTTTCTGAGTCTTAAACTAATGATGGATGAGACAGTTCACACCTCTTAGAATCACTTTTTCAGGACATCTGCCGATTTAAAATGACAACGTTAACTTTTCCCACGGTTTTCTTCATAGCTACCACATCAGTGATACAAAGAATATTAAGAGCAACCATTAGGCCTAGAGGCAATTTTTTTAAAATGGAAGCTTCAGCTCTGGAACATTTAACAAATATATGATGCTGTAAAAACACTGAAGACAATCATGGCAACAGAGAGGAAAATCTGTTATGTGGACAAAATGAAAAAAATCAGCATATATAAACTTTAAAAATATCTGCATTGGCTACAGACTAGTTATGAGGGAGTTTTTCAGTCAGAAAACAAAAGAACTGGAAGAATTTGTTCTCTGGAAGAATAAAAAAAGCTAGGAGCATCATACAATTTTTTAGATGGCCATTTAAACTGCTTATAAATCCAGCTAACAGATGTACTTTAAAATTCTTTGAAAATTAGTTTTACACTCAAACAAGTACCATCAACTGGAGAAGAATACACTATTAATCTGGTAGAATATAAAGGTTTAACCTCTGTATGATAATCTCAACCCAGTCTGACTATGCTTATTATAAAGTAGTTCCAAACAATAATTAGCACGTTTACAGCATCTTTTTGTTCAAAATACTTTATAAAGATTGAATTAACCCTTAAAACACTCTGGTGAATTCCATATTATATCGATGTTATAAATGGGGAAATTGAGGCAGTTCATGTTACTTGCTCAAGGCAATGAAGGCTGTTATGGTACAGAACTATTCATTACCAAATACACTTTTTTGCTCATCCACATTCTTAGCTAGTACCTTTTTTCCCTTTTGACTGTGTTCTTCCCCTACTCCCACCCTTTAAAAAAATGTTCCACTTCATCAGGAGCAGAAATTAAATCGATGCTGATTACTTCATTTCCACATAACCACCATCTGTGCACCAGAATTAGCATGCTGCTTCTTTGTATTACTGTAGTGCCTAGGAGCCTTAGTCACAGACCAAAACCTTATTGTACTGTACTCTACAAACCAGTAATCTGACTTGAATGAAGGAACATGAACAGCAGATGTTCTGAGAGATTAATTCTTGCATCTATTTATTTAATAATCAGCACATGTAAAACATAGAAATTAAAGTGGTTTTTGTTTTTTTTTTTTAAAATAGACAGCTTTATACATTTCCTGTCCCTAGACCTTGAATGATAAGGTTTCACTTTAAGGTATCAAAGTAATCCAACCACTTGCTTAGAAATGGGAAGTAATAATCATTAAATCCCAGGGGGTTAAAGTAAGAGGAACGCACCGGAACACAGTTCTAGGGCCCCCTATTTTCTGGCTGGCAGCATTCTGGGGCCCCTAAAAATAGCAGAAGGCACCAGAATGCAGTGTTCTGGGGTCCCCTGAAAAATAGTTACAGGAGCTGGAACACAGTGTTCCAGTGGCTCCACTGTAGACCCTGCTCCATCTTAAGTCCAGCTGCAGAGAGCTGTGGCAGGCTGGGAGTTTGTGAATCAACCTCTGCAGGGCAGAGCAGCTTGCGGCAGGTCAGCTAGTCTGCAAACAGCAGAGGTAAGGGCTTTGGCAGGGGCAGGTGGAGCGGGCTGGAGGTTGTGTGTGTGTGTGGGGACGGGGGTGGATTCTGGGGAGAGGTATTGGGGGGCCCACCCATGCGGGGGGGCACCCATGCTGGAGGGTTCCAGGGCCCACCAAATTATACTGTAAACCCTGATTAGATCCCGACATGGATATCTGGATATTGGTATCTGCATCCAATCCACAACCCACAAACATGGTCCATGGATATCCACAGGTTGGCAGGGCTCTAAGTTTCATAGGTGGGAGGGAACAAGCTGTTTATTCACATCACCATCATCTCATGCAGGCAACTACTGCTGGGACCTACATGAGTTTCCATCCATTTGCCAGGCTCAAGTGAGTATCAGTTTACTTTGAGGCAGTAAGGGGAGATGAAGGAGTGGGCGAAAATGGGTAAATAAATGCATGCCAGAGAATGTGTTTCTAAATGAGAGGCAGTGAATGTGGCAGAGAGAGAGAAGAGATGGGCAAGACCAAGGGAGGGAAATGAAAAAGGCAACAGAAGAGACTGAAGATTGGGGGGGGGGGGGCCCAGGTCAAAGCTACATAAATATGTAGACAGCAACCAAACAGCAAGAGGTTCTGGTAAATATATAGAGGGACTGGACAGGATAAAGCAGACTCTTTCCTTTTGAGCATTGGTTCAGATACTGTCCAGGTGAGTAATGACCAATAGCTGTTACTGACAGTTCAATGACTCACAACAGGGTCAATTTTAAAAAGGGATAGCCGTGTTAGTTTAGTCCAGTGAAAAAACAACAAGGAGTTGTGTGTGGCTCCATTCAATTCCTATTCTGACAATCACCATATCACAGCTAAAACTTCTGTCAACAGAAGCACAGCTCCAGGGAATGGAGGCTTCTACCCTCACACTCAAGTGGTCCTTCTAGATGAAGACTAAGGCAATGTGGGAAACTGGTTACCACCACTACACATGCTACAAGTTACAAAGATAAAGAGACATACAGATATCCATGCCAACTCTCTGCCCTACACTATACTTCCTTGGCTAGCTTTTTAAAAAGTAAACCACAACTTGTTTACAATTCCTCTGAAGCTACAGCCTAAAATAAGCTATTGCAGCACCAAATTATACTGCAAAACAGTGTGAGTGAATTAACTCCCGGACTGCATCTGGAGGAGCAGGATACAGGGGTTGACTGAATAAGGCTCAGCTGGGCAGGAGCAGGAGGAGCCTGTATAAAGCGAGGAGCTGAGAACAGGAGGGGGCTGCAGGAGAGTATACTGCAGTCTGGCTACAAGAGGAGGGAGCTGACAGGCGGGTAACCCAGAGAGGGTAACTAAGAAGGCAGGAGAAGGCTCAATAGAAAAAAATCCAGGAATGGGAGTGCAGACCTTGGCTTCTGATTAGAGGGTCTCTGAGCTGGAATCTAAGGCAAAGGACGGAGTTAATCTTTAGGAGGCCCAGGAAGACGTGCCACTAGTGCCGAGTGCACGGAGGATCGGTCTGGTAAATTCAATTGGAAAAGTTATAACTGACCTTCAAAAAACCTTTTCTTTAACTTTGTCTGATCGAATCTTGCAGTGTTTAATGGTTTATAAAACAAATAATCAATTTGACACTGCTATGCTCTTAGTTCTACCACTGCCAGTCAACAGTCAACCTAATTTAAATCATCTTTTCATCCACATTGTTTATGGCAGCAGCAAAGGAGGATGACATACAATAACTAATTGCACAGTGATCTTATTTCACTACAGTAACCATGATTAAAGATTTGTAGCAGTCTACAGGGTTAAACAAACAAACAAACAAAAAAAACCCTCACAAAAACAGTCCCAAATATCAGTGTCAGAACTAGAGTTTAAGAGCAGTGAGTGGATCATCAGATTATCCAGTTTGACCTCCTATCTATCACAAGTCACCAGTACCAGATAGTTGCTGCACAAAAAACCTAAGATATAAAATCAGTCCAAAATAGCACACCCCACAGGAGTCTGAACTGTTAGTGCCACAGAGAGACAGAGGTGCGCCAGTGCCCAAGGCCCTTACCGTGGCAGGGAACTCTTATCCAGATAATCCTATCAATATCGGCAACGACTCAGCATTCTCGCTCTGCCAACTAACAGTACCCAACACCGTTTGGGGAAACTAATGACCCTCCTAGCAAATTAAATCCTGGCAGTTCATATCTGAACTTCCCTGTTATTGCCATTTCCAATAACTCTACAGATGAGCAACCCTGCAGCTTCCATATTGTTGGACTTGTACCCCGAGTCCCGTAACTCAGCATCAAGGGTTTATCAACAGCTAAGTGACAATCAATGATATTATGCATCAATATGCTATGTGGTATATGTACAAGAAATGCCATCAAGTGACCTTCAATCCATGCTGCAAAGACAAGCACATCAACTTGAAGATCTCTGCCAATCTGACCTAGTGGAAAATTCCTTCTTATCCCATATATTAGGAATTTCCAAAGTAAGTGACTTCACATGACCATTCTCTTGGCTGGGCAGAATCCTCTAGTCCCACTACTCTGCTGCATGGCAGAAGCTTTGAGCTCCTTTTCTGAATCTGGTAGGTGAAGAATGAGGGAGGGGTATAAGGGTTTTGCAAGCCTCACTTTAATTGTAAAAGTCACATGCAGCTCACGACCCATGGTTTGGCTGCCCCTGCCATATATGGTGATCAAACAGACCTGGGACATGTGAGCAAGAACCAGCCAGCTAAGCAAGTGACAGAATGCTCGGTGACTCCACAACACTGGCCCTCCCTATCTGGTGTTCCATGCTCAGCTATAGCCATCTCCAATACTTCTGAGAAAAAAAGACGCAAAAACCCCAGGATATACTGGATGGGAAAATGGGGTAGAACATCCTTTCCTGACCTCTCCAACTGACCAACTGAAGCATGATCTTGAAGAACATAAGACAAACTGGAAAGGATGACCCCCACCATTACAAGCTACCCTGTTAATCCCTCTGACAAAATTTATCCACCTTTCTCTCAAAAATAATTAAGTTGTCTGCCACCACAACACTTATTGGAACTTCACTCCAGATCCTCACTACTCTGATTAGAAAGTTTCTTTTAGTTTCCAGCCTGAATTTGTCCATAGCCAATTTATTCCTCTTTATTCTTGAGACAAAGCCGTACTTCAGCTTAAATAGCCATTCATCTTCCATAGTATTTAGTCTCCTGATGTATTTACATTTAGTAAACGTATCCCCTTTATTGTCTTTTGGTGAGACCAAACAAGGTGAGCTTCTCAGTTTCTTTTCACAATTTAGATCCTCTAGTCATCCTAGCAGCTCTTTCCTGCACTTGGTTCAGTCTGAATTATTTTGTCCTGAACACAATGACCAGAAATATTCCAGATGAAGTTTCACAGAGTGTAACAGGGTGGTCATTTTAAGACCTGGCAAAAGAATGATGAATTCATCCTAGTCACCCTAACTTCAGCAATTAGAACCCTGCAAAAAGATGTAAAATATTTATGCTGACTCAAGCTGCCCTCCTGCTAGCTCCAGTCACAATATACAGTTTTGAGCATCATTTTGGGACAGAAGAAAGAAGAGTCTGGGATAGAAGAAATCCTGCAGGAGATCCGCAAAACAGTTGAACTTACGGAGAAATCTGAGGCTGAAGTTTATTGATAATTTCATTAACTACAACATCAAATCAAATCCTAGAAGCGGATAAATGAAGACTCCATATGGTATGTGTCTGTGCACGCGTGCGTGTGCTCTGTTTAAAGCAGGGTGGCAATGGCTCCTGCTTAGAACTTGTTTTTATTAAAAATAAGCAAAACAAAACAAAAAAACAAAGAAAAAACCTACTTGGGTGGCTGGGCAGGCTCTGAAAACACGGACAGGTTTCAGGGATATGCAATCTAGTACTGGCTACAGACTCTCCCCTCAGCAACGTCTTTACACTTGTTTTCTCCATTACTATAGAAGACATTTGGCAGGGAGCTGTCTTGACACTTGCACCAGGAACATCTGCTAATCCAGGGGCTGGCAACCCAAAAGATAAGAAGAGCCATTTTTAAAAATTCCTTCAATAACCAGCTGTTCCGAGCTACAATGGGAGCAGTCTCCTGGGATGGGGTGGAGTTAGGTGGACCAGGGAACCTGCCACAGGATCCCGTGGGGGGGGGGGGGGGGACAACTCCAGAACCAGGAGCAACCCTCCCACAGGGTTCCCCAGTGGCAGGGGAGGACCAGAGCTAGGAGCGGGCCGCCCACAGGGTCCCCCAGTGGCAGAGGGGAAACTGGAGCCTGGAGCCACAAGGGGACAGCCAAAGAGCTGCATACGGCTCTGGAGCCGCTGGTTGCAGACCACTGTCCTAGTCCACATTAAATGCAAGATCTGGCCATTACTTCCATGTACATTTAGTGACTTCCTCTGAGACACCAAGCCTATGGAACAGAGTGGGTGAGGCAAAACTGTGTCCCACCATGAGTGTTAGGCCATCAGGCTTAGGGAGTGAACTTTCTTTAGAATACCACACTATAGCAAATTTGATTTTGGTATTTGGAAGCTATACTTCACCAATGCTTTGATGCTAGTAGCTGCATCTTATTGCTAGTAATAAGGAGCCAATTAGAAGACAAATTATTAGACCAACTCTTGTGTTGCTACTCATCGTAAGCATTTTAGGAGTGAGTGAGGGAGATCTGAAATATTAACAACAAAATGGATAACTCCTTTTCTTCTAAGTATATTTCTTTTAGAAATACACAATAATATAACATTGGTTGCTAGGGTCTTACCAATCCACCTCACCCTACTCTACCCTGTCCTTAGTGACATCTATAAGGAAAAGCTAAGAAGCAGAAAGAGTACAAACTATGATGTGAAATTGCCTCTATTTCAAGTGAGTGGAACAATATCATCCATATGGAACTATATAGGCAAAACACTGCATATCCTGACAGGAGAGAGTACTTGTTTACACTACTGCTCAAGAGTAAACAGAGATGGCTCAGCTTGTTTTAGTCAAACGAGAAACATTTCTTACATCAGAACTTATCTCACACAGAGTGACAGCAAGAGAGGAAATATCTGTATTAATTCACTATTATAAAACAGCATACATCTAGTAAGAAAAAGCAACATATGGAGGGCTACCAACCATCTGCATAGTTCATCCATGATTTAATTTATACAGTGAGAACCCTAAACTACATTGCATGCAAATTTCTGATTTAAAAGGCTCTAATTAAGGAGTAAGACATAACTTATGAAAATACAGGAGAGTTTCTAATATGCTGCTAAACACTTTTGTGCCCCCTGGTCCCTGCCCCCTCCTCCTTCCAGCTATAGTTATTTTATTATTCTTCACAAACACGTTACTGAGATTTTTTTTTTTTAATTATGGGAAATACAATCACGTTTAAAAAATAAGCCAAAGGAGAAAGAGGACTGCACTACTGCATAATATTAGTGTTTCTGCATAAGAAAATGAGAAAAATATTCAGGCTTTACCTGATACCATCATATTCAGAGGGGGTTTCAGCTTAAACTCATCCAGGAATATGTGAACATTTAGATAATTAAAAAAAACCCAAAAACCCTAACAAGGAAGACTGTTAACCCAGTCCAGTCAGAAAGAGTTTTTTCACCTTAGCAGGTAGAAATAGACCACAGAATATGTTACTACTACAGACTGTTCCTCTCTTGGCTGAGGCCTAAGTAAGATAACATCCCTTTTTGCATTTTCCTGGAAGAAAAATCTGAGCTTCCCACTGTGAGAACAGCTGCTTTATAGTTTCAGATCAGTAGCTGAAACATGCATAAAACTACCCTTTAGAGAAGTAAATAGTTTTTTTTCCCCCCATACTCAGTTATGGAGATATAACATTCAAAACCTTGAGTGAGTACTATTTTTAAAACTCACTTAATCAAAGTTAGTAGTTCCTCAGAATTGCTTGATCCCTCTCTACTCTCCCTCCTATTTTTTTTAAAGCAGGCAGCAGACATGGATAATTACACCCCATATATGAGTGACCCATAGGAGACTAGTTTTTAATAACGCCTATAATGTGCTGGATAATTTATAAACAGAGTTAAGAAGGAACATGCCCTCCTCAAAGGAGCTTGCTACCTAAACACAAAAAGCCAAAGCAGAAAGAAGAGGTTAAAAAATTCCTTGAGTGATCACAGTGGTGATTTGTTGGGCTTTGTGAAGCTAATCTTAAAATAAAGACAAGTTACTTATAATTACTCTTTAAACCTAAATTTGCAAGTCAGCTCAATTGTCTTCATTGCAGAAATGGGTCTTTAGGAAATAACATGACTCTGAATGAGGTAGATGAATGAGTTCAGAAGAACATTTTTCACATAGGAGATTACATGAAAGAAGCCTTTGAGATATCAAGAAGCTGATGAATGAGTGGGCAAGGTTTACATCATTGGTGGACCAGAGGAGCCAGTGGGCAATAATGTGAAACAACAACAGGTACATAGGGGAGAGGGACTAAGCTATGTAAGGCTTTGAATATGAGGCACTAAAGAAGAGGGAGCTAGTGGAGGAATTATGCAGGTTAAAGCAAAGGTCAAGGAATTTATTTCAGGGCTATTTAGCGTGGTTTAGATGTGGCAAGGCTGGCATGGAGAAAACTCCAGGAGTATGGCTCTTCAGCAGTCACTGAGAATGGAATAACCCTTCTTTTATTTCCCCCTCGTTACTGTGAAATTAGTTTAATTCTTCTTCCAATCTTAATGGTTATTTTACTCATATCCAATATACAGACCACTGAGGAACTAAAAAATTTAGATCTAGTCTGACAAACATCAGTACAAAAGAGAGTGGCATCTATTTAAATTCAATCAATCTGCTCCCTGTGTGCATTCAGAGTTGATTTGCCATTTAAGAATAAATTATTCATAATGATTAATTTAACAAGAAATTTACTACAACTTTACTCCAGTCAACCTGGAGTTAGCAGCGGAACACAACTTGGATTTTGTTCCTTATATATCATCAGAATTATTTGTGAGTTCATTAGTAGCTTAACTAGTTACACCCGTGCCACTTTACTGAAAGTAACTGGGCTGCACAGGTTTAAGGAAGAGATTATGAGCCCGCAAAATCATTATTACCGGATGAAATGAAAGACACTACTTTGCCACTCAGAGCCCAGTCTGCAGGACTTCTAATCAGAAAAATAAAGGTTTTATCTTTAAAGTGAATATATTTTATTTGGAAACTGAGAGAAAATGAACATGGAATCCCATAATGCTATTCTTATATTTGCTTTTCTGAGTACAGCTACATATAAAAACCAGTAGGTCCTTAAAATTCATATATATGATCAAGTATGTAGATTGGGACCTTCTAAACACTCTCCCATATTACAAGAGCAAGATGACATTCAATTAAATTAAACGGTGGAAAATTCAAAATTAATGTAGAGATACCTTTTCACACAATGCAAGTTATGCCGAGAAGGTTACTGGCATAAGAAAGCACTAAGGCCAAGAGCATGAAATGATTAAATCTTACATAAAACAAGACAATGCAGAATTATAGTATCAAATGTTTAAAATCCAAGAATTCTGGAAAAGATACGAGCCTTCATGCTTCAGGGCACAAACCACCCTCTAAACACTGGTGGTCAAACTGTGTGGAGGCAGCTTAATCCATAAAAACCACTTGTACTATCTTCTGAAGTATCTTGCATTGTCAGCAAGATATTGAACCATTTATCTGATCCAATACAGTAATTCCTATGACTCAACAGCTGCTATGATACACTTCTAGCACCAGCTGTCCCTCTTTGCCCATAACCGTGCTCATCCTCAAAAGGACAGTCTTTGGATGGTCTCAGTGCACCACAGCAGCACTCTATAAGACTGACATTAGTCAGCCCCCAGAAATCAACTAATCATCACCTCAAGCTTCAGGACATCATGCTGAAGTTTGCGCTGGAACTCTAAGAAGTTTGAGATAGTCAGCTTTCCTTTCAGATCTGATCCAAAAAAGTATGTTGTCAGAGCAGAGTTGAAGCCTGTTTTTAGAGTATTTCCTGTAGTAGAACGGTCTCTGTGACGCATGCCCATACTGGTTTGGGAGCGAATAATGCTCTGAACCTAAGACAGAAAAAGGAAAAAAAGGGAGTCAGCAAATAAAATACAATAAAGTTACACTTGTGTTGGCCAATGCATTGCTATCATCTGTGTCAAATGGCTGAAGTGTTACTCTCGACCATTCTTTGTCTGTTTTAAGTCCATAAAATGTTAAGCTGTATCCCCCCTCAGACGGGCCCTGCGTGCAGACCTATAAGAGGCAGAGTTATAAAAGGATGGTAAAATTACGGATTGCTTATACAATGCTCATTTATTGCCTTTAGAGTTGCTTGTTTAACTGATTTTTATTGTGCCCCTCCACTTCAGGGTTGGTTTAAATATTGTATAGAAAAAATTACACAACTTCAAATCGTTACAGTGAAGGACTATTTGTTATATGCAGGATCTTATACTACCATAGATAAATGTGTTTTGGAACCAAATACTGAAAACAAGCAAGGTAATCTTAGCAAGTAAACTGAAAGATCACTATCAATTGTTACTTTGCTTTACACAACACTGCTTTGGAAGAGTAAGATATTTCTCATACTCATGTTGTTTGCTTTTCTTAATGTGCCTAAGCAGGAGAAGAATCAAAGGAAGTATACATCCAATGGAGAAGATATATTACTCATCTAGGAATTCAGCAGAAAATATCAAAAGGTCCATAACAGCTTAAAATGTTCTGCTTAGGCATTTAAAACCTGTGGAGTTTGGACAAGAGGCAACTTAGCCAAAAATTAGGCCATAGCAGCCAAATGAGAACCTAAACAGGCTGTTTTTATTTGGTACAACTGGTTCTCAAATAGGATATAACTGGTGCTTTAGAAAGGCAGCGTTTGGAATAATGGGCCATACCAGTTTGCATTCTGTGTATCTAATTATGCTGTTGTCGTGTTCTTCTGGAGAAGAATGAAACATTTGAAGAAATTTAAAACAAATAAAATAACTGATGTTTCATGTCGGTATGGATTAATGATAATGGAGTCAAAAGGAGAATTATATTTTTTTCCTTCTCTTAATCTATTCCCTTGTTTTGTACTGTGCTCCATCACTCAGCTAGCGATTTACTTTGTCTTTGTGAATGCATTCACCTTTCCTTTCATCAGTATTACAACTATGCAGCTTGTTTATCGTTTGGCAACGAAGAATGGTTTTTGAGTTTGAGCTTTTAAGCCTGTTTTCCACATAAATCGTGGTCCAAGAGAAGCCAACATATCCCTAGTCTGAAAGACATGGAAGGCATGTATATACACATAGCCAAATTCAGACTTGTTTTGCCTCACTCTGTCTCCACCAGAAGATTGTAAGGAGTCTTATCCTTTGGGGTACTTATTAGTACGATAGTGGGCTCAAATTCATCATCTGAAAAGTTAAAGTGCAAGTTAAATATGATTGGGGATAGAATGTTAGTGTGGTGGGGGGAAAATTATTGTAGGAAAGTAAATTCAAAGCAGTCAAACAAAGATTCCAAAGTAGCTTTAAGCAAATAGATAAAGTCTTAGGTTTCAGAAAGAGAATAGCTATACTTATCTAGTAAGACAAAACAATGGCTTGGTAATTAAAATATGAGTAGACCAGCAACCAGGGTCTAATTCCCTAACACCAGTTACACTAGCATGGCAATTCATTTCTTCTGCTTTTGGAGCTATGGTTGTCCATGATACCTGAACTATTACGCTTGCTGTTCTCCTGGTTTAATTAAAAGGTTCCCTACTGGAAACTGGAGTGAAAAAGATGTGTTGTGGCATATACTGGAGCACAGAAAGGTGATTGTTCATATATGCTCTGTGTCAATGCTTGCTATTGTCAAACCGTAATAATGACATATAGTGAGCATTACAATTAAGTATAAGGTTACATATCTTTCATAAGTCAACCTCCCAGAAAATGTACCTGTTCAAACTCCTCCATGTCCACTTCACCATCACCATTCAAATCAAACATCTTGAAGGCAATTTCAAAATTCCTCTGAGGAGCTACACAGCAAGAAACGTAAACAAAATGGAAAATACTAAGCAGTGAACAGTATTCATTTGAATTAACAATGCAGCAGAAATTTAGCTTAGAAGGAAAATTTGCTGTCAGCTGAATAAAAGTGCATTATTGTACCCCAAAGCAGCTTTGTTTAGTTCTTATAAGATACATGAGAAAGGTAGTTAATTTTCTGCTTCATTTCAGGAAGATCTTTGTATTTCATTCATTCAGTGTTTTCCTCGTCCTTAGAGGGCTTTAATTTCAGCTTCCATCCCTCCTATTGAGAACTTGGTAGGACTCTACAGATGCATATCTATGCTAGGGAAAAAGATGTTTTTTAAAATACGAGTTAATGATGATTGCTAATGAGATGCAACAGACAAACAACAGCACAAATAAACAAATCCACTCAATATTTTCTAGTGAAAATATTTCATACATTTAGATTTTCCTTTCTGTTTACTTAGAACCAATAATCTAGCACTTTAAACTGGAACAGAGACACATGATTCCTAAAATTCAGATGCACTCAAATCCCCAGTGAGTGTTTTGAATTGCTAGTGTCAAGCACACAACTCCAATGTGTAATTTTGTCCACAGAATACCAAGCACACCTCAGTGGAGTAACTAGCATTTAGGAGGCCATCTCAAGATCATTAAGGAAGTCTTGTTTTTTTCCCCCAGTTTATTTTTAAGGCAACACCTTCCTATTGTAGCTCCCAACTGACTGCACCACATGTTGCCTGATTAATTACTTCTCCCTATATTTTCTCCAGCTGCAGTTACTTTACCCTTATATTTCAGATAGGTGAAATTAACTGAAAACTATTAGACTGACAGAAGCACTCCTTGGCTATGCCTACGCTACAAAAGCTAAGTCTACTTAAAGTCAACTTTATTAAGTCAACTTAGTGAGTCCACCCTTCTCTTAAGTTGATTTAACAAAGTTAGTTAAGTCAAAGAAAGTGTCCTAATAAAAATGTGTTTGCTTAAGTTGACTTTACTAAGTCAACCTAAGCAGGCATATGTTACTACATAGAGCTTTTTAAGTCGACTTAGATGGCCACATTGCATTATGTCAACTTAATAAAGTCGCCTTAATGCCTAAGTCTACTTAAAAAGAGTGAGAGTTATTAAGTCAACTTAATGAACTTCAAATGTGGCCAGGGGTTTGGTTAAGTCGACTTTGGCCTCCTTAAGTCAACTTAAGCTTATAGTGTATCCATACCCCTTGTGTTCCACACTTTCCAAAACATGTGAAGACATAGTTCTTACTCCAAAAAATTTATGATACTACAAAGAAAGCAAGAAATCTTCAATGGCTCTACTGCTGTGAAACTTAGTATTGGTAAAACAAACAAACAAACAAACAAACAAACAAACAAACAAACAAACAAACAAACAAACAAACAAACAAACAAACAAACAAAAATACATTTTAAAAAAGTATCGACAGGCCTAGGGACAAAGACCTTCAAATGTCACATACAGCAACATCAGCCTTAGTGCAAACCTACCCCCAAACAATACCACTGATAAGCCTCAATACTAAGGTGGACAAGACTACCCAACAATGTGGGTACCTCAGTTTCCAGACTTAATAATAATTATATTTACCTTTTTAAATAATCTAAGACACTTATTTCCTTCTTTAATATGCATGTCTAACTGCCATCATTTTCATGGAGCATTAGATGCATACGCCAAACAGAAATCAGAATCAGATAAACCAGAAAATAGAAAAAGACCTAATGGGTCTTATCTAGCTCATACCTATTCCAGTCTAGGGCATGATTGTTGACTACATAGAATCATAAGACTTGAATAGACCTTGAGAGATCTTCTAGTTCAATCCTGTGCTATTCAAGGCAAGACCAAGCATCAGACCAGGGGTCAGCAACCTTTGCCAACCCCTGCGCTGGTGCTAGCACCCCCCTCTGCTGAAAAAATGTGGCTGCTGCCTGAAAATTCAACAGCAGTCATGGCTGCAGTGGGAATGTTTCCCAGGCATGCCACAAAAAGAACAGGCTCCTTTCAGGGGTTCTCAGGCATGCTGCAGAAAGCAGCTGCCCAGAGTGGCTTCTTTGGGGAGCATCACACTACAGAGAGAAACCACTCCAGGCAACTTTCTTCTGTGTCACATGGAGGCATAGGCAGGGGGGGCCCCCTGTGTCCCAGCTGCACTCAAAGGAAATCGCCAGAGTGGCTTTTGGTGGCAGGAGTGGCAATTTCTGTCGTACTGCAGAGGGTGCCCTGTGCTGCTCTGAATGGGCTCGGGTGCCACTGTTGGCACATGTGCCAGGGGTTGCCTACCCCATGCATTAGACCATTGCTGACAGGTATCCGTCATCTGCTCTTAAAAGTCTCCAGTGACTGAGTCTCCACATTCAGAATTAACATGTTGGCTGTTGTTTATGACTCAGCATGCTGGATTCTTGCCCAAGATTCTAGTCTTTTTTTGTGTGAGAGTGTTTGAGCAAGAATAAATATTATCACCGGGAATGAATCAGGGCCACCTAAACCTCCACCCTTTTAAAGCTGCCCTTTGAGGCTGAGCGATAGCATCTAGGTGATTAAACAATTTCAGTGATAACAGGAAAGAAACAGAGTATAGCGCTTTCTATAATTAGAGCCAAAAGACAGCAGGTAATGTCTGAAAATGGAGTAACAAAAAGCCTTACAATTAGGCTTGCAAGGTTTGGTTTTTATTTCACTGTGCACAAAAAGTTATGAAAAATATAACAGTAATCAAAATCTTCAAATAGGCAAAGTAAAAAAAATTCTGCTGGAGAACTGATTAGAGTTTAAGGGCACATACTGCATCTGTTTTGACAGCTGATGTCAGAGCCATAACGTGGCATTTTGCCACCTGGGGTGTGTTCTGATCGGAATGTGCCTCTTCCCATTAGTGGCGCTCACAGCCGATGCCACAAGCCTCCCCTTTAATAGCGTGGCTCTATGGAGCCGCTTTGGGCCTCCCAGGGCTGTGCCCCGTTGGCCCCGGGTGATGTTGATAATTTCAAGGTATAAAGCTTTAAGTTTGTGAATCTCAAGGTCTATTGTCTTTACATTATTATCTGTCCCCAACCATTTCCTGCAACTGTGAAAACTGAAATAAATATAGAAAAAAGGCTTAAAAATAAATATGTCAAAATTATAAGAAAATAAAAATCATATTCTGCCAGGCATATGCATGTACTTGATGCATTTTCTGTCTGGGGAAAGAAGCAAGGCAAATAGGTGCTATATAGTGTTAGAGTAAAGACTGTAATTTAATGAGAAATTACAAACTAATGACTGCAGAGCTAAACTCTGATGACAACACTAATGTAGAAGCACAGAACAGTTAAGATTCTTCTCTACATATAGAAATATGGGACAAGGCTTAACAACAAGAGTTTACAGAACAAAGTTAGAAGTCACATGTTTGAATGGGATTAGCTGCATGTTTAATAGAGCTGTGTTAACACTGCACAAAATGTATTCATTTTCAGTGAACATTTCTGACAATGAGGTGTGATACTTGTAAATCAAGTGCCAACTCTTGCAGAAGCTGTAGGTGTCTGGCTAATTGCTAATAAATTCATAGCTGGAAACTAGACCAACTCACCTGTGTGTTAATATTGTTCAAGGTAAGTCTTACATAAAGATGTATTTAATCTCTATAAAATGCTGGCGTGTATATCAACCTTACTTGTACTATCTACATCCCATGCTACAAAGTAATATTTAAGTTGTGCTTTATAACTGTAAAAATGGCTGCTCTGAACTAGGGAGGAAGAGTGGTTCCCCTGATCATCAGGAAGGATTACCAACACTAAACGGGACACTGAATGATAAAATCTTTGCTGATTCCTCTTTCCGTATATGAAGAATTCACATGCAGGAGTCCTTGTCCCATTGGTTTGAAGTCTATGTGACTACCATATGAAGATGCTCACAAGAAGAAATGGTTCTTTTTGCTGTTTGGATTCTCACACAGACTTTAGGTAAGAAACAAAAGCAGAGATCTCCACGGTCACCTGGGTTAGCCCTAGAAGATATTAAGTGGACTGAATATTACATCTCTGTAAGTTCCATTCTGTACTTTCCCCATCTTCAAAGCATCTGACAAAGTGGGATTTTCTCCCACAAAAGCTTACGCGAAAAATAAATGTTAGTCTAAGTGCCACACAACTCCTTTTTTATTTTTTTTTTGCTGGACTAGACTAACACAGCTGCCCCTTTGGAAATATTACATCTGTGTCACCTTAGAATCAAAGAACCATTGGAACCATTTGTTCATATACATTGACTCCTTTAACCTGTAAATAACACTCTCATTTCTTAGTCCTAGTTAATAAATCCTTAGTTTACTAAAGGACTGGCTACCAGTGTTGTCTCTGGTATGATATCTGAGGTGTAAATTCATTTGTGGTAAGTGACTGGTTTCTTGGAACTGGGAGCAACCTGAATATGTTGTGATTTTTAGTTTAAGTGACCCATTTATCATTAAGTCCAGCTTGTCAGGGTGGCTAGATAGCCTGAAGTGTTCAAATGGGCTGCCTGTGACTCCATGATAAGACGGGTATTGTGTTTCAGAAGTTCATATTTGTTATTGGGTTGGTGAAGTCTAATTACAGAATATACTAACAGTTTGGGATGTCTACCCTGCTTTTTTACACTCTTCCCTTGGGCTAGCACTAATGGTCATGAACCATTTCCGACAGTGTGATGTGAGGTTCTGTACACATGCATGTTTGGGGGGAAAAAAAAATCTGTGTGAACGTTCCTGGCAGAAGCATTCACAAGTCATCTTGAAATCCCAGTGAGTCCGGAAAGAAAGAAAGTCATCATATCACCCCAAACAGGAAACTGGCAGCAGTGCCTGCAGCCTTTGGTAGTTAATAGCCAGGAAAATACACAGTAAGAGGGCGGTGTTCCAGAATTGTGACAGGAGAGGAGCCTGGAGAAAGCATACCTAACAAGGGACTATCTTGCACCTCCTGAAAAAGCATCACACATGGATCACTGCTGGCTTGTCTAAGATGGCAGCATAAAGCTATGCAATGTGTGATCACTTGGATATACAAAAATGGCATCAAATAGCAGTGAGTATGTACATAAAAATGCAATAGTTTTGCGTGAATGGTGGAGAATGAAAGAACCTTCCTAGAAAAAGACAATTGAATTTAATAACAATTGTATCCTTTCTAGGCATTTTCAACTACCCTTTTCAATTTAAGAGGACTGTAACACTTCTAAAGGATCATTTTTAAAACCCTTGAAAGGGGTATCACTATTAGATTCTTCAAATACTTCTTGGCTTCATCAATTTTTAATTCTACAAAAATTTTGCATAGAGGACTGCTGCAAAAAAACTTAGTCCAGTGCTTTGCAGCCTTCTGTTTCGGTCCTGGCACTCTTGGATCAAAAATCCATTTCCTAGCCTGCTGATCTCCTGCTACCTCTTCCCGGAAGTGTTCCCCCACCCTCCACCAACATAGGCCAATCCAAACCACAGTAAGTTAGTTCTTAACTCGTTTGTATGTGTGAGGTCATTCAACCAAGAAAAAGAAACACTACTATGTGACATAGCTTAGATATTCATTCACAACATTATCAACCATCTAACAAGTAAAATAGCTTCAAATAGC
This sequence comes from Podocnemis expansa, assembly GCA_007922195.1. Taxonomy (NCBI): domain Eukaryota; kingdom Metazoa; phylum Chordata; order Testudines; family Podocnemididae; genus Podocnemis; species Podocnemis expansa. The sequence goes on along the minus strand of ML681981.1, from coordinate 20,581,070 downwards.
TCAGGGTTTTGGTTTTGGTTTTTTTAAAATCACCAGGAATTGATTAAACCACTGATCCATGTCTTTAGTGAGGAGCAAAGAAGTGAGTTCTCACCTCGCCAGAACTGAGTCCCTGAATAAAAGCAATGCTACAAATGATTCATGTCAGCTAATTCAATCAGAAAGGCATTTTAATATTTTAGTTCACTGGAAGAACTGTCATCATTTACATAACACTAGAGAATCACCATATTCTAAACCTTAAAACTGATTTTAGCCTTCAACAAACGGAAATTGCAATTGCCTTATTCTCATCGATTCTTTAAGTAAAAATTTAAAAAACTGAACAGTATCGACCCTCTGTATAGGTGTGGAAAAGAGTACGTCTAGAAATCATAGAAGTATCTCCTATGCTCATGTACAGTGGAAAAAAAAAAAAAAAAGGAAAAGAAACAGAACGCCTTCTCTCTAATATCCTACTATTCCAGGAAGCTGTACAATTTTAATCCAAAACACTTTCAATAATTAAGAAATTTGCTGCTTCTATACTTAAAGCACAACATTCCAAGTACTGTGAACACCCTCTATTCTCATTCATAGCCACATGCCCTCTATGCAGAATTAAAGGGCAAGGAGTGTTCAGCTACTCAATGGATCTAGTGGATAAACATCCCTAGAGTGCTTCCCAGTTATCAGTTTGTCATTAAAACAGCTTTTCTGGGAGATAGGATAGTACACATAATAAAAGCAACAGCCCCTGAGTTACAGCAAACAGCGAGAACTGCATCATGTAAGCTGAAGTTCAATCACGCCTGGTTCACGGGCATGTCTCTATATACCAATAGTAAGAAGTTGGGGCATATTGGTGATGTAAGCTGCCATTCAAAACCAGAGGCATTTTACTGTCTCATTTTACTGTTAACATCTACTGTCAAGGCAGGCATTTTACTTCTTTAAACCAAATTGGATTCAGGCAGTTTTTCCCCAGAAGGTTCCTTTATGCTTGGTGTCAGTGGATCTGATCTTCTTAATTTAGTGGGCACCAGTATCTGACCTGAGAATTTACAGACCAGGTTTAACTGCAGAAGGGTCTACACACATGCATTTCTTTAACTACAAAATGCAGGGTGCCTGATGAGACTTATTGAAGAAGAAAAGAAATAGGAAGATTAAAAAAAAAAAAAATTCAGTCTAAGGACAAGGACAGAGCTTACTGTTCTTCATACAGAATGCTTAACAAACCAATTAAGCACTAACATTGATACCCTTTATAGAAAGTTTCCAGCCCTCCAACTAAAGAGGAAAAAGATAAAAAAACCTAAAGATCTTATCCAATGTTTAGACAGTCAAGTATCTTCATACTGAAAACTTGAAAAGTTTAGTTGAAATTCAGTGTTGGAATAGATAAGTCTTAAACAGTATTTTCTCACTGAATTATAGAAGTTTTTAAACAAATGTCCTTTCCAATATCAAGAAACTCTCTCGTCATACACATATACATATTTACAATGGAGTCCACTTGAAATCTAGTATTAATGCATCAAGAAAACATTTTTAAACGTTCAATTAAAAAGGAGATTTATTTGCTTATTAACATTTCCATTTTGCTTGCAGGTTAGTGAACCAGAAGAACAGTGCGAATTTAATGGTCATTACTTACATAAATCAGCTCTAATGCCATTTAATGTCAAACTTACCTTCCCAAACCTGAATATGGACAACCTGACAACGTCTAGGATCAAAGTGCAACCCTTATCTTTCAGCAACATCTCATCAGTTACTCCCTGACTGTGGGAAACAAGAACTCTTATTTGAAATGCTCACTCACAACAAGAGTCTAGAAAGAACGCTTTGTAAACTACATTTCAAAGTCTGGAATTCCCAGCAGTAATGAAGAATGGAAGTCTAACAACTTCACAGCTCTGGACTATTATTTCCACTGACACACAGTCATTCCCCTTCCTTACATGCAGCAATATCAGGAAGCAACTTGTCCATTCCTGGCATAGATTAGAATCAGCATTGTGCCTCTCTTTAATAATAGCAATAACTACTACTTTTCTAACAGAAGATGAACACATTGAAGCAACAACTATGCTGCAAACACAGGAGCTTATTTTAACAGGATATATGATCATAAACCTCACAGCCCCTCTTCAAGTGTATTCATTATGTGAACATCAGCCTATTTTGTTCTGCACAAAAAGACGAATTGGCCCATGGATCTTACAAATGTAGGTGCTATAGTTCAGAAACGTGACATCTTTATATATACACACGCAGTAAACTCAAGGTCAAATTTTCAAACACTGCAAGATTAAAAAAACCCTGCACTACTGACCTACAGGTGGGTTATTCTGTCCAAGAAGCTTGCAAACAAGAATGCTCATGGTTAATTTGAGGGAGCCACTGTGTTGCTGTTTGGATTTGGGGGATTATGGTACTATTTAATATCAATATTTCAAAATCACAATAATTCACATGAGATGTCATGTCAGGTACCATTAGAAAGGCTGTAATTCACTGGATATGATAATATTGTTCTGTGTCTGTGTATCACCTTGATACTGAAGTATGGCATACTTGCATTTCAGCTTGCTCAGAAACACAGCACAATGCAACAGAAAGAATAGCAGCTGTAATAAACTGTTTTAATGGCCCATAAAGGAAACACACAGGTACAATGAGCCCAGGGGAGAAACCAAACTACACCTGACAAGTCACAAGGACATCTAAGCACATGCACTTTGGACAGGGAATTCTCTCTGAGGCTTTCCATGCCATGGGCAGAGGATTAAATTGTGTTTGAAGGAAGTGGGAAGCCATTATAAAAGGCAGTTGCACCACATCCATATCATCTTCAGTCCTGCTTCCTTCCTCTGGATCAACTCATCTGTAACTGAAGCTGTGAAACAAAGAACTGAGACCCCATCCTGGTACTGGATGTACACCAGAGGGACCTACACAAGCCTGTGAACTCCACAGTTTTCCTGGAAACCTGACATACAGATTTTCAAATCACTGTGTGTATTTGATTGCTTTAATCATGCTACATCTCTCACCTTGTTTGTTTCTTTCCTTTTATAATAAGCCTTTCGTTTTAGTTACTAAAAGATTGCGTGGCAGTGTAATATTTTGGGAAGATCCAAACTCATGGTGATCTGGTAATGTGGCTGACCCTCTGGTATCAGAAGAACTTTTTGGTAAAGAGTATAGATTTTAATAATTCATCTCTTTTCTGGACCTGGTGACTGACTGGGAGCCAGAGACTAGCACACAATAAAGGGGACTGTGTATTTTTTGTTTTAGCTTTTTTCTAATCAGTGTGGAGAATCAGAAGACTGTTTGCGGTTGGTTGCAGAGTCTAACTTCAGTGTTACTGCCCAGTGCTGAGAGAATCTGCTCAACTTTTGCAGCTTGCCTGGATCTTGGTATTTTTGGGTGCTCTACCCTAGGAATGCACAGATAACTGCTCTCATTTTTATTACATTTTTACAAGTGGTATTGCTTCAGAAGTTTCAAAGTAACAGTGGCAGAATAATAAATTTGTTAAGTTAATGTCAGGATACGAGATGTCAGACACTAGTGTCAAGAGCATTAACCAAATATGTTCATTACGTACTAATGAAGTAAGTTACAACCCACAAAAGCTTATGCCTGAAGAAATTTATTAGTCTTTAAAGTGCCACAGGACTTGTATTGTTATTGCTATCACTGGTCAGAATAATTTGTGACTGATGTAAATCAAGTCTCCTCACAGAAAAACTCTTTCTGAATCTGAGTTTCAGGTAAGTGTACAATGCTGAAAAGGCACTCAGAAAGTGAGCACCAGAACTGAATAGTTAGTGATGTGTTTTCTAAACTGGAAAGATCTATTCTATGTTAGATAAGTCCAAGGTAGCCCAGTGTCATTACAAGACCTTCAGTGAGATTCAAAATTCTAGCTAAGGTCACAAATGAAGATAAATGAGGTCTTCTTGCTTTATTGGCCTGTCTTGCTCATATTATGAGAAACACAACAGTTGGGCATTCTTCCCTCTAGAAAGGAGAGAGCTGAAACAATAAGGTGATGCAAGCCAGATAAAGTACGCCAGCAAGGACAGGGAGGGTGGAAACTTGTCCAGAATATGAATATTATATACCTGCCTCTAGTTAATGTTATTAATGCTTCCTTTCATGAGCAGGAAATTCAGAGAAAAATGCTTATGAAAATACTGTGTTTAGAGTCCAACCCTGTCTCAATGGCTTTAAATTCAGCATACATTGGCATGTGCTGTCAACTTGCTACAATTTATTTCTCTCAAATGATAGTTTTCTGTTGACTGATGGTAAACTGTGCTCAATACCCCCCCCCCAACTGCTCCAAAATATCAGTTAATCATAAAAATTAGGATGGGAAAGGTCCTCAGGAGTTCATCTAGTCCAACCCCCTGCTCAAAGCCGGACCAATCCCAATAACTCATCCCAGCCAGGGCTTTATGAAGCCAATCCCTAAAAACCTCTGAAGACAGAGATCCACCACCTCAGTTGTTTCCTAATATCCAAACTAGACCACCTCCAACTGGGAACTTGAAACCATTGCTCTTAATCCTGATATTTGCTACCACTGAGAACAGCCTCGCTCTGTCCTCCCTAGAACTCAGGTAGTTAAAGGCTGCTATCATTTTTCTCTTATGGGTCTTCCCTCAGCCTCTCCCCTTAAGTCATGCGCTCCAGCCCCCTAATCATTTCTGTTGCCTTCCACTGGACTCCCTAATTTGTTCACATCCTTTCTGGACTGGGGGGCCCAAAACTAGATGCAATATTCCAAATGCAGCCTCATCAGTGCCAAATAGAGAGGAAAAATCACTTGCCTTGATTTGCTGGCAGTGCTCCTACTGATGCAGCCTAATATACTGTTACCAGTGGTTAAAGTATAATCCCATATTGTCCGGACCTCAGCCCAGCTAGATATTATTGAGCCCCACCAGCTCTCTCCTCACAAATGAAAACCTCAAATCCACAACATCACTCCAACCTTGTCCACTAGTGCCCACATCAGATCCCTCTTTCCCCATGTCCTCCTCAGCCTCCATCCCCATTCCTTAAGATCCCTGTCCCCAAGTCCCCACTCTAGCCCTCCTAACCCCCCCACCTGTCACATCTTCACCCCCCAAACCCCCTCCACACTTCCCCAGCTTCCTTCAGTCTCCTTGTCCCCATTTCCCCCACTCTACCCCCCTTCAGCCCCCAACCCCCTCCACACCTCCCCAGCACCCACTCCAGCCCTCAACCTCCTACATCCCTCCCCAGCCCCTCCATCACTCCCCAGCCCCCACCAGACCCTACCTAGTCTCCTTGTCTCCATGCCCCGCTCCCTCCATCCCCCTTCAGCCCCCCATCCCAACCCCTTGGCTCCAGTGAGTCATGCTGCTCCGGACCCCTCCATTTCCACCCCGTCTCCAGCTCACCATCCCCACCACCACCTCCCACAGGTGCAGTGCCTTTTACTTCCCCTTTAGGCTCTCCCCATGCAGCAGCGACTGCGAGGAGCCAGAGAGCGCATGGCTTGAGGATGGGGCTGCCAGGCTGGCTGGGAGTGGACCAAGTTGTGGAAAGTGTCTGTGCAGGAGCAGTAAGGGGGAAATGCAGTGTTCCAGTGCATTCCACCCCATTCTTCTATTTGTAGGGGCCCTGGAACGCTGGCCTCTAAAATTTGTGGGCCCCAGAATGGCATTCCAGTGCTCTCCCCCTTATTTTAACCCCTGATTGTTAGCCTTCTCGGCAATAAGGGCACACTGTTGATTCATGTCCAGCTGCTTGTCCATTGTAGCCTCCAGGTCCTTTTCTGCTGAACTGCTACCTAATCAATCAGTCCCCAGTCTGTAGCAGTGCATGGGATTCTTCCATCCTACATGCAGAACCCTCCACTTGTTCTTGTTAAAGCTCTTCAGAAGTCTTTTGGCCCATCCTCCAATCTGTCTAGGAGGTCACTGTTTTCTATCCCAACCCTCCAGCATATCTACTACTCCCCCAGTTTAGCATCATCTGCAAGCTTGCTGAGGATGCAATCCACCCCATCCTCCAGATCATTAATGAAGATACTGAACAAAACCAGCTCCAGCACCAGCTCCTGGTGAACTCTGTATGTGACCAGCTACCAATCAGACGTTGAGTCATTGATCACAACCCATTAAGCCTGATGATCTTGCCAGTGTTTCATCCATCTTATAGTTCACTCATCCAAACCTTATTACTTTAACTAGCTGATGATAATCTTGTGGGAGACTCTCTCAAAAGCTTTGCTAAAGTGAAGGTATAGCACATTCACCTATTTCCCCACATCCACACTGCCAGTCATCTCATCAAAGGAGGCAATCAGGTTGTTTACACATTGCCTGGAGAATCCATGTGGGCTCTTCCTGATCATGCCTCTCTTTCAAGTGCCTCAAAATGGATTCCTGAGGACCTGCTCCATGATTTTTCAAGGGACTGAGGTGAAGTGGACCCACCCGAAGTTCCCTGGTTCCTCCTCCTTCCCCTTTTAAAACATAGGCACTATATTTACCTTTTTCCAATCATCCAGGACTTCCCCCAATCACCAGGAGTTTTCAGAGATAATGGCTAATGGCTGTGCAATCACATCAGCCAGCTCCCTCAGCACCTGTGGATGCACTGTATCTAGCCCCATTTGTCCAAAAAACAAATGTCTTTGAGCTGTGGAAGTCAACTTTCAGCTTACCCACAACTTTTATCTGACATTTTAAAATGGTGAAGTTAAAACATTTAATTCTGCTTGTCCTTATACCTCTGCACTGAAATTTAAGTTTTGCTGATAAGATTCAATATCCTGTACTGCGGGGAGCAGCTGAAGCAACAAAAATGGTGCAGTGTCCTCAAAGCCATTTTGCTCTAATTGCCTTTGAATACAAGATTGTATTTCTGATGCATTTAAATGCCATTTTATTACCTTTTAAAAATATTATTTTCACAGAAGCACAGAGCAAACAGTGAAAAAGACAGTGCTAGAATAAGAAATTACTTGTAAGTAAAATATGGTGATAGGTTTCATCTTGTATGCAGTAGGCAAAGAGCTCTCTCTGCTGGTAACATGCAAATTAATTGCACTTCAACCAAAGCCAAATTATATTCACTGTAGCAATACAGAAAGAACACTTGAATCCACTTACTGTGGTTGACCAGCTATATACTTCGTAACTGGAATTCAGAAACTATGAATGATACCCATTAGGAAAGAAGGTCAAAATAAAAAAATCATAGCCATTAGAGCTTGAGTGGTCAGGATGGAGAGAGAGTGATGTTTGGATGCCAAAGGGGTCAATCTGCCAAGCCGAAGAGGCAGCTGTGACCCATCCTTGCCTGGATAGTCACCTGAAAATGCCAAGATCAGAGCAGTCTACAAATAGAGAGCAGATTATCCCAGTACTGAAGGATGACACTGAAGACAGACTTCTCCAACCAGTCCCAAACAATATTTCTGATCCTCTACCCTGATTAGCAAGAAAAAAAGCAGAGTCTTGTGGCACTTAAAGACTAACAGATTTATCACGAGCTTTCATGGGAGAAAATCCCACTTCATCAGATGCTTTGACGAAGTGGGATTTTCTCCCATGAAAGCTCATGAAATACGTAAATCTGTTAGTCTTTAAGTATCACAAGACTCCTTGCCTTTTTTGCTCTGCTAGACTAATGTGGCTGCCCCTTTGAAACTAGTTATCAAGAAGCTAAAATAAAATGCCACTCTCTTTCCCAAAAGAATTCTCCTGGCCACAAAGGATCAGCCACATCACCAGATCAATATACATTTCGATCTTACCCAAACTACCACACTGCCAGCCTATCTTTTAAGAACTAAAAGTTAATGTTTTTTATAAAGAAAAGAAACTATAAGAGAACTGTTGAAGGATTAAAGCAATCAGATACTAACAAGTTAAAAATCCATATACATCAAGTCTTTGTTAGAATTTGGAATTTGCAAGCTTGTATATTTCTTCTGGTACACATCCAATACCTGAATGGGTCTCAGTCCTTTGTTTCACAGCTTCAGTTATAGGTGAATAAATCTGGAGGTAGGTGATGACCAGGGCCAGTCCACCCACAGTGGCGACCTACAGGGGGTTGCCTGGGGCAACAAGAAATAAGGGGTGCCAAGGGCGCTCCCCCAGGGCCGTCTGTGGGGGGGGGGATGAGGTTCCATGGGCCCTGCACTGTCCTGCCCTCAGCAGGGCAGTGTGGGGCTCACACTGCTGCCCCCTCCCCAGCGGTGGGGAAGCGGAGGAGCCAGGAGCATGCATCTGGCCTCTCTGCTGGGCTGGCCTGCTCTGACCCCAGAGCGGGGAACAGCCAGCCCAGGGTGGAGCGGGCCGGCCCAGAGTCTGGGGTCCACTCTCTTGCCCATCCCCTGGGCTGGCTGTTTCACCTTGGAGGTGGGGCAGGCCAGCCTAGAGGTGGGACAGGAAAGCAGAGGCCAGACCCCGGAGTGGCCCGCTCCACCCCTGGCTCAGGAGAGAGGTGGGAATGCAGTGCTAGTGGGGGGGGGGGGGGGACGGCCCACAGGTCAATTTCCCCACGCCCTGCAGGCCCCCCCCCAGGAGGGGGTTGCCAAAATTACAGGAGCTTAGGGCACCAGAAAACCTTGGCCCGGCCTTGGTGATAACTGAAGACACCTAAGAATTAACTGAGGACAAAATGGAGGTAGTATAGCTGCCTTTTATGGCCCTAGGCCAAGGATCAGCCCCTGTAGCTCCCTGGTAATCTCCTCCAGGGAGCCCGGCATCCCCCAGGAACTTCCGGATGGCCCCAGCATCCTGACCAAATCAGCGGCACCAGGGTCACCTAACTCTCCCACCACAACCACATGAGCTGGAAGCAGCCCAGCAGCCATGCCACAGCCCCTAGCGCTGGCAGGGGGTGTGCGGGCAGCACGCACTTCCTCGGTCCTTCCCTCCGCTGGTGGGGGGGGAACAGCACTGGCCCGTCTCCCCCAGATGGCTGTCCCTCCCAAAAGCGGCCAGTAGAGAGCTGCGGCTTGTGGAGCCGGTACCCTGGAATAGCCCGCTCTGCGGAGTTCAGGATGCTTCGACCTGGCCACCCCAGGGCTGAACAGAGGCCGCCTTGTCCCCAGGCCCTGGATCAGGCCAGTTCAGCCCTGAGATGGCTGGGCCAAAGTGGCCTGACCTCTGTGGAGGGGCCACTCCAGGGATCTGCCTCCACAAGCTGCAGCTCTCTGGTGGCCACTCTTGGGAGGGGTGGCCAGCTGGGTGTAGGCAGGGCAGCTCTGCTCCACCCTGCCAGGGGAGGGAGGAATGGAGAGGGCATGCACTGCCCCACCACCCCCAGCAGTGCTAGGGGCTGCAACATGGCTGCTGAGCTGGCTTGGGCTCCTGCAGCTTGGTGAGAGGGTGGGGGGAAATGGCTCCTCTGCTATTTTGGGTTCCCGACCCCTGTCCTAGGCCTTTACCATGCTGCCATGGAAATTTACAGGAATAAGATAGAGTCCAGACTGTTCCCTCTAAGAGCCTCAAGCAGCTGAGCAACTCGCATTGCTAGCTGCGTGGTGGGCCTGATCCTGCCGCGCCCCCTGCCATGGGCTCGATCCTGCTGGCCCCCTCCCCATGGGCCTGCTCCCCTGGTAACCCCCCAGCCTGCCCAACCCTTCCCCGCAAGCCTACCCTGCTGCTGGAGCGGCACGGCCCAGCCACACCTCCTGGGGCCAGAGAAGCACTAACAGAGCATGCTCAGACATTCTGGGCATGCTCCGTTAGAGTTTCTCTGGGCAGGAGTTTTAATAACTCCCTGCTCCAGAGGAGCTCTGAGCTGGGACTCTGGCTGCGGGCCCTGCATGGCCGGCAGCCTTCCCTGCGCGGGGGAGCTACAGTGGGCTATGCGCCCGCGCATCTTAAAAGGAAGACTGGTTCAGAGTAAAGACGGTGACTCATCAAGTCTCTCCCTGGGCTAATTGTACCTGCAGGTTTTCTTAATGGGCCATTAAGCAGGCTATTGTTGTAGCCATCCAGTCCTGTGCATGGCCCAGAAACACAGCACAAGTTCAACTACAGATACATCAAACATATTAACTTCCAATACGAATATGACATGCGCATAAACATATAATCGTATATAGCAAGCTGTAACCCTTGTATCAATACCTGAAATGCTACATCTCACACGAATTATTGAAATTATTAAGTTCCAAAAGGGTAGCCGTGTTAGTCTATTTCAGCAAAAAACAAACAACAAGTCTGGTAGCACTTAAAAGACTGACACGTTAGTATCTTAAGTGCCACCATACTCATTGTTTGGAATTAACATATTGATTTTAAATAGTCTAATAAATGTTCCTTTTAATCCAGGTGGCATCACAGAATCTAATAGCATGATATACACAAATTTTCTTTTTTTTTTTTTTTTTTTTTTTTTTTTTTTGGAAGAGTCCTACTAATGGTCAGGGCTGAGTTGAACCAAGTGAGCAGAACCTCATTGATCTAACCCCAATAACAATTTTAAGTATAGCAGTAATGTTGTCAGTGCTGGCCTGACCATAAACACGACCTAGGCAGATGCCTAGAACATTGTTTCTCAACCTTTAGTGGACCAGGGAATGCCTAAAAGCATTAATTCCTTTTCACAGACCACCTGATGAAAATGTTCTCAAAAAAGTTGGTAACAGTGGTGGGAGATTTAAAATGCTGCAGTCACAGCAAAGCTTCCAGGTGTGCATCAACATCTGCTGCTCTGTGCGCTGTAAATCAAGGTTAGTAAGCTGATCAGAGATATGCAAGGTGCTGCCAGCAGTGTAGACCAGGCCTTTGTCTTAACTTTGGAGACGCAAAAACAAAAAACAACAGGATGCAATTTAATCACTTAACATTCTATATGCTGGAAACAAATATGCCCTACTCTGACTTTTTCTTCAATGACACCAATCTGTATTCTGACATACAATATGTCAGTTGTATCATCAATAAAGACGAAAAGTTAAAATCCTTGCTTAAGCATGAAGTAAACATAGTTTTGGTGACCTCATTCTAATCTTCTGTTCATCCAAGACAGGAATGGCAAGAACCTTAAAGTTAGGACAGAACTTCAGTAAATGTCACATAGATGAAAACTGCACAGAACAGTCCTTGATAGAAGCTAATTTTATTTACTGACATTCATCTTTAAGGGTACTAATGTTACATACAGTTTCTTAAGTAGGTTTGGCAACAAAACAGATCTTGAGTTTCCTGTGTAATTTATACTCTGGACAGATTAATTTACTAATTTAATAACCATCATTTTCACTTGGTAAGAGCAACATTTCAGAATATAGCATGAAAGAATTATGCCCTACTGTTCCAAAGGTTCTATGTTTTACACACATTTGTGTAGTCTACTTTCTTCCCCTGATGACAGTGTTCATCGATTGAATGCAACAGTGTTTAAAAGTGTGTTCACAATAAGGCTTCAACTGAATTATTTTTTCTCTTCTCAGCTCATCACATAGTAGGCAAATACAAGGATTAAAGAAGCAGAATTTTATTTTGTAGTATTTATAATTACTTCTGTTAGAAGTCTGAAGATAAATTTTGTGTCATTTCACTAGCCAAATAATTTCTTCCTTGTGTTTCTTTAATTGAACTGAAAATTAACATAGAAGTTCTCTTTATTTTCCCATCTTATGGGCCAAGATATTCAAAAGGGATCAGTACACCTCTGGGAACAAGGTCTATGAATTTTTGTTCCACAGCTATAAAAGGACAGAAATATTATCTTGTATTAACAGAGGGTATTATTTGTTTATTTCTTATCAACAAAAGTAATAGAAAGGCTTTTTTCTATAGCCCTTGTTATTCAGAAACCACAGAACATTTTCTTTGACTGGACTGAAAGATATCACACACTGAGTTTGGAGTAGAGTGAATAATAAATAAAAAAGAACTGCAATTATTTGTTTAAATATCTGGACAACACATTTCAGCTGTGTGTGGGCTCTGTCCAATAGCATCCACAGAACAAACACATCTGGAAAGTGAATTTTAAACTGGAACATTCCAATACTAACACATAATTAATTGCAAAGTCATATACTGCAGCCATATGCAAATAAACCTGAAAAATATAAGTTATGTTTACTAGATGAATATGATTAATGAAATAATGAGCTCTGCTACAATTTTTAATTTTGAACAGAAAGCCAAAAGCTGTGCCCAATAATTTAAAATAATGAATAAATATGAAGTCACAATCTGCTAGTGGCAATTCTACAAAACCCTGGGTTACATTTGAAAAAAGCTGAATTCATTAACTAATGTACATACCATAGTAGAAAAATTGCATCACTAGTAAGCATTTAAAAATAAAAGAATTATGTGATAACAGATTACAGAAGAATATATTGTACTTACTGGAAAGGACTGTGGTGAGGAAGATGTAGTCAGAAAAAGAGATGAGTCCGCATTCTCCAAGAGCATAAAAAATACTGTCTTCATCAGCAAACTTCTCTCGTTCCTGGGATAACTTCTGCTTTACAGATCCAACCCACACATCCCAAAGGAAACAAAAAAAACAATTAAACAACTTAACAGAAAGAGGCCCTACCACTTAATCATTGTCACCAACATACTTTTTGATCACTCCTATTACCATTCAAATTCCATGGACCTTTTTCAGTTTTCAAACGTATCAGAAATACTGTTCGCAAGACCAAAGTGGGTGGCTTTTTGCCCTCCCCCCTTTTTGTTTCCAAAAACATGAAACGCAAAATGGAATTGGATGATAAATTTAGGCATCTTTAGCCTAGTACAGAGAAAGAAACAAAGAATGATGTGCCTTTCTATTTAGTATTATCTAAATTCTCTAGAGAATAATGGTGTGATTTAGGCTCTTTACAATAAAATTTAAAAAAGCCCTAGTGAGTTCTCTCTCAAAGGTTTTTATTTCTATTCCAAAAACTTAGTTATCTGATAACATTTTGTTATAACCAAAGCAACTGTTAGGTAAAAACAACTAGTAGAGTCAAAATTCTTCCATGAATGTACCTTTTAAGATAACTGGGGTTTTTTTTATTAGAAAAAGTACACTATGTATATTTTATCAGCTGATCTCACTGCTAAGCTGAAAGCCATTGAGTGACTGATCCACTAAAGCTTTAAAGACTGAAAAGGATCCACTGAACTGTGTTAGAGATTGGATATGGAACTTCATTGTGGTGAACCATTTAGAAACTATGCAGGCATGCACATACACACACACAAGAGGGAAAGAAAATTAATATAAAAGCATTAAGTGCAGTTGAGGTTAATCCAAATTTGATCATGCAAGCACAAAAGCAGAAACAATACAGGCTAAATTTAGGAATAATATTATAAAACAAACAAGGAAACACCACCACATGACGGTCCAGCTACACAACTGCCCCCATCTGTTACCTCTGTCTAGCGAAGATCCCATCATATACAAGATAAAGGAAAGAAAATTGGTTAACCAACACAGTAAGTTCCACAAGATGCATTAATTAATTGATCTGTCACACTTCCAAAATCAAGAAAGATTTGCAGCAATTAGCTATCTGCTACAATTGTCTGCTGCTAAGAAGCCTATCTATGTAGCATTCCAACAAGAGTTGACAGACTAAGTTTCAGACCCACCACTTACAATTGTCTTTGTTCAGTTACATTTGAGAGAAAAATCACCTTTCAACTTGTCAGTAGACTGGAAATTAGTCTGATTAAAAACTTAGATAAAAATTCAGCAAATATCAGTTTTGAAAACCACAAGAGAAAAAAATAATAATCTTTATCAGCAAATGTACAAATTCCAATTAAACTCAACTTCACTGATCAAACTCAACCAGTAGCAGTGGCTCTTATTTTGGAAAAGTGGCATTAAGAATTTCAGTTAATAGCTAATTTTTTTTGTAACAATTTTCCTGGATTCTTGTCATAATTGTGTAATCTCTTGATTTTATAGCCCACTTATGTTACTTATTGGTTTTGCCTTTGCATTTCTCTTTAGCAGAATTCACAATAAACCAGGTACAGACACCCAGATAAACCCTTTTCTGAAAACACGCCATGGTTTAAAACAACCAAACCAAACCAAACCAAATCAAAACAAAAAACCACCATCACTATATACTAGCATATGGGGTATATTTGGAGATAAAACTCAAAAAATAAAATCTGTGAGTGTGTGTATTTAAAATTGGCTTGGGGTTTTTTTTTGTTTGTTTTTTTTTTAAATATTAAAGGCTGAAAAATATCCTTATAAATTTCAAGTTATGTGAATAGGCTAAAAGCACCATAAAATAGTTTTAACAAATCTTTTCTGAAATACAGTATTATGACTACTACTGTATCATTTCTCACTTGCGTTTTGCTTTGAGCAAAGAATGTAACTATTTTTAACAAGGTTTATTATTATTAATCACAGGTACGGCAAAAACATGGGAAACTAATGCATCCTACCACCATGAGGCCCAATTCTAATCCCATTCAAGTGAATAGGAGCTGTAACACCAATTTCAGTAGGTAAGCAAAGTCGATTGGCCAAAAGAAATAATTTTGTATAACAGGATGTTCAGACTTAAGTATTTGCTAGTTTTTGGAAAGAAGTGAGCATATTTTAAAAAACCTGCTGGCATTTCTAATTTGTATTTTTATTCATTATGAAAAAATTGCATATTTTGGCATCTTCCATGAAGCCTTTGGAAGATACTCTCACAGAGGTGCTGAAAATTTCAGGTTATTTTAAATAAAACCTTAAAATAATTTCCTTCTTGCCTTGCACAAGTCAATTTTTCAAGTGCCTGTTGCCACATAGCACTCCTCAACTGTGGTTGAGATGTTATTCTGCAGGCATAGATTTCAGTATCCTTTTTAATGAAACATAGTCAATTCATGTTAGAACCAAAAAAATAGACTACACTAGTTAAACTGGCTTTTAACAAGTTGATCCCAACCAAAGCACAAAGACAGAGTTTAACATCATCTGAGAATAAGGTTATCAGATGTTCCAACATTCTAGGAACAATCTCAATATTAAGAGCTTCTCCTTATATAGGCACCTATTGCCTCACACCCTGTCCTGATTTTTGACACATGCTATCTGGTCACCCTATCTGAGGGTAGAAGGAGAACTGCATTGACTATCTGCTGTCATACAGCCTACCTGAAGTTTTCAAACATTTTCTTGCAGGGCCCACTTCGAAAAAAAAAAAATCATTTATGCCCAGCACCCAACAATATCTTTGAATAATGCATTCCAGTCTTTCCATGGTGGCAAAAGGGGATGCCAAGACCCAGTGCCTGAGAGTCTGCGATGCCATACTGGGTCCCAACCCTAAGTTTGAAAACCACTGGTTTAGCAGATAAGCCAAAAATGAAACTGTCTCCAAGGTCTGGCTTTCTTAAATTGTCTAATATGAGTACTTGGCTAAATTTTAAAATTTAAAAAAATGAAAGCTTCATAGGTAATTCTCAGTCAAACTAAACAGAATTAAGTGTAAGAGACTAACTATAAAATATACAGAATAACTGCATTCTATAATTTTTATAATGAGATCTAACTGAGAATTTTATGGTGCCTTTTTTGTCTCTCTTTGCTTAAGTACATGTAAGTATCTAGAACTAATGATTATACAAGATTCAAAATTTGCCTTGTGGATTCTGAACCTAAAAAGCTACGAAAGAGCTTGACTTGGATTGTTTAAAACTCTTTCTGAAATGTTGTGAAGTCTATTGATGTTAAAGGTACAACATAAATACCCAATTCTCTCTATATTAAAGATATTTCCTCTTGTCTATGAAACTGACTTTCAGGCAATACCATTGTCACCATTTCTGTAGTCTTTTTTCTGCTGTTTTGTCTCAACATAGCATAAGTATATTATAGCTGAAAAGTTAACACGAGGGATTAGAACAAAGAAAAATGTTATGAAGAAAAGCAAAATTAAGCATTAGATTTAAACTCTTTAGGCAGTAAGTCATCTTTAGAACTGGCATGATTAGTTACGTATACAATTTCAATACCACCTTCACATTTCAAGTCATTTAATATTTGAATGAAAGCTAATTTTCAGTGTTGTGCTTCAATTAAAATGATTAACCAAACCTTTTCAAACAAATTAAGAAGAATTTTTTTTTAAATGCAACCAGTTAAGATCATAAGCATTGCCTAAGGAGCATTCACAGTTGAGTATTCACAAATGACCAAAGTGCTGTAATAATTTACAATAATTTTTATCAAGTAGTGACTCACATTACACTCAAGCACACAAACAAGCATACATTCACTTATACCTATAAAATTAAAGAAATAATTTTTCATCAGTGAAAATATGTCAAACTCAGTGATTTCTATCAAACAAATTCATATTGCCAGTTGCTTTTATACACTTTGTTAAATATGAACCATACAGCAGAAAGATGTATCTACATTTAAAAAGCAAGAGAACACAGTCTATCCCATAAAGTTTAGGATTCCTAACAACAAACAGATCTGGGAATGACAATTTAAGTTAACAGAAGAAAAATACAATTAGTTTAAGGCAATTATTAGCACTGATGCATGCGCCTATTTGCAGAGTTTTATGAATGTTGCCATAAACATCAGAAAAAGAATTCCATTATTTACCCAGGAGTTCAAAGCGGTCATTTTAGTAGCCTCCTCCCTGAATGCAAACTTAGAAAAATACAGAAATTGTTTCCCCTCCTTTAGAATATTGTCAAAAGCCTGACCAAAAAAGTCAAGGAAAATATTTGATTTTTCTTATCTGATCTCAACCACCTTGAGCTAATCCAAGTGAAGGTGGGCAGGAATGTTGATATTTTCCTTAAAGAAATGTTTTACTTTTAGTACTCAAGTCACACTTCTAGAGATTGTAACCAAGCAAAGCACGGAAAAGTATTATGAAAGTTTGCTCTCATTCTGCCAGTGCTTCTTGATGCAGACTTGCAACACAGCTAGGCCCTGGAGTGATCTGGTCCCCTCTTGAACAAAAAGACTGCCAAATAAGAGGACAGCTTTCAGCTGCAGACAGATTCATGTCAGCTAAACCAAATCTGAACCTAGACTTTGTACCCCTCCCTTATTTAATTTTCTATACTTTCAGGAAATTTTTATTTTTAAGTTAGGAGCAAAATCCTTTCTTGCAGGGCTCATTGAGAAAGGAAGTCCAGGATGCTGTGTTATACAGGAGGAACCTGGCAGGGGAAGTAACAGTACTTAGAACCTTTAGGCAGACAGCCTGGCATAGGCATGTGCACTGCCGCCCTGTTACAATATTGGCCAGTGGAGGAGCAATGAGAGTGCTCCGGCTTTTGCAAGGAATATGTTTTGTTTAAAAGTTCAAGGCATTCACTTCATCTAATGTTTACATATTTAAGGTTTAAAGCTATTTCCTTAGCCAGATTAGTTTATCAGGTCTTTTCCACAAAGTCAGAAAGTTGGGTGAATTTCAGTGTTAAGGTTTTTAAATGCATCAAAGGTTATCTCAATAAATCCCTCCAGCACAACTTCATTTTGCACTTCAAAAATACTTAATGAAAAGCTTTTAGCATGCTGCTTTGCGAATTTCAGCAAGACATTTAAAATGACAGTTTGTGTATCATGCTGGTGGATAAAGACATCCATTCACCAAATTTATCCATTCAATTAATGCTTATGTTTCAACATAAACACTGAACCATATGCATTAAAGAGCTGTACATCTTAAGCAGTCACTTCACAGTTCCTCCCTTCCAAAACAACAGAACAAAGTATAGTGCCTGTAACAAAACTGGTTATTTCACTGACAAGTGGGAGGTGTTATTTATTTCCATAAATTAATAAAAAAGACTACAATTCAAAATTAACCACTTTCCATTTCCAATAGGTATTGAGATTATAAATTTTTGTTCCCTTTTTAATACTTCAAGGTTACAGAAATTGTGCTACTATCTATGCAAAATGAATGCTTAAGATAATGTAAATTTCATTTTACTGCAAAGCAAATTCACTTTCAGTCGCAGCTGACCACCTTTAGTTCTGTTCAACATACACACACTAAAATACTATAAACTTTTCTTTCAGAAACCACTATAGTCACACAGGAAACAAAAATTACTCAAAAATGTTTTGGTTTGAAGCTTTACAACAATCAGGGTATTGTGGATCAAGACTGAAACAGTATCTCTGATCTGCCTCAGAGGCCTAGAGTTACCTCAATCTGTTTCAATTTTGATGTCCAACAGGATAAGTTATAGTATACAAGTCTCTGCTCTGAATTCTCTGGATTTTCAAGATTTAAAGTCGACCATTAACATCCTTGCATTTCCATTTATGAATTGCTGTGTTTTAGTTTTAAACTAGTACTACCAAAAAAAAAAAAAAAAGTAATGGTCTTTCACAGATATTTATGGGAGAAAAGGACATTTGTCAAACAAACTTCTCTCTCTCGTGGAAAGCAAAATCCCTTGCAGAAATCCCACAAGGATAATTTTTAATTTCACTTTCTTTTAAGACCAAATGCTTGCTTTATTGACATTGTCACAGGGTTTCTGAAATCACATCTAATTAATTCCCAAGAGCACCATTTTTTTTTAATTGAGAAGTCTTATGTTCATACATGCACAAAGTTACATAGCAATATACCTGTATACTTTAAAGAATTAGTCCTCTTGGGATTCTGCATGATATTTTACCTTCCTAGGCCTCTACTGACTGGCAGCGTCTATTTAAATAAAACAAACCAACAGCGATCCTGCCATAAGCACATCTAGACCAGGAAAATAGCAAGGCGTAAAAATTGTCAGTCAATGGATTTTAATTAGTACATTTTTCATTTTCACATAGAATCTAGCCTAGACCAGAATGGATTCCTTGAAAACACATTTGTTGGCTTGGTTCAACCCCATAGTGCTCAGCAGCATTTAGAATGTGCTAATATCTCACCTATTTTCTTAGTCTAGACAGAGCCTGAGTAAATGCACATTTGCTTACTAAAAATCAATAAAATTCCTTTGCAGCAGCTGCAGTACAAGATTTGTATAAATCTACACTAAAAAGATAGTTCCTTTAAAAGTGAATTTGAGCAGATATTCTGAACAGTGCCTCTGATGCGGCATATACAAAGCTGTACTTGTACATAAAGAAAAATAGTTAAGAAAGTTATGGGTGATACACCCAGTAGCTCTGTTTTCAAAATTAATATCAAGGACACTTTGTCCGTTCTCTAAATACCAAAAACACTGAGTCTACATCATAATCAGACAAAATGCTATTCAAATTTAAAAGAATCCAAGTCGTCAAGAGATCTGAAAGGCACCCATTGCCTTGGCACCTGATTGTTCATTTAAAAAGCCATTTTAAAAAAATGTCCTTTAGATTGAAGAGGCCACAGCAGAACCTTGATCAGTCAGAGGCAAAACTGAACAGATAGGTCCTGTAGTGTATCCTGAAGAAAGGACTGAAAGAAAAAAAAATCCTAGTAATTTTTTTTCCTTTTTATTGACTTTTAAAAAGCAATACATTTCAGAATCAGTGTTACATAAGGATGGCCTAGTTTTCAAGTCTGAAATTAAGAAAAAAGTTGCTCTTGAATGCATGTCTTATGAAACATTTTACTGTATAGTCAATTTTCCAATTGGGTTTTAAGACGATGTATAATGGAAGAGTTTACTATAATAGCACTATCTGGACGTTCTAGAACAATGGTCATGTCTAGATAGAAGCAAAATCAGGTTCTGAATGTCAAATTGAAACATATCAGAATATTAAAAAATAGCTTAGCAAAGTTAGGAAAATGCCTTCTTGTTCTTTATTTTGAGTAGACCAACACTAATAGAAAGAATTTTACTGTAAATCTTTTATCTTTAAAGTAGACCACATAAAACTCTTCCCTGTGATTTTTTCTTCCTCTAAATGTGAATTTAGACATTCTCAGGAGAAGGAAGAGTTAAGCAGCTACCATTACTGCTGGTGGTCTCCTGAGTCTGGGGGGGGGAAAAAAAAAAAAGTTATAAGTACTTCTCTCAGGAGCACAGTAAATATCTGTCTCAGTTAAACAAACCGCACCTGAAACGCAAGGCCAGCACTCTAGGCAGTTGAGAAAAAAAAAAAGCAAACTTTCCAAGACGTTCACAGGCAGCAGGAACTGGACATGCAAGGGAGAAATCCCTACTAGGACAGGAAGAAGGAAAAGCCTGTGAAAAGGGACTGTCTATACTTCAACTCCCCATTGGAGGAGTTCCCCAGGACTCAAAATCAATGCAAACTTGTCTCATTTTAACAAGTCTTACATTAGTATACCAAATACACATTTCCTTTTCAAACAGTGATTTACTTTTTGGTTTAAAGCTACACTGAGTTCTCATAACAGTTTAATAATGGCTCCTTAAGAATAATTCAATCTTCATCATTACGCTATTTTGTAAACTACAAGTGCCAACATTTTTAGTGTATCACATAGTGCTGCAAAAACGTTAAACGTAAATAACATAACAAATGTGATCTTTCATCTGTGAAGGGCTACTATGTTTCACCCATCTTGAAGTGCCAACAACTCTAAGCTGAAAATGCTGTTGGGATTTCAAGATCTCTCAGGAATGATCAGAAAAAAGCACTGATCAGTGGTGCAAGGGTCTAGTTTATCAGGCATAGACCTTCATATACAGCGGTCATATTAAATTATTTAAGTATAAAAATGATACAGAATTCACCAGAATAAGTCCCTAGAAGTGTAAAGCAAAGAGCTTTTCTACTGCCAAGAACAAGAGAGTTCCAATTCCCCTACTCCTTTCTTGTTCTGTAAGGGAAAAAGATGACTAGCCTTCCTGGCCTCCCCGGCAAACTAATCTGAAAAGGTGTAAAGAAAGGTGTAAACAACATCTCTGCTGCCTAATGTAAACTGAGCTAAGTTGTATCTCAGAACTGACCTACAGAAAGTTACGATTAAGTCAAGCCCTCAAACATTAGGAAATGAACTGTCAAAAGTTAAAGTTAAAAGTCTAAAGTTAACTGATTGCTTTGTGCACTGCGGGGTAGCTGTAGCTGTGTTGGGCCCCAAATATTAGCAACACAAGGTGGGTAAGATGTGTCTTTTCTTGCACCAACTTTTGTTAGAGAGGGAGATTGGTACAACAAAAGATATCTCATCCATCTTGTGTGCATTTGAATTTGATGAAGTCTTTAATTATAAGATCACATTCTATTTTTTCCTGCCTCATTCAATGCACAGGAAGAGTCAGCGCTCAAGGAATGAATTGTGTAGTGACTGAAGGTGTTTTCTTTAAGACCTCTTTTTAATTGGGATGTGAGTAGTGACTGAAAGAGAACTGCAGAAAAAGATAAAATAGTTTTGTGTTTAAGGAAGTTTAACAACACCCTGGAGGATTGGATTCTATCCCCTCGTTTGCCCTAGATTTCTTCTGTGGTGCTGGACAAGTCAGTCACTTAAATCTTACCTTTCAGATGTGGTCACTAAATGTACTTCCTGATATTCTGGAGTCCCAATACAAGAAAACTGAGGCCATATCTGCAGACATGCTGAGCACTAAGCTGCTAGTGACATTGATAGGAGCTATGCTCTGAATATATGTACATGTTATCAAACAGGAAGTCCTCTTAAAAAAAAAAAAAAAAAAGACTGCAGATGCTTCAAGCTGGCATCTAAAATTGACACATTTGATAGTTTTGACCTTAAATGTCCCTGGGTATGTCTACACTAGGGGCTAGTTGATTTAAACAGGCTTAAGTTGACTTAAGCAACTCCCTGGCCACGTTTGGAGTTCATTAAGTTGACTTAAGCACTTGCTTTTGTCAACTTAAATCCTGCCCTTAAAGTTGATTTAAGTGTTAAGTTGACTTAATGCAATGTACCCATTAAAGTTGACTTAATAAAGTCAACATAGTGAAACAGAGCCGTTTGACTTTGTAAAGTCGACGTAAGGCAGGGGAGCCATTTAAGGTCGACATTACTTGATAAAGTCGACTTTAAATGGGTCCCCTGGCATAAGCTGACTTTATAAAGTCAATTTAAACAAATGGGGCCTCATTAAGTCAACTTAATAAAATTCACTCTAAGTAGACCTTATTAAGTCAACTTAACTGAGCCCTGTAGTGCAGACACAGCCACTGTGCCTTAGACTTCCTAGCTATAAAACGGGATGATAATACTACACCTTCATCTTAAAAGGGGTTTGTGAAGATAAATTCATAAATGTTTGCAATGTGTACCGATGAACTTACTTGCTACAACAAAGACCACTCTAGAAGAGCCCGAGAAAACATTAATAATTTTGTCCTAAGAGCAAGGGGTAAAAACAAATAATGCCTGGAACTACATGATTAAGAAATACTGAGTAACTATCAATTCACAAGCTCCAAAGGGGTAGCTGTGTTAGTCTACTTCAGCAAAACAAAACTAGGAGTCCTGTGGCACATTTAAAGACTGACTAATTTATTTACCGCATGAACTTTCACAGGCAAAGTCCCACTTTGCCCGATGCAGCGAGAATCATTTTCCAGCATCTGACGAAGTGGGACTTCACCCACAAAAATTCATGTGATAAATAAATTAGTTAGTGTTTAAATGTGCCACAGAACTGCTTTGTTTTACCAATTCACAGAACGTGATGTGTCCCAGAGAAAAAACAATATAGTCATGTAAATAAAGACTTCCATAATGCAAACGCACAAGGGGGCTAACTTTATGTTGAACATGAAACCTTAATTCTGGCATTTGCTGGTTTTTGCATGCTTGATGTTGCCACCTGAACATTCTTTTAACAGTTCATATTTTATATAATTTCCTTTTTTTTTTTTTTTTAAAAAAAAAAGCACAGAAGTAGGTTTTACCATGTGGCTCCATAGTGACCCCAATTTAGAGATCAATGGATTCGGTCCTTTACTTTTACAATGCTAATCTCTACCTCTTGAGCTAATGGAATCATAGGGTTGGAAAGGACCTCATGAGGTCATCTAGTCCAACCCCCCCTGCCAGAGGCAGGACCACTCCCACTAAACCATCCCAGTCATGGTTTTGTCCAGCTGGGCCTTAAACACCTCCAAAGATGGAGATTCCACCACCTCCCTCGGCAGCTCATTCCAAGGCTTCACCACTCGCCTAGTAAAAAAGCTTTTTCTAATATCCAGCCTCGACCTCCCTAACTGTAACTTGAGACCATTGCTCCTCATTCTGTCCTCCGTTACCACTGAGAATAGTTGAGCTCCCTCCTCCTTGGAGCATCCCTTCAAGTAGTTGAAGGTTGCTATCAAATCCCCCCTCAATCTTCTCTTCTGCAGACTAAATAAGCATAATGCTCTCAGTCTTTCCTCATAGGGCTTGTGCTCCAGCCCTTGAATCATTTTGGTTGCCCTCCTCTGCACTCTCTCTAGCATGTCCCTGTCCTTTTTGTAGTGGGGAGCCCAAAACGGAACACAGTATTCTAGATGTGGCCTCACAAGTGCAGAAAAGAGGGGAATGATCACATCCCTTGATTTGCTGGTAACACTTCTTTTGATGAAGCCCAGTATGCCATTGGCCTTTTTGGCAGCAAGAGCACACTGCTGACTCATATCTAGCTTCCCATCCACCATGACCCCCAGGTCCTTTTCTACACTGCTGCTACTTAGCTGAATGTTCCCCAGCCTGTAGCAGTGCATGGGGTTTTTCCATCCCACGTGCAGGATTTTACACTTGTCCTTATTGAAGCTCATAAGATTTCTATTGGCCCACTGTTCCAATTTATCTAGGTCTCCCTGAATCCTGTCCTTGCCCTCCAACATGTCTACTGGTCCCCCCCCAGCTTGGTGTCATCCGCAAATTTGCTGAGGGTGCAGTCTATTCCATCATCCAGATCATTGATGAAAATGTTGAACAGAACCGGCCCCAGGACTGACTCCTGGGGCACACCACTCGTTACTGGTTGCCAGCTAGACATGGAACCACTGATTCCTACACGCTGAAACCCTCGATCTAGCCAGTTTTCTGTCCACCTATCCAACCCATACTTCCTTAATTTGCCAATGAGAATGCTGTGGGAAACTGTATCAAAAGCCTTGCTAAAATCAAGCTGTATCACATCAACGGTTCTTCCTGCATCCAGAAAACCAGTCATTTGATCATAGAAGGAAATGAGATTGGTCAGGCATGATTTACTCTTGGTGAATCCATGCTGACTGTTCCTGATCACTTTATTTTCCTCTAAGTGTTTTAGGATGGATTCTTTGAGAACCTGCTCCACAATTTTTCCAGGGATTGAGGTGAGGCTGACAGGTCTGTAATTCCCCAGATCCTCCTTTTTCCCCTTCTTGAAAATAGGTACTATATTTGCTTTTTTCCAATCCTCTGGCACCTCCCTCCGTTCTCCATGAGTTTTGAAAGATACTGGCCAGCAGCTGATAGTTATAAAAATTTACTCTCTGTGTTGGTCAGCCATTAGATGAGTGATGAGACACAGATTTGAGCAGTGGATGTCACAGCTATTTTCTGACAACAGAGGAACATAGAGACTCAGGACTGGATTCAATCACAGTTCTTAGGACAGACTGCACTCTAAAACCTTTTACCCCTTTGCCCTCGAGCTTATTTCTTTCCCCCTCTCCTTTTATCTAACTTCCGCCTTCCTCTGGTTCCCATGCCCTTTCTCTAGGGACTCAACCACAGTTTTCCTAAGGAGGTATTCAGTGGTATAGATTTGAGAGGGAAGTCTCCTTGGGGAAAGCATGTGATTGGGAGTCAGCCTAGGGCCTGAGGGGAAGTCTCCCTGGGATTGTCAGATCCACCTCAAATTCTCATTCAGAAATTGATTTTGTGGTCCCTGGCATCAGGAGCTCTATGACACACATGGGCACAAATGTAGCACCACACATTTCACAGAGGTACAAGAGTTTCATCTTTTAGGAACTATCATCTTGAGCTCCTATCGAGCCTGGGGCTCATCTCGCTTACCCCAGCTCTGTGTGTGAAATTCCTACACTACATGAGAGGAGTGTATTGCTTTAGCAGCTCCAGACTCCACCATCCTCAAAACTACAGAGGACGGGCAGGCATTTCATTGGAGACTTTTTTGTTATTACATTGCTCTGACTCTTTAGTGATGTGCTACAGAAGATCAGAATGAAGAAAACACAAATAATAACTCAGCAAGAGAACAAACTTTAATGGAGTGTTCTTACCAATTCACCCCAGGAGGGCTCTCCTTGAAATCCGTAGTTGGCTGGCACCTGAACATCAAGCATGGTACTACTCTCTTGTTCGCATTTATTTCCATCTGCTCATTTCTATTCTGGGAATGTTTCTCTCTTCATTCACGCTAAGTAGAACAGCTCTCTGTTGTCTGTCATTTCCTTTCCCCATAAGTAATTTTATATGTGCTCTTATTTATGAGAGTTATTTCTAGGTAATGTTGTAGCTACATAAGGTTAAAAATTCAAGAAAGTGTGCAGAACATGCTTCCAAAAGTCCATGTACATTCAAATGCCTGTTTCCCTTATAAACATTTTTGTGATTTACTTTTGGCTTGATAAATGCCTGTCCATTATCAGAGACTGGAAATGGTCTTGGAAATGAAATTTCATTTTCCATCAATGGAACTATCCTATTGAATTCTAATGAACAATAAAAGCATATCCTAGTCCTCAAGGATAAGATAAAATGCAAAAATATCTTCTGGTTGTTCCAAGAGATCTGTCTCCAATAATAAAGATATTTATTAAAGAGTTTTAAGTTTAATATGTTGAAATAAATTTTTCTATTATTTATGTGCTAAGTAAAAAGGAGACAAGTTTAAAAATTTGGGGGGGGGGGAGACAAAAGTATACACAGTCCCTTTCACATTAAGGTGCATATTGTGGGTTTTGAGGCACAAACTGTTTAAAGCACATGCTGACAAGTCAGTACCTGCCAGAAATCCTGATGAGAGGGGAGAGGGTTAGAAAGAGGGAAGAAAATGAGGGAATGTCTGATTACACCAAAAACCAAAATTAAAATTAAAAAACCCACAAAAATTACATATTATGCAACGCTGCAACACAAAGCAAAACCAATTAATGGCATCAGGAACAAATAACCTCCGGACACCTACGAACAGGAAGTAAGGAGCACATATAGCAATCAGTAACATTCAGGAATATCTGTCACACAAATTCAGTGAAAATGGATAAAAGTTAGTAATACAAAAAAGTAACAGCAAGTATTTCTAGTTTTGGCCAAAAGTAAATACGCCACTTTTGTGAATGGGGTGGAAGAGTGGCAAGGAACCACACACTTCACCTATACGTATATGCACAGTAATCTTCATAATAAAGGTTTCCATAGACTGTGTGCACCATGCATATACACCTTTTAATATATGCAACTGAGCATTTCATAAGCTGTAAAAGTTTTTTTAAAAACAAAAGCAAACTGAAACCTGAATAAAGATTCCTACAATTTCAATGAAAATACACATCTTCCAAGTACATTTTACAAGAATGAGATTTCACAAGTCAAGATACAAAGATCACATCAGCTGGATACCTTAGAATAACTACATGATTAATTGATTCATCTATGAGGGTATCAAAGTCTGGCTTACTTGAGAAGGTCTCTGGTTATTGATAATGATCTCTAAGATTATTAAACAAAATATGACCACCAGCTCCTATAGCTCAAAACACACTGTGGTCATGTGGTGTATATAAAAGTATAGTTATTTGATACGTAGCACCTAGGTACAGGAGAGGAAAAAAGTCTTGTCTTTTCATACATCTATATGCAAAACACAAGAGTAAGGTTAACCGCAGAATAAGGTTAGGGGCTTTGTTTGGTTTTGGACAATAAGGGGCAGTGGTGTACCGAGGGTTTCTGGCATCCAGAGGTCTACCCTACATTTGGGCCCTCACACTACACAGGGCAGGAGATGTCCCAGTGCTACCCCTATCTCCCAGCTGCCCCAGAGAGGGGAGATCTGTATCTGTGGAGCTGGTGCATGGAGGTAGGCCAGAGGGTGGGGGTTTAAAATGCAGGCTTGGCTCTGATGCCACCCTCCCCAGCTCTTACCCAGTGTGCAAAACTAATGCTGAGTGCTCATTGCTTAGGCAGGCAAGCTTTGCAGGACACTTTTGTTCTGTATTTTTGGACGGGAGGCAGTTTTAATATAGATAGTTCCTTAAGATGCAAAGTCACATTTGAAGTTTTAGGAAATGCTTCCCACCCCACCCCCCTCTCACTTCCCTTCCAAGCAGTAGTGGCCATTCCCACTGCATGCCACAAGTAGTAGCAGAGCAGCTACGGAAGGGGGAGGATGGTCGCAGTTCCCAGCACTGCCCTTCCTCCCCAGCTTCTTCAGGGATGGAGGCAGCTTTTTTTGGCCTCAGACCCTGCAGCAGAAGACCGGGGGGGCGGAAGCCCTCATTCGAGCAGGTTGCATCTAGCCCTCAGCCTGCCCCCCATGTCCAGGAGTCCCCTTGGCTCCTCCCATTCCCTGCCTTTGTTTACCACATTGCAATGCTGAGGGAAAACCCCCATTCCAGCCAGGTAGGTCAGGGAACTTGAAAGCCCTGGGTGTGACTAGGCTGGGATACCTTATGTGCAGCAGCAGGAGCCTGGGGGGAGTTGCAGCTGCAATTCTTGCCCTTCCCAATTCCTTCAAGACTGAAGGCAGCTTTTCAACCTCAGCCCCTTCAGCAGGAAGCCTTGGGGGGCAGCTCCCTCCAGCTCCTAGGCAACCAGTTCCAAGGAAACCAGGTCAGACCATATCTCCTCCCATACCCACTCACGCTCAGCTGTGAGTCCACAGCAGCAGCCCACCAGCGCATAATTTGGTGAAGCCCTGCCTGGTGCCCCCTCCCCGGCTGTAGCCCAGGGTGTGCCCCTCCATCCACCTTCTCCATGTCACTGATGAGGGGAGAGAATAATAAAGAAAGGGAGCAAGTGAAGAATCCCTGTGATCATACAATTGTATTATGTTAATTACAATAAGGATTTAAAAAAGCATAGTGCAGAACAGAAATATCTGTCAGTGCCATAGTTAGAGACTTTCTGATGTTTTAAGTCATTTTCTAACCTTATCAGAGTAGAAACCTTGAAATTATCTGTTTTAAACTAAAATTTCTGCCTGCTTTCACAGACTCAAATGCAAGTATCCTCACTCTAGCCTGTTATCTCTTTGTAAGTGACAAAAGAATCCTTTTAACAAAAGACAATGTAATGGAAATAACTGTTTGCTAGGCACTAACTATCATGTAGCAAATGAGATCACAGGCTAAAGAAAGAAGTCTGAAAGTAAAGAATGACTTTTTTACATATTATAGAACAGGATTTATGAATCATGCTACAAATACTTTGAACAACCAATAAACCTAGTCCACAGCTAAAATCTGGTTAGACTACAGCAGTATTTATTCAAAAATCTTGTCCAACACCAGAAATACATAGGGCTTATAACATCTAAGTTTACAAAACTCCCAAACATCATACAATACAAATTGCTGAGCACTTTTTTGTTGGCCTTACTTCCCAGAGCCTCTTTTGTAGTTAACATGTAAATTAAGTAAAAGGCAACATGCAATTTTATCAGCCTCTTTAAATACCACCACATACATCATAACAGCAATTTTCTTATCATCAGGCCTACCATAACTTTACATAGGAAATTAAGTATCAGGGGGTCCTGTTTTTACCAACAGGGCAACTGAAATTCAGAGAACAGAAGAGACTAGCCCCAGGTCACCCACAAGGCCAATGATCCCTAGACAAGAGCTCTATCAACTACCAAATGCTGCCTCCTTACCAAGTCATTCAAATAATCACTCTAATCAAAAGTACTGATATGACTTAAAGTCCCTTTTCAGAATGAGATGTTTAAATGTGGGCTCCCAACTGCTTAAGTTACCTCTGAAAATGGGACTGAACCACTTAAGTCATTTATAGGTTTCTGAGAATATTACATTTAAAGTTATTCTTTCTACTGCTTCCTTACATTATTCTTATTTAATCTGCGTGATAGGACACGTGCTCTTAAAGGAGACATCGCTGGGGTGTGTGTCTTTTAGATGCTGTTCAATTCCTTATCATATTATATTTCCCCATCTCTCACCCCAGAAAGCTCTCATTCAAGAACCAGGGCACTAAGCAACATTACAAAAATAAAAATACTTCAGAAAATTCAAATGATTATATTGCAAGAATAGAATAGAAATGAGAAGGGCAAAACAAGGAGTAGGAAGGAAAACATGTAGTCAACAGCCCTCATGCCCTACAACCCTTTTCAAAATAAAGTTTGATTTAAAACAAACTGGTGAGATGATGCAAGATTGATTACCCTGCCCCACAAAGGCATGACTGTTTAAGATGACTGGACACACAGATCTCTCCATGAGAGGCTTGGGGGCACCTCAAATATAATTGACTTTTGCAAGCTTTGGAAGTTGAACATCCTCCAAACTACTGCTTAAAAATATGGTCAAGTGGTTTGCTCAATTTTTCTAAAATTAAAATTAGACTTCAGATATTTCACCATCCAATTTAATTTCATTATTTCCCCGCAAAGTACACCAATACAGTCCTTGAAAAGGGTGCTTATAATAACTGCAAGTAATTATAATGTTTAATATCAAAAGCAACCCTCCTATCACAAGAGAGCAACTAATTAGAGGGTGCCTTACTTCTATGGCACTGATCAACATAGAACTGTATCTAGAGAATGGAGAACATGGAAATATGAATCTGGATAGGAGTTGTTTAATTCCAAAGTAAAATTAGAGTCTGTAAAAGCTTTGTAATTACTTATTGCTGGCTTGGGTCAATGGTAATTTAAGGGTGTACTATTAATGACAGATTGCAAGCTTTTGTTTGTATTCAGCTACACAAAGGAATTTTCCCTACAGGAGGTAGAAAAAGCTATTCAAGTACATTCCACATTAAAGCAATATTCTGTTCAATTTTCTCTCCTAAAAAGACTAATGGTTTCTCAGAAAGGTTGCAATTTAATCTTAAAGATGAACACACCTGATTGCAGCTCAAAATCTATAATAATTGAAATTCAAATGCTTCTTTAAAAAATTCATAAATCTTTGAAGATAAAAACAATCTGAAAATAACACACAATTCCTACATTTCTGGAAGAACGTCCACTGGCAAGACCCCTCCTTGCCTCTAACATATGCTTTGCATTGGGGTACAGGATTCTAAAGCTGTGCCCAACTGTACATAAGTAACTGAGATCTTGGGCTATTTCCTCAAATCTGTTCCTCCCATTACAGTGGGATTCCACTGATCACATTGCATTGATTGTGCCCCTTCCCCACAGATGGCAGAGCATGATTTGCCCCTTTCACAAAGCAGATGATCATCATCTATTCCCTGGGCAAACTATCAGAGTTAAACAGCATCATATACTTTTCACTTTGAGAGATGCTAATTTGGTACAAGCTTCATCTGAGCTTAACCCGGGGGGGGGGGGGGGGCCTCTCAAATAGTACATACTTAGAAAAAATGAAAATTGTTTGCAATGGAAATGCATCTGATGAAGTGGGATTGTGCCTATGAAAGCTCATGTGATAATAAATTTATTAGTCTTTAGAAGTGCCCCAGGACTCCTTGTTTGTTTTAATAGATTAGATTCTCTGTATTTGTTTTTCTGCTCTATGACTAAATGAAGCATAAGCCTTTATAACACAGTATTAAATGAAACAAACATTAATATACATCATTGTCTGAAAAGTGGATTTGGGGCTAAATTAAAATAGCTCAATCTAGTTCTACTCAATCATCCTTTAAAGACTATCAAACACTGATACAAATCCTGTAACTCAGTTTGCAGTGTAGATCTGGGCAGAGAATTTGGTGGAGGCAGCACACTATATAAGTACTAAGGGAGGGCTTTGCATCACTCAAGATCAACTCCTCAATAAGGCTTCAACAGTAATGAACCTCAAGAGAACAGAAGGCATAATCCAATGGGATTTTACTTTTGCTAACACTCGGAAGCACATTTTTTCATCTGAGTAGTGGGAAGAAGAGACTACATCATAGGCATGCATGGGGTTTTGTTCATTTGTTTTTTTTAAACAGGCAGGAAATTTTTTCTGCCCCAACAAGCATTTGCTTAAAGAAAGAGACAGAATACAAGAGAGGGACAGAGAAGCAACATAAAAACCAAGGTGACTGAGTAGCTATGGTTAAGATGCGTCAATTCTGAGCATTTTTATTAAATTGCAGATTCGATTATGTTCACATTGTAGTTGGAGCTACGTTGTGAGTAAGGCACTACCAAAATTCACAGTCCATTCCCGTCAATTTCATGGCCATAAGATATGAAAATGAGTACTTTCATGTTTTCTGGTGTTTATATCTGAAATTTAGGGTGTTGTAACTGGTGATGGGGTGGGGACTTCAGAATTGTCACCCTCACTTTGGTGCTGCATTCACAGCTTGGTTGAATACAGCTGCAGGAGTCTGTCAGAAGTGGATGTGAGTCTGATCTTCCACGTGCTGCTCAGAGCACTCTACAGCCAGGCTGGTGAGGGGCAGACCCTGTTCTTCCCTTACACTGCCACTCTCAGTGGGAGATCAAACCCACTTCCAAGCACCTGCCCCAGCTGCAGGGTGCTCCCAGTAGCACAGGAGGAAGATCAGAGCCACCTCTGACAATCTGACAAGCAGCTCTGAGGTAGATAGCTTTCTTTAGCTGGGGTAGGTACCTGGAAGCAGGGGGTTAACATATGGCAGAACACACCAGAATGGCTTTCTGGGTTCCACTATTTTTAGGGGTCCAGCATTCTGGGGCCCCTAAAAATAGAAAACCAAGCTGGAACACTGCATTCTGGCATGTTCTGGCATGTTCCAGCAGGGCAGGGAGCACTAGGAGGTGGTGAGCCAGCATGGCGGGGGGGTAGGGTGAGAAGAAGGGGGCAAGATGGTGGGCTGAAGTGGGGTGGCGTGAAGGTGGGGGGGAGCTGAGGGTTGGGGGGTTAGAAGCACTGGAGTGGGGACATGGGGGCAGGAAGCTTAGGGAATGTGGACAGGGCTGAGGAAGACATGGGGAACAGGGATTTGATTGGGTAGGCATTTTGGGGGCAGTAGCTGGGGGGGGGGGCAGGCATTTGGGGAGACAGAAGCTGGGGTGAGTGTAGGAGGCCCAGACATGTGTAAGAGGGCCTGGAAATTTAGGAGGGTTCTGGGGCCCACCAAATTATATTTGAACCCCTGCCTGGAATGTGGATCTGATCTCCACCCTGAGAACAGCTGTGCCAGAGAAGAGCAAGTCCTGACCCTCCCCAGCCCAGAGGAGACAGGCAGCTGGAGTGGGGGAATGGTAGAACCTGGCACACCCCTAGACCTGCTCCTCCTCTTTCCTCCCCTACAATACCTAGATTTCATTGGGGAGGACTGATTTCACTGTTCCTAATACAGTTCTCATGGCCATGAATTTGGTAAGACCTTAATTATGAGGTACGGCCTGATAGCAAGAGTGAATCCATAACAGCGAAAGACTAGCCAAAAGGAATGAAGCTGTGTGGGAAGGAGGAGCATGGAGAGGGGGAACATACACATGTCACCAAGCAAGCTTCTGCCCTCCCAGTACAAACACTCCCCAGGAAATCTTTCGGGAGACATTAAGCATTTGTGTTTTACTCATGAGAAAGACCAACAGCTTACTTGATGTTCTGGTGCCTGTTAAAAGCCAAGGAGCAGTAGCTCCACAATATTTGTCTGTGCACAGGCTTCTACGCCAGCCTTCACACCACAAACTGGATCACTGACCCAGTTGACAAGGCACATGCTGGTGGCAGCCCACCCAAAACGCATTCCTCTCAGTAAGCAGATGTTCAGGGTTTACTAAGTCAAACTCTCCACTGAGTGAAAGATAACTGAATTGCCTTTCTCCCACAGTAAACATGGCTAAGATTGCTGGTCTCCAGGCAGCTTTAGGGAGTAATGTATAGGTTCAAATTAAATGCGTTTTGCTCCCTTTCATGAGGAGTTGTTCTTGTTTCTCTCCCTTCAGCTCTGAAAAATCATCCCCAGCTAGGCAGAAGCGTACTGCACTAACTTTAACATTCAGCTCTATGCACAGCAAGGTACAAACCTCACAAAACTGCTTAAAATACATGGTCGCTCCCAAAGACTTTTGTACTTGACCAGTCCCCATCATTCTCAAATGGCCTATTAGGGTCAGTTATGTCACAGTGGGAGGTGAGATTCCCAGTGCAAGTAGACAGACTCATGCTAAAAGTATCAGTGTGGATAATGGCAAAATAAAAATATCATTGTGGCATTGGCAAAGAATCAGACCGGCGACTGGCGTACGAGTCCAGTTAACCCACACAGTCTGACCTTGGGTGGCTAGCTGGAGCTGCCACCCACACCACAGTGTCCACACTGCTATTTTTAGTTTGCACTCTCAAACTAAGCTAGCACCAAGTCTATCTGCTGGGAATCACACCTCCCAGCTGCAGTGCAGACAACTCTTAAAGTGTTGATTTCTAATTTTACAAGAACATCTGTGAAAAACTGTTGATATGGATCATTTTCCAGTACAATGACATTTTATCTTGAACATACACGCACAAAATTAACACTGCATCCTTAACTTTTATTCTACAGTATGTAATTAAAATGCATCTGACTACACAGCTGGGCTATTCTTTTTATTGGCATTTGATCTAAATTAGTATTTACATAGTGCATAGGCATAAATCTTGATTTATAACTAACAATAGTTCTATTTTCTACTCTTGTTTAGTCAACCTCTAGTTTACAGATTGTTAGTACTTTGTGGCACCACTGTTGACTTCCAACTGACTGTTCATTTTCTCCTTTCATTTCATAATGTAAAGAATACATTTCAGGTCCATTAAGGGGGAACAGACTTTTGTCATGTGGCTATTGTAATTCCCATTAACAGTAACGGACATTATGCAAAATACTCAAGGCTTTTGCTCAAACTGCCTGTCTCTGCCAATGAACAAAATAATACCAGCACACACAGTCATGGTTTCACAGAGTTAGAACTCCATATAAAGAGAAATTTGCCTATAAAATGCTTTGATAATTTTTGGGAAACCCAAGAGGAAGAATGAGGGAGATAAGTGACTGGAAAGAACAGAGAAGAAAGAAAAGACATGAGAACTTAAATTATTCCATAACTGATGCCAACATAACTAAAACAAGAATGACTGCAGTTTGTTTATGGTGCCTAAATTGATACTGGAATGAGTTTAAAGGCAAAACTGCTCTCAACTGAAAACAGATCAACATGAGAAAAACTACTACTAAAAAACAAAAACCCAGGCTCTGTTGGATTACTGAGGAAGTTCCAAGATTGCTTTGCTTTAACTTCACCCCAAATTTGAATCCCTGCTGTCACCACTAGCCTCATAACCATGATGGGTTATTAGTTTTCCTTAGAGAAACCTGACAACTAGCATGAGCCATTGTTTCCTCCTTTAAAATAATACTCCAGAGGCAGCATGCTATGTACCATAAAATTAACATGGCCTGTCGTTCTACATAGTGCTAGTACTAACAGTAGTCCACTGCACTCTCCATTTTACAAATCTGAAGATTCATGTTAAGACTTTTTCTCCCATCCAGTATATTTCACATATCCATCTAGGCATAGCATCTATCCAAAGATAATACTGTGTGTTTGTATCAACACATTCAGTCTGCAAAAGGTGGTCAGAATGGAGGATGGTCGTACAGGAAACAGATGCTAAGGGCCATCATAACTTCACTTCAGCCTGCACTAAGGCCACCATTTGTCACACATACACACACCACGCCAGGTGGAAAGATTAGGTATGCAAACTGTGCAAGAGCGAACACCAAGTCTCACATACAGAGAATCCGTAAATTTCTGACATAACTCTTCTTGATAAACTGTGAATTCTTGAAACCAGGAAGTTTTGGTGAAACTTCTCTAGCACAATAAACTGGAAACACCAGCATTCCCATCTTCTTGGCACTCTGCCAGGCAGCTGGGAAACACTGACTTTCAGGTCCATGGTTCCCAGGCGACCCCACCAGGCCCCCTAAAAATAGAGGAACACTCTAGAAGGGTGCACCAGAACACAGCGTTCCAGTGTGTTCCCCCTAGGCCGGCAGAAAGGAGGGACTGCAGACTGGGGCCAGCCCAGACACCCCTCTCTGGAGCCCGTGCGGCTCTGCCCCTTCCAGCCAGGCCCCGGAGACATAAGGCCAGGCTCCAGCCTCTGGTCTGGGCTCCTTTTTCCCCTTGAGCTGGCCAGCCAGCGCTACAGCCTCCTGACCCCTGCCTAGCTCTTTGGCCAGGTAAGGAGGTTGGGAGGTGGGTTGGGGCAGTCAGGCAGCCGGCAGGGAAGCACAGGGACAGGGAGGGTGCATGGGAAGGAGGTAGAAGGGGTCAGGATGGTGGGCTGGGGGGACAGGGAATTTAGGGAGTGGGGATGGGGGCTGAGAACAACATGGGTAAACAGGTCTATGAGGGTAGGTGTTTCGGGGGCAGTAACTGCAGTGGGGGGCCCAGATGTGCAGGAGGGGAGTCCACCAAATTATACTTTAACCCCTGGACTGCCCTAAAAAATTTAAGATGTTCAAGGGGTCTGCAGTTTCCATACACCTGTGCCATGTCAGAACTACCAGGTTTCCTCCTATGAAGGAAGGGAGCCTGAAGTCCTGGGCCAAACTAGCCTAGGAGTCTGGATGGTCAAGTGGTCTCTGGCCAGCTGTGAAGAGGGGTTGCACTGGCACCATCAACCTTGGGAACCTGGTGCCTGGCAGCTGCTGAGTCAATCTGCCTTTCTTGTCAATTGTGCCCACAGCTACTAGGACTGCTAACACCACCAATGTTACTCAGCGGCTGTCAGGGTTCTGGGGAGGAGATTTGTTTTAGAAATACCACAGGTCTATATTTTAAAAATTCACTCCCCCCCTCCCGGAAAATTCTGAATAGCTTGGATTTGTTCAAAGTCAGAAGAAATCCAAATTTCAAAGCCACAAAATGTCCTGTGAACAGGAAATCCCACATTTCAGCTAGCTCTAGTCTCAAGTACTCCTGCTAAAAGTAGCAAAGTAAGATTATAGTGCACAACCCAATGATAAAGATCAGCAGAACAAAAAACTGAGTTCAGCAAACAAACTTCTTCCATTTTGAGACTTTTACCCTATGATGGGAATATTACATATCAATCAAGAGGAACTATTAGCCAGAATTGTGTGGCACTCAGTTTTTTTCTAAGAAATGTTGGTTTATACAAATTCTGAGGTGAAGTTCTATTTGATAGTTTGACAAAATACAGCCATTGGAGCAAATTACTGTAAAGTAGATTGTTACTACACGACAACTGAAGGGTGGTATAGAACAGATATTGCACCTTTGTCATTTTAATCATGAAAATGAAAGAACAGAGAAAACAAACACCACAGTTCTGAAATTAATCAAAACAAAGACTGAGAAGCAAACTGCTTGTTGCCTATTTTAAAAGTACTGCAGAATAATGTTATGTTACTTGGATCAAACAAACAAATATATGCAATAATTGACAGAGACTGTATTTGATTATTTGTTTTGCTTTTTGTCCATCCACCTTCTCATGAAAAATTAACAAAAAAGAATTCAATTGAACGTAAAACATGATAAATTACTTTGATTTATTCAACCTCTAATTGTGCAGTGGTTGTTTGATTTGTTTAATTATAGATTCAAATAGCAGGACTTTCTGGGTATGTCTGGCCACATTCAAACATAACATGCCAAGTACATCATTCAGCAATGAAAGGGTCAAGAGTTACTTTCTTTGAGACAAAAAGGTTAGATTTTAAAGGAATTCTGTTGTAGATAAGATGACAATTTTGCTAAAATAGTGATGTTGTAGAATAAGTTAAGCTAACAGAAAGCTTGAGTACCATTCCAGTTTTATGCAGCCACCTACTAAAGTAGTTGGCATAAATGAATATTAAACCAAATTACTTTAGATTAACAATGATCTGCACAGGCAAATCTGTGTTTGTCTTAGATAACACAGTCTAGCCCTGTCTGTGCTGAAGGTTCAAGTGATCTTTTAACTTACCCTTGTTTAAGCTCTGGTCCAAATTCCTCTCTCCTATACTTTCATTGATTTCAGGGGGATTTACAGCAGAGAAGAATTTAGCTTCAGAATTGTAAAATGGATAGGTTATGTTGTGGTTGTACTTGCAGAGGCAGAGCAAAAAATGTTATAATGTATGTTGAGCATACAGCAGGTTCTCCCTGAAATATGGTACTCCTCATATGTAGGGTCTTGTACAGCCATATGGATAATGCTATCACATTTGATTTTTGTATGTTACAATTCCCTCTCTCATCAGCAAGGAGGAGTTATTTTAGTTCTTTAAGTATTAAAACAAGGTCATTCCTTCCAATTCAGCCATATGATAAAAAATACTATTGTATTGTAGCTCAAACAAAAGACAGTATTTCATTTCACTTGTACTTGAATGCATTAAATGAGAAATGGAAGAGGTTATAGATAAAAAGACACTCTAGGTTTAAGTTGACTCACCTTTCCATCATACCGCTTCACTAGAAACTGATCCAGACCTAGGTCTGAAAGAGGAAAGATTTTAAAAAATTATTTTAGAGCACTGTGTGGATATGAAATCAGACTTTTATGCTTCTTTTTTTGATAAAACATTTGAAAAGAAAAAATAGATTGTTAGAAGGATAATGCAACTACAAAGTACAAGGAGAGGGAAGGAGATCTATTGTTACATGTATTTTCTTTTTCTCAACTGTCTTTAGGGCTTGTGAAAGGTGTCTGATTGACAACATTGGCAAGGGAAACCTCTTGTCACAGAAAACATGCAAAAGGGATAGGTTAAATGGGCAGCCATGGTAGTCTAGTTCAGTAAAACAAACAAGGAGTCCTGTGGCACTTAAAGACTAAAATTTATTTACTGCATGAGCTTTCATGGGATAAAATCCGACTTCAGACACTTTGACGAAGTGGGATTTTCTCCCATGAAAGCTCGTACAATAAATAAATTTGTTAGTCTTTAAGTGCCACAGGACTCTGTTTGTTTTAAAAAAAGGGGATAGTGACAGCACCACATTCACCCTACTACTGACCTAGAATAAAAGGATTCCTACATTGCTACCCATCCTTACCCAGATAATCACATGTAATCAAGTTGATATCATTTAGAGTATAATTCAAAAGAATTGTATCAGACTAAGTAATCCTTCTTTTTTAAGAGTCAAAAGGGTGGCCACCGAACTGAAAGCAGAAGTGTTCTTCCCAGAATTAACTAAGATAGACTACAACTAAAATTCAATGCTGCCAGCTCTTGTGGGGTGAAGTGACATATGAAAGGTCTTGAATAAAAAAAAAAACAAAAAAAAACAAAAAAAAACAAAAAAAAAAAAACAAAAAAACCCCCCAAACCAACAGTGGCTACACTGAGGAGTAAGTGCATTAACAGGACGGTTTTTACACCAACATATTCCTCATGTCATATTACTAGAAAACAGAAGGATTTTCTTCTTAGAAGGAAAACAATATTTACAGTGCTGAGGAAGAAGACATCTTTCAGGCTACTTAGTCTACGCATATCAATAAAAGCTGTTTAGTTTACATGGAAAGACTTGCAAATGATTTGTAAAATTTGTAAAAAAACAATATATTTTGTAAAGAAATACAGTAAGTGGAACTCTTGAATCATTAGGTCATTGTGAATTGCCAGTAATTACTACAAGAGTGAAAAAAACTGACTTTCAGCTCTTGGGTTGAGAAAAATTTGCCAAAATCCACAATTTTTCAACCAGTATTCATAATAACCAGATCTTCCTGTTAAACAGATAGGGAGAAGGGAGGGATTTGGGGAGTGGGGAGAAAGAAGAAAAAAATCTTGTCCAGGAAGGTGAAGAATATATTATTGTTACTTGTTTATGAATGAATATGATAAAATGCTTCCCATATACTCAACAGTTCATAATGGTCACAGCAAAAAATGGAGATATTCATCATTTCATGACAATATCCTCAACCTTTCTGAGAAAATGCAGTAAAAATTCCTGTCATTTGTTTCATAGGGCTGAGTGAAAAATGAGAGAACTCTCAGATGGCTTGCTGGATTTGTGGTTATTAAAACTGAGGAATCACCCCCTTCATATCAGTGCGCACGCCAAGAAAAACATACATAATATTTATATGCTGATATGCAGTTTCAGAAGTTATACATCCTTAAAGAATATCACTCCTAATCAAAACTAGAAGCATACATACAGTATGATTAATGCTACTGCATTCATACAAATCCATCTGTGATTGTTTTAATTAATTGGCTATAATAATATTAGGTTGCCATTGCTCTTTTGGCTGCTGACAAGTTCAGAGCTGAGTTCTGCATTGGACACCTATTCAGAAACTAGTGACCAAAACAACTAAAGGAATTAACTGCATCCTGGAAGCTGCTACGTTGGTAACAAAAGTTGATCACTAGTTCCACTGGATTATTTTGCCCAAATTGTGTTGTAACATCATGTAATCAACCCATGACAATTCAGGCACACAAGCACTGAATCACATTAGCTAATGTGTTTATAACTAGGTTATTTTCCAATGTAGACAAGGATACACACATGCAAAGGTACGACTATTTTTTTTTTTGCTACAGTTACTGACTGCTAGAGTACAACATGCGGATAAAGCTGAACATGAGGGGCAGCAAACATTAAACCCTGCCTATCGACCAGGAGGTCAGAAAAACTCCAGTGCCACAAATGTTAAGGTTATGGCCAACCAACTCTGGTGTTCTCACATCCAGCATCACAGGAAAAAAAAAAAAAAAAAAAGTAGTTAACTTGCATGAAAGCAATTAGCCAAAAAGGAGAGAGAAACTGAAGAAAGCACCACAAAGGCAATTACAAAGACAGAACTTGCACTTTCTTTTTTGACACAGGATCTCCTGTCTCACAATGACTGACAGTGCAGCCCAGACCCATTGGCCATAGCAAGCTAACCAAGTGCACTAGGAGGCTGATAGCACCTGAATAAGTCATTCCCTCTGCTCCCAACCCTCCCATCTTCACTAAATACAGTACAGTTTACAGCTAATAGCAGACATCTGAACAATTTTCTTCTAAAAATGAATTCTAGTTTCAAATCAATCAATCACAGCCAGTATAGGCTCTTCTATATACTTTGTACTTCAGATAGACTGGGGTTTGCTTTTAGCCAAGTAATGACCAAATCCTTGGGTACAACACTTACTACCATAAAAATGGTAAGAAACATGTAAATAATTTTACTTATCTGGGTATTGCCCACACCATACCTTCAGGGACAGATGAGATAAAGGAGAATGCGATTGTTTAAGAAGCAAACCAATTTAGTGAAGATGCTGTAAGCACTGGCTTATGTATTAAATTTGTATAGCAAATAACTTTTTATCAGTTAATACAAACTATGCAACTGCTGCCCAACTGAGTCTTATTTAGAACAATTCATCAGTGATACTATCCTCTTGAGCATGCCAGATCATCTTACAGAAGAGAAACTGAAGGAAATTCTAGATACACTACACCTAGACATTGAATTGCAGCTTCTGTCTTATGCTAGGCCCTTTATAATGGGGAAAGGAATGCTAAAATACATACTCATTACATGGAGCTTAAAACAATTTGTCAAATATACTTAGCCCCTTTCAAGAACAGATGAAATTCAGAACTGCCTGGCAAACATCTTTTTCCTGGGATTTGATTTAAGGTTATAGTGTCCTACAAAATGCTTTTTGAGATAAATTGTTAAAAATTATCAATATTGTAATAGACTCCCTGGATTACAGAGGCACTCATTAGATGGGATTTTAATATTTTCAAGAATATTGCTCAATAACAAGGCCACTTAGGAGCTGTACTGAACAGCTCACATACAGTGTAACACGGAGCCTATTTTAAACCTACTTAAAATCTATTTGACATATTCCCTTTGATGGTTCCTAACAGAAATAATAACCCAAGAAGTTGCAAACACCATTTGATCAACAACTTTTACAATTGTAACTATACAGAACTTGACTTAGTATGTTTTTTACCCCT
This sequence comes from Podocnemis expansa, assembly GCA_007922195.1. NCBI lineage: Eukaryota > Metazoa > Chordata > Testudines > Podocnemididae > Podocnemis > Podocnemis expansa. The sequence continues at coordinate 20,540,085 of ML681981.1, read as the reverse complement.
GGTGAAATTTGGGTTTTAGCTTATTCTTTTTTATGGTTTTGTTTGACTGCTAAATGTTTAGTTTACTGAATTTTTCATTAGCCTTTTACCTTAAAAGTGACTGCAGAGAAAATAAATATGGACAAGCCCCTGGAACTTTTGTTTTGTTTTGCTTTTTTAGGATGAAGGAGGTCAGAATGCTCCCCCCCCCCCAATTAAAATTTTTACAACAGAAATTCAAAATCTGCATGCGTTAGAAAGTTAACTTGGGATCTAGTTAAACGATAACATCCAGAAACCAAAACAGAAAGCTGGACAAGTAAGAGGAAGACAGCATGTTCATAAGAATGTTCCCTCCCACCCCCCGACAAAATATTCAGCGTTGATTGTCATGTAATGTTTTGGGCACAGAAAACCTTGTTCAAATTATTCACCCACATTATTTCCACACAGTACACATACTTGAACCGCTCCTCCCCCCCGGCCTGCTCACAAAAACCAAGGAAAACCAAATTTAAGATTCCCGGTATTTTTTTTAAAGGGATAAAAATAGCAATGAAGATAATTTTATAATAAGACTTTCAGGATTTTCTTCCAAGCAGCAACAAGCTTCAAAAAATCATTTCCAAGTGATCTTTAAATATTCCTATGAGTTAGGTAAGCCCTTTTAAAAAAATGAACAAAACTGCAACAAGAACGACGTGAAGTGGAAATAATAATTGCTCCTTTCATTTTTATCAAAAACTCATTCATTGTAGTTCCACATCAGTATCTGCACAGTTTTAGTTCTTTATTTCTTAGGACTAAATAAAGTTTTAAATTTTCTTTTGAATCCCATCTTTTTGTTACTCAGATGACTTACAAAGCCAAAGGAAGCTAAACTTAAGGCAATGGCAGCAACATCTGTAAACCATATGCTGGCCTACCCATAAAACAGGTACCTGACAGCTGGGCAATCACTTAATAGCTACAAGTATGGAAGCTAATATGCATGTTTAAAAGTAAAGGGGAACTGTTTCACTAAAGCAGCAGAGCTGATTTTCCCTATTCCCAGAAATAGATGTAGGCATCTTCTCCAACGGCTAGCATGTTGAAAGATCTCTCGTGTAAAAAAAGATAAATATCTTTCCACACTGTCTCATTAAACCTTCCAGTGATACAAAGGTGTGGTCAGTAACACACAGCATATAAGAATTCCAGACTGTGAACCAATAATTTATATATTACTTGCACAACATTATAAGATTATATGGCTTGGACACTTACACATGTTTATAGCATAATTCATCTTCTGCCATACAACACAAAGCCTGAAAGCAGCACATTATACACATTCTCTGAATTCTGAACAAATATTCCCTACAACTATAGATTAATAGAAACTTGCATTTCTGTGGTACTCTAATAATAGCCTGTATTTCCAAAGACATGACTACATTACCCACAAACTATGTGGTTCACACAGAACTGAAAAATGAAGCGCTTAGTAAAGCAGAGGTTCTCAACCTTTAGGGCTCAAGAGCCACAGATATAATTTTTACAGCTCTGAAGGGCCACCAGCCTCTGCCACCAGCCACCCCCACCACCTTGCCTCCTGGCTCACTGATCTCCCATCTCCCTGGCTGCACACATGCTGACAAGTTCTAAAGGGGTAGCTGCGCTAGTCTAGTTCAGCAAAACAAACTAGGAGTCCTGTGCACTTTTAAAGACTAACAAATTTATTTTTTGCATGAGCTTCCATGGGCGAAGCCCTGCTTTGTCAGATCCCAGAAAGTGTAAAAAATTTACACTGAAAAAAAAACCTTATAACATAGGAAGGAAAGATAAATCCTGGGATTACATTTCACTGCATCAGGTAAGATTACTTCAGCAAAGTATACCCTAAGGTGCTTAAACCAGGTCTACACTGCAATTTAACAGCAATGGTTGGTCCATCTCAGCTGACACAGGCTTGCTGTGCTCAAGCTGTAAAATTATGGTGTAGATGTTTACCTTCCCAAGCCTTGCTGCCCGCTATACTTGAATGCTTACAATCGCGTTTTACAGTCCTGCAGTCCAAGCTCTGAAAACTTGTATCAGCTGATAAGGTCCACCCACAACTTTTCAATTACAGGGACGCATATTCCTATCCTTACATTCTGGCAGTGTTAAGGAAGACTTGAAAGTGGATGTAAATTATATTCATACCCATGTTATGGCCCCTTTTACACTCTAAGAACAGTGGAAAGCAGGGCTTGTGCGAATGAAAAACTTCAAAACATTCATTTTCCAAACAAGAACCCTATTAGCAACAAACTTAACATATTGCATTATGAAAGCACCAAAAGCACATCCATGGTAAAGATGTAGTTCCATTTTAAATCTACAGCAGAGATTCAACTTCTTTTGTTCAAAGAACAGATTGTACTTTCTCTAAAAATACAGCATATTATGTAATCACTAAAATTTTCTGAAGATTTTCATATAAATCTACTAGTTAGTGTTACAGCAAAAATAGATCCTCTAAGAAACTATTTTGTTTTAGTTGCTTTTTGTGCCCTGCTAACAAATGTAGGCTAGTTTCTAACTCTTCAAGTAGCTGAACTCATGGAAAACTCTACTTATTTACAGCAAAATTTCTTACAATCTACCTATCCCAAAGTCTTTAGCTGTTATTTTATTTAATTGCTACGATTATAGTCAAGTCTAAGTCAAGACCATATAGCATTTTAAAGCAGTGTCACTGGGACACATGTTGAGATATAAATTAGCTATTTTCCCAGGAGTAACTTCTATTGGAGTGTATGCATACATGCTCGAATCCAATAACTTAAAAGAAAATCAGTCCCAAATACTATCAGGATCCTTCAAATAAAGCCAGAATCTAAGATTAGAGAAGTGGGAACATTTGAATCAGGTATTAGGAAATGACCTTCCTTTCTCCTTTCAGATCAATAAGAACTAATGCATCTGTGTGGAATTAGCAAGCAGTTCCACCACACTAGGGAGGCTAATTAAGTGGCATTAATTAAACAAAACCTTGCAGGATTTCTCTTCTAAATGAAGCATTAAATCAAGAAACCAAACAAAGAGAAAACTGCCTTGTAAGCATGAACAGAGTTCCAACCATCAGTCCTACAGTATTTCCATGATGGAAAAATCCTGGAAAAACTCTGAGGTCAGCCTCAGATCTAGTGGACTTAATAGAGTTTTGTAGAGTTGCCACTTCTCCCAATACAAGTCTCACAACTTTAGAAGTTTGTGTGAATTTTTTTAAGATCTAGAGTCACAAATGTAGGGCTAGAAGGGAACTCAAGAAGTCAAAAGTACAGCCTCAAGTACTGAGGCAGAACTGAATAAATCTAGATCTGCCCTGATAAGTGTTTCTCGTTCTTAAAAGCCTCCAGTGAAAATAAACCAGGTGTTCTGTGACTTAAAGACTAACAAATTTAAGTGCCACAGGACTCCATGTTTGTTTTACTGAACTAGACTATCACGGCTGCCCCTTTGGAACTTGGATCCAGTGAAAACAATTTCACAAAACCTCTCTTGGAAGCCTGTTCCCAGAGTTTAACCATCCATATGGCGAGAAAGATTTTTCTTAACTAATATAAATATCCCTTTCTGCAGATTAACTAGTTAATTCTCATCTCTTCAGTTTGCCCACCAATTTCCTAATGTGTGGCATCCAGAACCGAACACATTGCTCCATCTGAGGATTCACCAACACAAAGGAGAGCAGGACAATTATCTCCACGTCTTTATACCACACTCCTGTTAGCATAACCAGGAAAATTAGCTTTCTTTGCAACTGAGTCACACTAACGACTCAATTTATGATATGCTATAACCCCCAAACTTCTTCAGTACCCAGTTTTTCCCCATTTGTAGTTGCGCATTTCATTTTTTTCATTTGTAAATACTTTGAACTTCTCTTTCTAATTTCATTTGTTGGTTTCAGATCAGTTCTCCAATCTGCTGGGGTCATTTTAAATTTTGATCCTGTCCTCCAGTGTACTTATCACCTCTCCACATTTGGTGTAATCTACAAATTTTATAAGCACACTACCCATTCCATTATCAAGGTCCTTAATGAAGACACTGATTAGTACGAGACCCAAGACTAATCCTTGCAGGATCCTACTAGATACTTTTCATGGTTTAACTGTGAAGCATTCATAAGTACTTAGAGCATGGTCTTTCAAACAGTTTTGAACCCATTTCAGTCATTTCATTCAGACCACATTTCATTAGTTTGCTTATGAGCATATTATGTGCAAGTGCATCAAATGCCTTATTAAAATCAAGATACATCCTGTCTATTACTCCCCCTTCTCTCAATACATTAAGTCATTAGGCCTGTCAAAAAAGGAAATCATGATAGTTTGGCAAGATCTTTTCTTGCTAATTCCATGCTGGCTATTTCTTACAACTCTATCAGGATCTACGCACTTAAAGTGACTGACACCCCCCCCCCCGTAGGTTTAGGATGGATCTTAATTTTCATTTAAAATGGTCTCTCATTATTAAACATGCAAAAAGACAATATCATCTGTCTGACAAGGGCATGTATTAAGGTGACATTTTCTTAGACAGAAACAGAAGTCTATTCGAGATAGTACTATGTAGCTTCAACGTATGTCAAAATGTTTAAACTGTCATTCTATGTACAGAATTCAACTAGTATTGTGGAATGTAAACAGATCGACACTTCAAGAATTTACATCTAAAATTATTAGGATTTGTTTTGAAAAAAGAAAATTTGACCAGAACACCAGGAACTTCCCCTTAATCTATCTGAGGAGTGATACCATATATTTAACTTTTACCTGGACAGTCAGCAAGAAATCAGCAGGAAGAAAAATAGATGGAAAAGCCAAATACTGTTTCCCATGAAAGCTGCCATGTGCTAGAATGTGCCATTGTTATCCTTTGGCTTGGAAGGATTAAATATTGTCAATAAACACCAATTTCAATGAGTTCTAAAGGGGCAGCTGTGTTAGTCTAGTTCAGCAAAAGAAGCAAGGAGTCCTGTGGCATTGTGCACACGTGCAAACACACAAACTGCTGAGAAGTATTTTTATCAGTAATCAAAATGTATGATAAGGTACAACAGGTGTGGCCAAACTGCAGCTCATAAGCTGCATGTGGCTCTTCAGAAAAAAAAAGTGCAGCTCATGGAAGAGCACAGCAGGGAAGGGTGGCATGATAGGAGACAGAGGGGAGAAGTGCGGAATGATTAGGGAGAGCAGAGAAGCAGCAGCATGGTAAGAGACAACAGAGAAGCAGCAACAGGGGGGAGAAGTGCAGCATGGTTGGGGAAGCCACGGCATCTTTAGATTTTTCTCATAGGCGGTAATGCAGTTTGCTCGTTGTTAAAATAAAATCTTGTTTTACAAGTCCTAAACATGATGCGTAATACTAAGAAACGAAAATACAAAAGAGAAAAGTTCAAAACTGAGTGTAGATTACTTTCAATTTTTGGCACAACTTACTGCTGTGAAGCATTGTATTCCACAATGAAATTTGTTAAATTGAAACTTTGTGCAGTACTTAGAGATCAGCACTTGAGAGAGCTCCATTGACAAGTTACTGTGCAGATTTTAAAAAAACTTGCCACTTGCCTGCAGTGTTCTACATCCAGCGACAGCTAAGTTTTTATTGTATAGGCCTAGTTTTCATGGTAACTGTAAGTAATTATTAGAATCTGACATTAGTAGGATCAGTATTCGCCCTGTTTTTATGATAAAATTAAACTGCCCAATGAATTTTAAGCTTAGTAATTTTGAAGTAGGTAAAAGTATGTGGTTGCATGCCTCAGTGTGGCTCTTGAAGGCTTAATAATTGACTTGTGCGGCTCTTGAGTTCCATAAGTTTGGCCACCCCTGAGGTATAAAGTTGACTTCAAAACAAAGTTTATTCTGAACTCTTCATTACATACATGACCTCTAAACATAATTACTCTATATATCACTTACTTTCTGGTTGTTTTTCATTAGGAGTAATGGATCTCACAAAATCTTGTGGTGTCATAAACACCTCTGATTCACCATGTTCATTTATTACTTTCAAGGTGGCAAAGTATCTGAAGATTTTGTCTGGTGTGGAGTAGGCACGGATCCTGTTCTCGTACTCCATCACCTAGAATGTAAGGTGAACACATATCATTACATATAAGAGTTATCCAAATCTCACTAATATTGATCCTGGTGAAACTCTGTTACATTACAACAGATTCTAACCACAATGGCCACACAATTCCAACAGCTTTTGGCTATATCTACACTGTAACAGTGGTGGAGCTACTTCCTACAGCAATGAAATGGGTTTTTCAATCACTGTACTTGATCCATCTCTTTGAGAGGAGTAATTACATTGACAGACTAATGCTTCCATCGACCTAGATTTATCTACAACATGAGTTAGGTCAGCTTAACTATGTTATACACCTTTGAGGGACAAAACTAGTTTGATCTAAATTTTAAATGTAAACCAGGCCTTAGTGTTCCCAACTCTCAGTATTTTATCACAGAGATCGTTTTTCTAAAGGCCCACAACCTGAAGTGATGTGATCATTTGAAACTTTTTGCTTTAACTTTTTAAAGCAAGTTTGTAGCCTTCATGGTGGTGGACATAAATATAAATCTTGGTATTATTTTGCCAATCTCAATTTTTTGGGACCTGAATCATGATTTCAGAATGTCTGAGTTTGCGTCACAACTGGGAGGACAGTCATCCCTAACAGTCAAAACAGGAGTCAAGAATTCAGCCAGGTCAGATACTGGGAGATCAGACTCCAAGACAAGCCAGAGAGCAAACAGAGTCAAGCAGCATGAAGCAGGCAGGATCAGGTTACTAGAAGATAAAAAGAAGAAAGAAAACTCAATTGCAGAACTTCTGACCAATAATTAGAGTCCGGTTGGGTCAGAACACTAGGAATTTGACCCAGGGGAAAAGGAAGCACAAGATGTAGTCTAGAGCAGGATGGTTGCATGGACAACTTCTTATTCCTGTAAAGAATTACATAGGGGCTGTGGATCAATCAAATTTGAGGACTGGAGTCTTCTCTCTGATTTCAGCTCCTATTCTGACAGTAGTTAGCAGGTAGTTGGGCGGCAGGCTGAAACCATCTAGTATCAAAGAACCAGGTTGAGGACCAGGTTTCAAGACCCATGGTCCCTGACATCTAAGCAATAATGAGTAAAAACTCAGTTTTAATGCCTGTTTTAGTTTTGGAGGTGGTGAAGGAAGGAAGAAGTGAAAAGAGAGAAAAGAGAATGGGGAGGGTGGGAGGGGGAAGAAGAGTAACACTTTACTTTTGGATCAGAGTTGAGCAAGGATTACTGTTAGCCACTTTTCAATCCTCATTTACAAAGCCATAAGTTTGGCTTACTTTTCCCTCTAGTACTTTTGTACACCTTTTTTAAGATTTTGCAGGGGCCCTATTCTCAAATCTATTCTTAGAGTCAGTATACCACGTGTGATGCTTACAAGCGGTTATTATTCTTCTAGACTTAAAAGTTTTGATCAAGTATACAGTTAGAGTTGATCAAAATCAGTGGGAAACCTAAATGATTACAATCTCAATACAGCAATGGTAGTAATATGAAAAATACATAGATTTGTATTCCATTATGTCTAAGAGCGGCATGCACAGTAGCTTTTATTTCTCCATTTTTATTAGTCAAATGTTTGTGTCCCTTTGCAAATTGCTACCCCCATCCTGGAATAAACAGTGACCACTGATCTCGAAGTATGGTCTTTCGTATGCAGAAAAGACAGGGTCTCTTGTCCAAGCACGCTATAAAAATGTTAGCAGATCATCAGAAAGCTTCCTCAGATAAACATCAGATTTCACAGGAACTCAGTTCAGACACAATTGCAGAATTAAGTGGATTTCAAAATTCAGCCTGGGTCAGCTTCCTGACTGCTGCATTATTATGCTGCACTTTAAAATTAGATGTTGTTAAAAAAGCAATAGGAAAGTGTTAAGGGAATCGAGCAATGTATTTCAGTGCATCATTTTAATTGGACCCAAGGATGCAATATTTTACAAAATAAAGCAAAAGGTTATTTTTATGAAACAGATATGGTCAAGTACCTTTGAATCCATTTCATCCTGTGTACAGATTCTAGCAGCAGATAGAGTCCACTGAATTCAGAATTTGGATTATATATTTGTATTCTATTCTTCATGCATTACATGAAGAAAAAAATAAAAGGTAGATTACTGCAAAATTAGCCACCACAGAAAAGTACACCTCTACTCTTGCTGACTCCTGATAAGTCACTGATAGCTATTACATGATGGATTTGGAAGTAGAAATCATTCCACAGTACTTAAGGGAAGAAAGTTCTAGTTCTACAGAAACATTTCTAGAGTGATCTTAAGAACAGAATTATTGTTTTGAATGCAAATTAACTTTTTTTCCGAGTTGGACTAAGCATTTAAGCAAAATGTCTAAAATGCTGATGTAATAAAATGAAAAAGTTCTTAAAACTGATTTTCAACATTAGAGTGATTGGTCCAGTGTTCTGCACTTGCACATTCCATACTTGCTGTCAGCTAGAGGCGTAGCTGAGCTGTTGCTAGTAATGATTTAAGTAGTTATGTAGACAAGACTAAACCATTTTTTCCTAGAAGCAAATTACAGAAAAGGAAATGTGAAGAAAATACACTTTTGCTCTTCTTTTTGGACTGTATAAATCAGGGGTCTCAAACTCAAATTACCAGGAGGGCCACATGTGGACTAGTACTTTAGCCCGATGCCCATACCACTGAAACCTTTTCATACAATGATATTGCAAATGTCAGTAACAATCATGTCGTCATGGGCCGCAGGAAACAACTTTGGGGCTGCATGTGGCCCGTGGACCACGTGTTTGAGACTCCTGGTATAAATGCTAAAAAAATACATAGCCCAATAGTCCAATCCTGGTGGGATTGGGGGGAGGGGAGAGAAGATGCAAGCATCTGCAAAAACAGTTATATTATTTCAGCAGAACAAACTGCAGCCTTATGACACTGAAATTAAGAGCTAGTAACCAACTTATGCTGCAGATCATTTTAAGGCATCCAAAGACTCAAAATCTACCCAGTAATGAAGACAGACCAGAAATACCATTTCACTGCTTTTTCCTGTTTGATTTTTCAACCCCCATTTTTAAAACAGAAAGTAAACATAGGTGCTCACTTTATATGATCAGTGTGATTTAAACAAATGCAAAAAAAAAAAAAAAAAAGTTGTGTTTCAATGGCCACAGTGAGATGATGACCAGATAGGACCAAAAAGAAGCTGCTGCTTCTTACAGAAATCTCTAGAACTGGCAGGACACTTGAGAAGAAGTTTTTAATTATGACATGCACCTCAGACTTTAATCACTGTTTTTCAGTATACCATAAAATGTAAGACCATGAGATTAAATTTTCAAAAGGAAATAGTGGTTCTGAGTAGCTCCTTTTTTGGGTACCAAACTTGAGAGATCTCCAAAGGGCAACAGTTCCCAAAAAAATCAAGCCCGCTTAAGGCATTTCAAATTAAGCACCCAAGAAATTAGAGACTCAAAATCACTAGTCCCCTTAAGAAATGGTCAGTAACTGTAAATATCAAGAGTTAACCCGCGAGTACTCACAGTAATTCAAGTTTTAATTCTGTGTCCTGACTTCGTTCCCCCATTTCATTGCTGTAAACCTGCAGCAGTGTAAAAGAACATGCTGTGTGACAAACTTTTGTACCTTACGATCCCTAAATCCAGACCGTTGTTTCTTCTTCTTCTCTCCCGGCTGAGCCTCTCCATCACTTGACTCAATAGTCTTCCTATCATCATCATCACTACCACCATTCTCATCCTCTTCTTGTTCCTTCACTTTTTGATTAGTTTCCGTCCTTGCACTGTGTTTTACAGATGAGGGAGCGTCTGCATGTACCCTGTGACAGACAGGAAGAAAACAATGATCAATTCAGGAACATCACCGCATCCGTGAGTAACAAGTTAACAAGATTTTAACATGATATTCAGCCACACAAGCAGACTAGAAAAAACAGATGTATGAATACCTGAGACTGTAAAATCCTTAATGCAGGGAGAATGTGTGTCTGGTACAACAAGGGTTACAATAGGGCCCTGATCCTAGCTGGAGTCTGAGGATGCTACTATAAACTATCAAGCAATAATAGATAAATAACTTCAGTTAATGCACTGTTATGGTCCAATAGGTCAATGGTAGCCTACTGCCATGTAAACATTTGCATCTCCTTCTCTGGACACAGATAGCACCTGTATTTGGTACTTTGCAGCAGAAGGCACATCAAGTGATTTAACACTGGCAGTTAAGGGGTGACATCATTGAGCTCTAAAAAGGGAATCCGGTACAGACTTCCTTGACTAGAACACTGACTGCAGTTCAGAGCTTTAAGAACTGTGGAGCCAAAAGCAAACAAGTTATGATATTTAAGAACCTACAAGAAATACTGTATTGGTATTTTTCCCACCCACAGTGCAGAATTCACCCACTCTTGAAAAATAAATAATTATTCATTTCTTTTGTTTCCAAAGGCCTAGTTAAATATATGAACCAGACTGAACTATAAAAGTTCACACATCTGCTTGTCTTCCCGCCAACAAACAAAAAATAATCCTATTAAAATGCAGCAAATCCCACTGAGATGCTGCTTTCCAGCAAATTAGAAAGAAAATATTCTGACATTAAAAGTATTTCCCTCATAATGCCTTTAAAGCCTTTACCAAAAATAAAAGAAAATAAAGCAAAGTGATGAAGGAAGAAGCAAGCCTGTTGTATCTTCAATATTGTGCAGCACTCAGAATAAGCACCCTGCAGTCCTCAACACAATAGATTTATTTATTTCAAACAGGTGAGATACTATCATATTTCATTCATGGATAAATCTAGGTTTTTTTGTTTTTGTTTGAAGATGGTAACGTATCTTAGAGAGAAAGCATTGGATCTTATTTACCTAGGTTTCAGGCATTTGATATGGTTCCACATGGGGAATTATTAGTTAAATTGGAAGCGATGGGGATTAGTATGAAAACTTGAAGTGGATAAGGAACTGGTTAAAGGGGACTACAACAGGCCATATTGAAAACTGAACTGTCAGGCTGGAGAGAAGTTACTAACAGAGATCCTCAGAGACTGCTTTTGGAACTGATCTTATTTAAACTATTTATTATTGATCTTATTCTGTAAGAATACCAGAAGTACCAAGATTTGTTGGAAAGCTCCCAACTCTGAAACCTGGATCACTTTTGCAAGTAAGTATGTTGCAATGAGGATTTTCTACTGGGTGGAAGTATCTTTTGTACGGAAGAAAAGCATTCTAAGTGTTGAAACCAAACCACGTCTCGAGATGGAAAATTCTCAAATTGGGATGCAGCATATGTCTTCCGCTCTGCAAGGAGGAGCTCCAGAGATGGATCATGGGGCACATCTCGAGCTGTGGCTGATAAAAGTATCAGGTCTGCCTTGGCCAAATAGGAACAATCAAAATGATGTGAGCTCTGTTTCTTCTTAAAATTTGCAGCAGGACTTTTGACAATAGTGGCAAAGGAAAAAAAAAAGATGTGTAGAAGGTCTCTGCCCTAAGGGAGGAGGAGAGCACCACCCAGGGCGAGCTGTCCTATCCCTGCTCTGGAACATTTCCTGTTCAGGTGAAAGACAATTGGGTCTGTGGATAGTGTGCACCATTATATGAAGAAGTCATGAAGTACTGTTAGGTCTCTCTCTCCCTCATGATTTGTGTGGGAATCTGTGACTAGAAGTGTCTACTATGGAGTTTTTTGTGCCCAGGAAGTAAGCCATGAACAGTAGGACATCATGGGAGACTCACCAGTTCCGCAGACAAATCTCCTGTGCCATAGGGAGAATGACCTGGCTCTGCCCATTGATTGAGGTACTGCATATGGGCTATACTGTCCATTAGGATTCTTGCATGGTATGAAGGGATCTCTCTGTGGACAACTTGCATTGTGTCAAAGATGTTCAGATGAGCACCCTCCCTCATCCCCCCAGTGACTTGTTGATGGTGAGCAGCAACAACAGTAGGTTTGCAAGAAGGGGATCCCTTTGCAAACATTAGCTGGCTCCTTTCACTAATCTAAGGAGTTTCTGAACCTGGTAGGTAGTGATAGGTGTTTGTCCAATCTGTCCTTGTTCAGTCTGTGCCCTGACCTGAATCACATTTGGAGACATTACATATGAAGCCTGGCATGTGATGTCACGATTGTGCCTGCTGCCATATGCTCCAAGAGTTAGAGCCAGTGTCTTGCTGATATTGTGGGCTACTTTGAAAGGTCTCTGACTTTGAACAAGTACAGGCATCTGTGTGGAAGTAAAAGAGCACTTGCTTTAATGAGTCACCTCAATCCCCAGAAAAATTATGGGGCAGGTTCTCAAAGAATCCATCCTCAAACACTTAGAGGAAAATAAAGTGATCAGGAACAGTCAGCATGGATTTACCAAGGGTAAATCATGCCTGACCAATCTCATCTCCTTCTATGATCAGATGACTGGTTTTCTGGATGCAGGAAGAACCACTGATGTGATATACCTTGATTTTAGCATGGCTTTTGATACAGTTTCCCACAGCATTCTCACTGGCAAATTAAGGAAGTATGGGTTGGATAGGTGGACTATAAGGTGGATAGAAAACTGGCTAGATCAACGGTTTCAGCATGCAGAAATCAATGGTTCCATGTCTAGCTGGCAGCCAGTCACGAGGGGTGCGCCCCAGGGGTTGGTTCTGTTCAACATTTTCATCAATGATCTGGATGATGGAATAGACTGCATTCTCATGAAGTTTGTGGATGACACCAAGCTGGGGGGAACAGTAGACATGTTGGAGGGCAAGGACAGGATTCAGGGAGACCTAGATAAATTGGAACAGTGGGCCAATAGAAATCTTATGAGCTTCAATAAGGACAAGTGTAAAATCCTGCACATGGGACGAAAAAAACCCATGCACCGCTACAGGCTGGGAAACATTCAGCTAAGTAGCAGCAGTGTAGAAAAGGACCTGGGGGTCATGGTGGATGGGAAGCTAGATATGAGTCAGCAGTGTGCTCTTGCTGCCAAAAAGGCCAATGGCATACTGGGCTGCATCAAAAGAAGTATTACCAGCAGATCAAGGGATGTGATCATTCCCCTCTATTCTGCACTGGTGAGGCCACATCTAGAATACTGTGTTCCGTTTTGGGCTCCCCACTACAAAAAGGACAAGGACATGCTAGAGAGAGTTCAGAGGAGGGCAACCAAAATGATTAAAGGGCTGGAGCACAAGCCCTATGAGGAAATGCTGAAAGCATTAGGCTTATTTAGTCTGCAGAAGAGAAGATTGAGGGGGGATTTGATAGCAACCTTCAACTACTTGAAGGGATGCTCTAAGGAAGATGGAGCTCGACTGAACGAGGACCAATGGTCTCAAGTTACAGTTAGGGAGGTCGAGGCTGGATGTTAGAAAAAACTTTTTTACTAGGAGAGTGGTGAAGCCTTGGAATGAGCTGCTGAGGGAGGTGGTGAAATCTCCATCTTTGGAGGTGTTTAAGGCCTGGCTGGACAAAACCATGACTGGGATGGTTTAGTGGGAGTAGTCCTGCCTCTGGCAGGGGGTTGGACTAGATGACCTCATGAGGTCCCTTCCAACCCTATGATTCTATGAGTCAAGACTGGCACCTACAAATTCCAGGTGTCGCACTGGAATGAGGGTTGACTTCTGGGTGTTGCCATGTAGGACCACTGGTGCAAACAAATGCATTGGGGCTTCGGTGACTCAGTGAGCCTTTTAAATAGATTGGGCTCTGAGGAGACTATTGTCCAGCTAATGGTAAATCATAATCCCATAGGACCCTAAGTGTAAAACTATTCTTGAAAGAACCTTGAAGAATATTCTTGAGGCCAATGACAGTCCAAAGAAGGAAACCCTCTATTGGTAGTGATCTTGTCCTAAAATGAATCTGAGAAATCTTCAGAGCAGTAGTAAGATTGAGATATGAAAATTACGCACCCTGAAGGTCAAGAGTTGAAATGCTGGAATGATAGTTGCTAAAATGATGATTGAATTTTTGAGCCTTGACAAATTCATTGAGAGCTGTAAGGTAGCGTAGAGGTCCCCTGTTGGGGATAAGGAAATATCAAAAGTAGAACCCCTTGCCTTGTACATGGTGAGACACTGGTTCTATGGCTCCTATCCACCTCGCGTAGTAAATGCTGAAGAGAAGGGTGAATACATGAAGGTTGGGGAAAAGTGTGTTATGGAGGGGTGAAGGAAGTAAAATAGATGGAGTACCATTGTGGATGACCTGAAAGACTCATCAGCCCTATGTTAAGAGCTCCCAGGTACTGTGGAACACTGCCTGCTGCTGGCCAAAGGGTGGGCAGAAGTGGTAAGCTGTAGCAGTTTCTGGAGTGTGGTCTATTGACACCTTGACCAACCTGTCAAAATTAGTGTTTGGACATGTATGGCTGGAACAAGGAAGACTGTGGGCCAGAGAGTTTACATCTTGAAAATTTTGTTTTCTTCCTGCTCATAACAACATTACGCTGGGTTTTGGGAGGTGCGTGGTTTATGGTGTGGACTAAATTTTTTTTCTGTCCTAGCACACAGATGCCCATTGAACAGCAAGAAGCCTGAGAATCATTCAAGGTGTGAAGAAAGGCACTGGTCTTCTTCACTGCCAAGAGCTTCATGCCCTCAAGGGAAAGATCTTCAATGGCTAACTGTACTTCCTTCAGCAAGCCCAGCAGATAGAGCCAAGAGCCATGCCACATCAGAACCACTGTGGAGATGGACCTGGCTGCAGTTTCAGCTGCACCAAGGACAGAGTGTAGCATTGTCTTTGCTATTAAGTGTCCCTCATGAATGATGGCCTTATTTGGTGGCAAAACACAAATACTTTTCTGTGGCAGAGTAACAGAAAGGTTGGATGGGGTGGATGCAGTTCTCTTGACTGAAATCTTAGAGACAGAAACTGATCTCTTTAACACAGGGGTTGGCAAAATTTTCCAGTTCCCGTGCCAGCCCTACCCCCGGAACCCTCAGCAGGTGCTGGGGATGGGGCCAGGAAGGGACAGAAGAGACACACTCCTTTTCCCCTGCTGACCCCAGCCCCCAGCTGGAGAGCGGGGCCAGCAAGGGGCAGGAGCCCTGCATTCCTTTTCCCTGCTGACCCCACCACTCAGCTGGTGAGCATGGACAGGAGCCATGCATTCCTCTTCCTTACTAACCTTGCCCTCCCATCCGGGGAGTAGGGCCAGCAGAGGACAGGAGTCACATGCTCTTTGTTCCTGCTGATGCCACCCCTCCAGCTGGTGAACAGGGTCATCAGGGAAAAGTACGTGCACATCAGGGCCATAAAGGAGAGCATTTGTGGCACCACGGGGCTGGGAGCCCTGCATGCCACTGTGCCTAGGCCTGTGTACCAGGTTTGGCATGCGTGCTGAGGGTTGCCGACCCCTGTTCTAAAGTATAGTCCTTAGGGCATTACAGCTACAAGATTATTCTTACTACTGGACTCCCCACTTCTGTGACCACAGAGCTTGGTGTTCCTGTATTTCACTTTATACCAAGGCCAGGGGTGTCAACCATGCGTCCCACAGGCCGCATGCGTCCCCTAAAGCTATTTCCTGTGGCCCACAACAACAGTATTGTTACCAATAATTGCAATATCGTTGTATGAAAAGGTTTCAGTGGTGTGGCCCTTGGGCTAACGTACTAGTTCTCATGTGACCCTCCTGGTGATTTGAGTTTGAGACCCCTGACCTAGGCAATGGGACACTGGAAAAGACCTGGAATCCACCATACTAAGACTTTCAGAGTGATCTCTTTCTTCTTTTCAGTATCTTTAACTTGGATTTAACTATGATATTTAACCAAACTTTCTCTAACAAAACATTTAGGATTCTGAGCCTGTATTCACAGAAATCCACTAATTTTGTAGCAAATCTCTGAGTACGTAATGCAGGACAATCATAAATACATTTACTTAAAAGTATTAAACAGTGATATTAGATGGACTATTAAGGAATATCCATCAGCTGCTACATCCATAAAGGATACCATATTAAGGGGTAGTTGCTTAAAAGGCTAGTAGGAACTAGAGGGGTTGGCCAGCAGGCAGCACTCATTAGGATCTGTGTCAATATCTAAACAAAGCTGCACCAATTTCACTAAATTCATTTGCATTCCCTATCTCTGCAGTTAAATGTATTTGCATTATATTGTATTCCAAGCCACTACTCTTCATTGGTTTGCATCTTTTGGACGCTTCAAAGCAGGAATTGTTTTCCAGTATTTATTCAGCACCCAACATCATGGAGCCCCAACCCCAACTGGGGTCTTTGGAAACCACCATATTAATTATAAATTATACACAAAATACACACACATACAAAGAGACTAATCTTCATTTCACGCCAACAAAAATAAATGACCATATTAAAAACACCACAGGAAGATTATTTAAACTATACAATGTGCCAAATTTTTCTTGTAGAGTAAATTAATCTGTAGTCAAAAGCACTATACAAGTCAGATAGCTAATACTTGTATAGAACGTACTAAAGACCAGTATATAGCCATTCTGTATGATGAGATGCATAACTCTAAATCAATAAGCAAAATACAATTTTGCATGTACTTGATATACTTTGTGGAGAAAAAAATAACGTGAAAATATAATTTTCTCAAAATCTCAACCTTTTTTCTACTCTTTTGTGTTTCAAAATGTACATTATTTTAAAGTTTAGACTTCCTATAATTTCATTTTATTCAGTTTGTTCAGCTTCAGGTTACTCAGCTGCACTTGCTCCTCCAAAATAATGAATCAATATCCTGTATGCAATACATCTGTAGTTATGTTGGTCCTAGGATATTAGAGAGGCATCATGTTGACGAGGTAATGTCTTTTATTGTGTCAACTTCCATGGATGACAGACTTCAAAAGCTTATTTCCCACCAACCAAAGTTGGTCCAATAAAAAGAAATCTCACCCACCTTTTCTCTCTAAATTCACATCTTGGCAGTCCATGCAGTCTAAAGAATGGTACCCTACTCAGCTAACAGTGAACCCAAAGCAGTTAGATTTTAAGTTGCTAATCATCATCTGAGATTTCAGGTGCTGTAAAATTAGGCTAACTTATCAGACTACCACTTTCTGCTCAAACCCATTTCTACCATGACACCTGCAAAAAGTTACCCAACCAATATCTAGATACTTACTACATAAGCTGCAGACAGTTGATACTCAAAAACAAAAAAGTTGATCATATTTTGTCCTCTCCCCACCCTTTCATCTTTTGCTCATTTAAGTTCCTACATAAAGTGATTTTGCCTTTCCCCACATGCATAGCCAGTAACTTAAGTATCAGCATTTACCATGATGCAAATAATAAACAATACAAGATTGTGTGTGAAAATTATTCAATTAAAAGTGGCACTTTTCACTAAGATCAGGTCTATACTTGGAAGGCTTTACTGGTATAGCTACACTAGTGTACTATTCTGGCAAATTATTCAAAGCATCAACTCAGCCCGCACTTGCTAAATTGTGCTTTTGCTGATATAGCTTAAGTTATTCCAGCCTCCCAAATGAAAATACATTGCTAGTGTAACTGCCTACACAAGGGGATTTTCACACCCCCTAACTGACAAAGCCATTCCTGCAAAATTTTGTACTGTAACTTGAGATTTTATTGCCTTGATGAGCTACACAACCATTAACTTTTTAAAAATAAAAGCCAGACATCAAGTATCTGTCAGGAGAGGGACATTAACTCTGAATAGCTATTCAGCATGTATTGTAGACCTTTCTTGGATTATTCAATGATAACATTAACCTCATGATGTAAACAAGTTGGTAAGATGCACGACTTTATTACTTAAAATCATTGAAGCGTCCACTGTTTGTTACTCTATAGACCATGGACTCAATTCTGCAATGTAGCAAGAAATCGACAGGACTACTCATGCATCTAGTAGGGCTCTTACATTACCTCCCACATCAGGCTTATAGACAGAAACAGAAAGAGGGGTCAGAATGGGTGAGCAATGTGGGAACAGATCAGACCTACACATCATACAAAGAAACCAGCTGACCACATCTTAAGGAGACCCCAACTCACCAGAAATTGTATCAAATCACATACCCTCCCACAACCCAATCATACAAAGCTGTGATACCTGTACTGTAGGTAAAGAAAAACTACATTAAAGTTAGCACAGTTTGGGTTATTTCTTGACTCTTACACCAGGAAATTAAAAGGAAAGCTATTCAATGCCCAGTATGAATAAAGCATTCCTTTTAGCTTTCAGAAGAGTTAGAGAAATGAAAAGTACTTTGAAATAATAGTTTCAAACCAAAGGTTGAAAATGTTTTCCAATGAGGAGGCGTAGGGAGAATTAAAACATTCCAGCTTCATTTCTGCTCAATACCACATAAATATCAGAACACCTAATCATTGACTAGCTCAGGGCTCAGCAAAATTGGCTCCCAATTAGGCACCAGCAATTTTATTTTTGATTACTAGAGGACACTCCTCTGCTGCATTTCTGTGGCAGAGCTACAAGCCAGGCTATAAAAACACCAGTTGCCATAGCACCCTAGATCCCGGGTTTTTTCAAGCTCTGGACTAGCCTATACACTAGGACCTAGGTAACAACAGAGAAAGCTACAGGTGTTAGATTAGCCACCAGAGGGTACCCATATTGTTTCAAATACATTGCCAAAAGTAAAATTTAAAGTTCAGAGAGTGCATTCCCTAGCTCCTGCCAAAATATATGCATGCGAAGTTTTATTCAAATGATTTCATTTACTGTGCTTTGATTCTTCTACAGAAGACATCAGCAAACTAACTCCCCACAAGTAAACTACACATCTAATATCAGAACACCATTAATTATGATCATTTTCCATGCAAAAACAGAGTGAGCAACTTTTTATTCATGCATGCACCCAACATAATTCCAGTGTCAGCACAGTCACAGTAATAGATACATCACAAAGATTTGTTTGCCTGGATAGCTATATTAGTGTATAGGCCTCCCAGAAATACTTTTTCTAGCACAGACAAGACCTGAGATTATAAATCCATAAGACTGGGATGATGGAGATGCGGGGGGTGAGGGTGGGGGGAAGTGAGAGAAAACCAAGATTTGTAAGGACAGAATGTTCTTCAGTGGAGGATCCTTCAGCAAAATATCAGGAAGGCAATGTGAGACTCCTCACAGAAAGAGGAGTTTGGAAAGGCAGGAGGAAAGAAGTAAATTTGCAAGTTATCTGGACAGAGACATCAGCTGAAGCTCACAGATAAGCTTTGAAAAGTATAGATGGAAAAGAGGAATGAAGCAAGCAAAAATCGTAACAGATATCAAGAGTGGAAGGAAGGGGCCAAAACAACTGAAAACCCCTATACACACAAAGACACAAGAACCAGGACAGCACAGAATTGTCACAGTGGAAAACGAGAACAAGGCATAATGATTGGCCACAAGCAGCAGACAGACTGCACAGGATCTGCTCGTAAACCTCCCTATAAAGAAATTTGTAATTGCTGTCAGTGTGGCAAGTATGAGACAAAAATAGAAATAAATACTTCAGAAATATCATGTACACTGCTCTTAAAAAACATTGTCACCAACATTTCTCAAAGCCATCCAAGCTGACTTCTGCAAAGAGTTAATTCCCCCCCCCCCAGTTCATCAATCCATCCAGTCCAGAGTACCAGCTCCCTCCTCCTGGGCTTGCAAGTTTGTAGTATACTTTAAGTGCAAAAGCTACCTTTTGTGGCAATTAATGATCCAACCAGATTGTTAAAATTTCCAAACATTATTAGATTGGGCAGGGATGAGAGCTTTCTGAGAATATCACACCCTAAAACTGTACATAAACATTACCTTATTTCAGAACTGATTTACCCAGGTGCATAGCTGAGCCACACACAACTACTATTCTTCCCTTCTTGGCTCCAGTATGCATCATTTTTACAGCCATTTAATACAGTGGTTTTCAAACTTTTCTTCTCAGACCCAGTTAAAAAGAGAAATAAATTTATGCCTGCAACTCAGCCCTATGGCAAGGGTTGGCCCCCTCTGACAATCCCCTATGACAGCCCCCTACCCTGACTCCTCAGCTGTATGGCAACCCGCTCTGCCAAAATCAGCCACCACCTGAAAACTTGGCAGCAGCTACAGCTGGGAGGGCATCCACAGGCATGTGGCTGAAAGAAGCCTGGAGAGCTTCTTTCCACAGAGTTCCTGGGGATACCAGCCACTGCCAAAAAGAGCCACTTTTGGTGGCTTCTTTCAGCTGGAGCAGGGGACCCCAGGCACACTGCAGAGAGGGGCCCTGAACCAGTGCCTGAGGATCTGTGACCCAGTACTGGATCGCGACCCATGGTTTGAAAACCACTAATATAGGAAGTCATATTTTATTACCTGTTGAAGAAGTTTTATCCTAGAAGTGTATGCAAATTCAACAGTACAGCATATTTTGTGTAATCTTGCATCATCCGTATGGATGCACTTTTAAGCCATCAGAAGTAAACTATATACCAAATTTAATCTAAAGCCTCCTATCAATGTACCACACATACATTTCTCACTTCTATTTTAAGAGATATAGTATCCTAAAATAACCATATTACATGGAAAATTAGACTGAAAGGTAATCAAAATGGTGACTGCCATCTCCTTCTGGCAAGCTTTGACTTCAGGACTTTGGGTCCACTTCCTACTGTAGGTTGCTTAAAACAGCAGGAAGGGAGAACCACAAAAGCAACCAAAATCAAGTACTGATTCAAAAGGGATAGCCGTGTTAGTCTAGTCCAGTAAAAAACAAGGAGTTGTGTGGCACTTGAAGACTAACAGATTTATTTTTTGCATGAGCTTTCGTGGGACAAGATCCCACTTCCTCAGATGCTTTGAAGATGGGTGAACTTACAGAAAGGAATGAAACTAAATGCAAGGGGGTGTAAAACATAGGAATCAAAATCAAGTAGACATTTATATTTCATTCAGTATTAGGTCTACTTTGTTACATAAAGAAGTCATTAAAAAAAATTAAGGAACTTCAATTCTCCTTTGTCTCCAGGAGAGAAATTAGCAATGGAGACTACCTAAATCAGTGGTTCCCAAGCCAGGGTCTGGGGACTCCCAGGGGTCTGCGGACATGTTGCAGGGGGTCCACTGAGCCTCTCCCTACTGGGGCTGTAATCCAGCTGCAGTCCCGATGCTCCCCGCCAGGGCTGCCTCTCTCTACCCATGGCCGGATCTCAGCAGGGGGATGGGGCTGTGGTGGCTCCTCGGCAGGGGCAGGAGGCCATAGCCACTGAGGCTCGGCTCCTCAGCAGCATGGGGCATGGTGGCGGCAGTGCCACTTGCCAGCTGTCCCAGCTGCACCACCAGAGTGGTGCAGGCCAGATCACATAGTCAGCCAGGGGAGCGATCGTCCTGTTTGTCCAATATAGAAGGTGTAGGGGCATTTCTTGCACATGATGGCATAGACCACATTAGTAAATGAGCCTGTGAGGCAGGATGATCGCTCCGTAAGAGACTGAATGAGCACAGAGCTGATATCAGAAATCAAAGAACAAAGAAACCAGTTGCTGAGCGCTTCCATCTTGCTAATCACTCGATGATGGATTTGTTAACGACTGTCGTTAGAGCTGTACCTGGGACATCAAGACTTCAAAGAGAAACAGCTGAACTCGAATTAATATGCAAGCTAAATTCTGTGAAAGCAGGACTCAATCGAGACTATGGGTTCTTTTCCCATTACCCAGGGTAGTTTGACTTCAGGCTTCCCGTGGTTTGAACCTAACAACTGCTCTGATTTGCTGTTACTGTATGACCTGATCCTATGTTTTACACCCCCTTGCATTTAGTTTCATTCCTTTCTGTAAGTTCACCCATCTTCGAAGCATCTGAGGAAGTGGGATCTTCTCCCACGAAAGCTCATGCAAAAAATAAATCTGTTAGTCTTCAAGTGCCACACAACTCCTTGCTGTTTTGTTTTGTTTTCTTACTGGACTAGACTAACACGGCTATCCCCTTTGAAATTGACATTTTAACTCTCTCAACCCAAGTTAAGTAGCTGTGAAGCAGTTAACACACTCTTTGCACACAGAACACCACCTTCACTTTCTTAACTTAAATCATATGAAATACAGAGAGTGGAGATCATACCCAAACACCTAGAACATATTGTCTAACTTTGTAGCTCATGCTGCTTTGGTGAGTCCTCTGGGAACCATACGGGCCCAAAAAGGGATAAGGTACAACATCCCTTCTCATGTAGGATGTTGCATGCCGGCTAGTCTTGCTTTTCATCCCCTATCCAGATTATGTGATCTTCTGTTCTCCTGTCCACTGCTTCCTCATCCTCTCACAATTATGTTCCTGAGGGTTTCATTTGTTAAACCCTTCCTGGTCACCTGCTGCCTTTGCTGTGTTCCTAGAATCTACTGCTTCTCCCTCTCTTCAGAGGAGTTAAGAGTAAACTGATCTTCTATAGATACAGTTCAGTGATTATCCCAGATGTCTGCATCTAAAGAGGTTTATTAAATCCTAAGGGCCACTCACTATCTGTCCAGTTTGTTTCTACTACAGGCCTTTGTCAGCAATGGTGCAGCTACAAACATAGGCACTCAATTTTTCATAACTTCACAGTATCAAATCAGTATTCATAAACTGTACAGATGTAACCCCCAATTTAACAACACATCTGGGTAGTCTTTCCATAAATAGTAACAATTCTTCAATAGCTCCTGTCTATCCATGTCTCATTTAACTGAGCCAATAACTAGATTAATATGTATTTAAATCCATTTTTTTAGGTTACTATTTCAATGCTCAGATATTTGATTGTTTTTGTTTCCAGGTTGAGATCCTGAAGAAAAAAGAACATTTTTTAAAAAGGGCTAAACTTCACTTTTCTTCGCTACCCAGTTGTTTGAACTGCTCTAGTATGTGTCTCATCACAACCAATTGGAGCAATATTTGCATAATTATCTAATATTTAGTTACAACAGAGCTTGCAAACAAATTTCTCTGGAGAATACTACATCTCTGTAAAGGTGAGATGCTAAACTGTCACATCAAGCTCCTGGGAAAGAGAGACACACAGTAGGGTTATTAATAAATGCCAGACTCTGGATAATCTCACACAGAGTCTTCTTTTAGATCAAGAAACTTGCTAGCCAAAAATTGGATTAAAAAGATTCTAAGACCCAGCCATCACATCTCTAGCTTTTCGAAAGCTCTCTCCTAGCCGCCACCACCACTAGCACTGACCAGTGTTTGTTCTGTTTCCAATCTTTTGGCCCTCCACAGGCAAATATGGGTCCTTTTCCCACAGCACTTGTCTTTGATGCTGATCATAGCACATGCCCTCAGGCAACAGCAGGGTGAAACACACAATGGTTGTCAATTTCATTGCCACACAACACATTCAGTACAGCAATGGGAAACTTTTAAGTAATGCCAGTTTCTTCACACTGCTAAGCAGCAATAGTCCTGGCTCAGGTAGACAGACTCAGAAAGAGCTGCTGCATCAATTACATTTTGTACCTCTAGCAGGATGGTTCACTCCTTTAAGGGACAGGAGGGGTCTGATCAATTATCAGGGCCAGTTGGAAAGGGATCATGTGATTGCTGTAAGTGCTGCATGACACTGGCAAACAAGGTGCCAGCTTTTGCTAAGGCTTTAGGTCTCAGTCAAGCATTGAAATTCATGGCTGGAAATCAGTCTGTTCCACCAGTGTGTTACTGTGGGTAAGATGGGTATTAGATTGTTACAAAGTATCAAGACTTCCTGAAATGCTTCCAAGTTGCTGTATGCATTAACTTGTCATTTCTTTACCACATGCTATATGGTGATATTTAAGTTTGTGCTTAATAAAACAATGTTTTCTCTAAAACTGTGAACCAAGTCAGGAGAGAGCATCTCCAGTCAATCCTGATGGCCTATCCAAACTAACTGCCCATTGCGGGACATCACCATACAAAGGCTTTGTTAACAGACCCTTATGATGGGTCTATGTGAAAAGGGGCCAATCTCCTCAGTCTGAATTCTGGAAAACATAAATAGAAACAGCTGACAAGAAAATTTGGCATCACTTTTGCTGTTTGGATTCTCACAGGGCCAGAGTACAAAACAGAAGCACAAACCACCAGGGGCTACCTAGTCAAGCTCTAAAAGACATTCCAGAACTGACAAATCATTACAGCTATCATCTTTTAGAGCCACAGACTCACTCCGTGTATATTTGCATCCCTACTTTGACCTGCAAATAACCCTTACTGCTTTTTTATAGTTAATAAATCTTCAGATAGTTTACTATTGGACTGGCTGCAAGTGTTATTTTGTGTGTGAGATCAAAGGTACATATGGAGCTGGAGTAAGTGACTGATTCTTTGGGACTGGGAATAACCTGAATATTATTGTAATTTTTGTACAGGAACCATTTACCAGGAAGTACAGCTTGCCTGACTAACAAGATGGAATACTCAGGGGTGTATCTGTGACTCCGCCGTTAAGACTGTTGTGGTGCTTAGGAGTTCACACTTGTTACGGGTTTGGTGAAGTCTAATTATTGGATTTAACAAGCAGTTTGGTGGTCTCTGGCCTGCTTCTTGACACTCTGCCTTGAGGCTGGCTTTCCTGGTGATGAGCCGCTCTACAATGCAACAGGCTGAAAGGGCTCAGTTGAACAGGAAAATTGCAAAAAGGCAGGGTTTGGAGCAGGAAGGAGCAATACGAGCAGGCCCTGGAGCAGGAAGGAGCAATGCAAGAGGAAAAATCTCTGGGCCCCTGCAGTCTGCTTTGGTCAGAGAAATAGTTCTGTTTTGCCCTTCTATAGGGAGTCATTTTTATTCTTCACACTGTACTCTGAAGGAAGGGCCTTTTGAGCAAGGCACTAGTTCTTCTTGGGCTCATGGAGACTGCCATTAACACACAATAAAGTTGTCTACAAATCATATGGACTAGAAATTCTTGCTTTTAAAGGTAAGTCTAAATTCTGGAATAAAAGAGAGCCACACCCTATTCATCTAGATAGTTTCCCAGTTATCAGTAGTAGAGAATTAATTTTTCAAGCCTGAATTCCAGTACTTCCTCTGTACAAAGAGATCCAGTGAAAATTCTGTATTAGTGAAGCAGTAAATATATATGCCATATACATAAAAATACAATATCTGCCAAACCTCCACTATGGAAGTTAGTAGGCAGCATAGATAGTAGCCCAGCTTTTGACACCTCTCTCACGCTGTTTTTATGATGGAGCCTACGTGTTCCTTTCTCCTCTACTGCAATCTGTGATTCATCTGACAAGTTAGCCAATTGACGAGAAGAGTGCCATTTTAAAGATACTGTATATACAGCTTGGATACAGAGAGAGAAACATATTGATCAATAATGAGCAGTTTAAGGCAGTTATTTTTAGCAAATGGGAGGCTCCTCTGTCTTATGACATATTTAAGAACTGTGTGTTTCCTAAAGAGCCAGTAGGATTATTGTAGGAAAAACAAAACAAAACAAAAAAAAACCTCAGGATTCAGAGATACCCGCAGTCAAACAGCCATTTTTCTTGTTTACATCCATCTAGCATGTCTGTGTCCTTTTTCTCAGTTCCTCAAAAATACCTGACCATTCGGCACACTTAGTGGTGTACTGAAATACCTGATCTCAAATTAGCTCTTTGTATAGCTTTCATTTTATTCTTTATATTTTTGCTTAGAGGAGGTGTCCAGGCACCCAAGTATGAGGAAACCCTTACCCGATAGCAAAACACATGCCAAAAAGGATTATTTGCACCACCTGGATAGGCGGTAATTCAACATAGGAAGTCAGCTGGGTGAGGGGAGGGGATCCTGAAGTGATTTCATTCTTTTTTTTATGCCAATTATATCGCAACTCTATTTCCTATACAACACGACTCATGTAAATGTGGTATAATTCCCATACACAGCAAAGGCTATCTCCAAAGATGCAGTATCAGATTCTAGGAAGCACTGCAGGTCAGATACATTCCATTTCTCTCCGCTGTTGCCCTCCCTCAATAACTGAAATGTCACTTCCCACATCCCCAGCTTTCCAGTAGGCTGAGAAGCATAAGTCACTATGAAACCTGAATTTTCCTATACGGCAGTAGCACCAAGGCACTGGCATATCTTTAAATTGCTCTTCATTTTTCTAGGAGACTAAATACTTTTTTCTGATTAAGGAGGAAGCAGACAGAACTCTATAAACCTAACAATTCCTACAGTGCTATGACATAATATTAAGAAATCATCTTTTTTTTTTTTTTTTAAAGGTTCTACAGCTGACATTTTCCTGACAGGGATCACAATGATGCATCTCATTTAACTCGCAATGAAGTGCCCTGACTTCAAGAACAGATCATTCAAGGTTACTCAGAATATTAGAAACCACACACTCTCTATCAGGCATACCATCAAAGGCAGCATGTGTGCTTCCTTGTGATGATAGAAAGACTCACTAAAAAGAGATCCAGACCTCTGCCGAAGTCTTCAGCTTTGTAGCACAGCAAGGTTTCAAATAATAATGAAAGTATGCTTGTTTAACTAACTGAAGGAAAGCAAACACTGGATAGATAGATCATCTCTGCAGAAGGCTAATTGCCCTAATAAAACAGTTCATGAAAAGAACCACTTTAAAAACCAACGACTGTTCTCAGCTGGGTAGGACTGGGTTCCCTTAAATCTTCCATAATCTGATTTGTTTCATAACTGCTTATGCATTTCCACAGATACAATTTAGGAAAAAGCAAATTTGGATATACTGAAACAGAACGCAAATCCTCAGCTGTTTCAATGCACTGTAGTATGTAAATTGCAGTTGTTACCATGAAACTCTGCTTTGAGTGAAATCCTTTTACGGACAAAATTTTCAGTGTAAAAAATAGTCCCACGGCATGCATTACCTATCTAATATCATAGACATTTAAGGCTGGAAGGGCCCCCAAAAATCCATCTAGTCTATCCCTTATGCAGAAGCAGGACTGGGTACACACAGACAGTCCTTGACTGATGTTTGTCTATCCAGTCTTAAAAGCTTCCAATGATCCACAACTCCTTTGGTAACGTTTTCCAGTACTTAACTATCCATATAGTTAGAAAGTTTTTCTAATGACTATGGCTGTCAATTAATTGCTGTTAATCCCTGTAATTAACTAAAAGGAAAGATAATTTGTTAATTGTAGACCTCTGGGTGGGGAGAGAGGCATCAAGCTGAGGAGGGACATGACTGCTTGGTCAGGCACAGTAACCCAAGCTGCCAGTGGAGGACATGAAGAGAAAAGGACAGAGGAAGAAGTGGCTCTTATCTGGGCTGTGGGTGAGAGGTAGGGATTCAGATCCACCTTTCCCATGCCCTACTGTCCCCGGCCACTCAATCCTGTGACCAGCTTCCCTGCAACTCTCCCCATGATGCACTTCCTTGTTCCCGGCCAGCCACTTGCTCTTGGGACCACCCTGACCATTGTACCACAACCCACTGTTCACATTCGATCATTTACTGTTGTGACCCATCCCCTCTTGCGCTGTGCCATGCCCCATTGTTCTTTGGCACTCGCTCACTCCTGCAACTGACCCTGCGATGCCTTGCCCCGTTGTTCCCTGTCAGCTAGTCACTTCTGCAACTGCTCCCTGCCGAGCCATATCATGTCCATTTTTCCCAATTGCCCAGTCACTCCTGCACTGTGTCCCATTGTTTCCAGCCAGCCACTTACTATCATGATCAACATCCCCTCCCCTGCACTATGCCCCATTTTCCCATCTGCCTGTTCACTCCTGCGTCATGCCCCATTGTTCTCGGCCAGCCACTCGCTCCAGCAACTAGCCTCCTGCTGCACGGAGCCCCATTGTTCCCGGCCACCCACATGCTCCTGCAACCAACTCCCTCCCTGCTCCCCGTGCTATGCCACATTGACCCCAGCCAGCTACTCACTACTGGAACTGTGCCACCTGTGCTGTGCATTCTTGCTTCCAGTGAGGCAGCCACTGATTCTGGGACCACCTCCCCCACATACACACCCCATGCCCCATTGTTACCAGTTGGCCACTGAATCCCTGGACCACCACCCACCACACCTTGCCCCAACGTCCACAGTTACTCATGACCAGGATCACCCCCTCATTGTGCGCACCATTGCCTCTGGCCCACCACTCACTCTTGGAGTACCCTTTAGAGAATGAGGGCCTAGTGAGCTCTGCCTCCCTGTACCAGCCTCTCCACCCCTGCAGCATGCTGAATCCCTAAAGCAAGATGCACCTTCCCATGCAACCAACTCAGCTGGAGGAAGCCCACCTAACTCAGTAAGAACAGGAGAGCCTGGTGGGCCCAGTACCAGAAATCACCCTTCCAGAAGTAACAGCAAGACACCCACCTCATCTTCTTCCTGCACAAGTCTTTGACTGCTCCTCCATGTTGGCACCCCCTCTCCTCCCAGCCCCTCCTCCTGCACAAGTCACTGCTCACTTCCCCCCACACCAACTGAATGAATACTAAGATGAAACTCCTTACAGATGGGCACATGGTGAGCTTAGAAAGCTATCCCAGCAGTGGCAACATCGAGAATTCACCCTTCTCCTTCACAACTCATACCCCTCCAATTTTCACAATACTGACTTTGAGATTATTCCTTCAATAAGCCAAGACATCTCTAAAGGACACATACAGAATAGTATACATAAGGCTAACCTAAACAGCAGCAGGCAAAAAACCTCCTAAATGATTAACTTCCCTACTGAATGTTAAAATCCTAAGACAGAATCTTTCTATAGCCACAGCAATGATTCTTTTGAACAGGACATAAATGGGTTGATTATACAGAAGAATTTACTGACGTATTCCAGACATTGGCACAGTTCTACTATGCTCTCAAAACCTCGAATGATTAAATATCAGATAAAGTTAATGGAGCAAAGCAGCAGTTCAGATCTTTAGAACAGGAACTTTAAGATACCTTCAGACGACTCTCTGGCTGAAAAGACAGTTCCCCGTACTATTGCAAGGCTGAGTTCTAATATCACAGAAATACTTCTATTCTGCAGTACCATCTAAGTGCTAAGCATACTTTTAACCACCTATCTAGTGCTACAGATAATCCACTGCCAGCAAATGAATCCAAGCAAGTGTGACAGAGTACGATTACAGAGTTTTAGGATCAGCACAAGTCCATGGATCAAACAAAAGTACAACAGCTTAACCAATGCTACTGTAAAGGGGATAACTATGGATTGTAGAACACTTAACATTGTAAACGACATGGGGCTAAAAGATGTTATTAAAATTGCATCTTCCAAATCATTCAGCCTCCTGAGGAACCACTCATCATTAACAGAAGATATATAGGACAACAAGAAACTTCAAACTTGGTGCTTCTGAAAATACACTAATGGCTGCTTTGATTGATGATCTCTGGGTATCCATGAGCAATTACAGCAATCCTGATTGGTGCTGTAGGGACACTGCAGTTGTTTGCTATAAGAATAACACATAATGAAGAGACATTGCGCAGAGCATTTCTTGGATATTGCAAAAGAATGGAATATTCAAGAGAAAGTAGCAACAATTATGAGAGTGCATGTAACACGGTAGCAGCGTGCCTTTTGAACCCATGATGTGCATTGCTCACCATTCACAGCAGCACACGATGGTGGTGTTGAAAATGTGCCCACAAAATGCAGAAAACTTGAGAGCCATTTCATACACAGTTCAGCTAACAATACAGAGCTAAGAATGCAAGAAGCTGCAACAATCAGTCAAAAATCTGTTCTGCGAGGTATTTCAACCAGATGGAATTCAGCCTTAGATACAATTCAGCCTCCTTTGCAACAAAGCCTCTGTCACAGCCACATTAGCTATTCGAAAGCACCATCTAGCAGTGCTGACGTAAGGTTTTTGAAAAACTGTAAAGGCTAGAAACTCTACTTAAACCATGCAGGTTTGTGATTTAACTCCTTGCGGGAGAACTGTATGAACTCAGACTCCAAGGACAGAAGGGATCAATATGATCATCTAGCCCCAGGGGTCTGTAGGAAGGAGGGCAGTCAGGATGTGCCTCCCTCATTCAGACCAGTTGTTCAGGGTGTTGAGCGCTCCCCCTGCTGGCCAGAGGAGGGTTCTGCAGGGACGTGGACCAGGACCCTGAACTCAGGAGACGGGTCCAGGGGAAGGGAGGACAATATAAAGAGACAGACCAGGCAGAGAAGGGGGAGGCTGAGTGAGAGAGACTGCAGTTCCTGAGAGCGCTCAACCCCGGCCTCCAGATAAGTGGCCTGAGCCATGGCTGGACTTCCTGGTCTACTCCCCGCCCCAAGGGGAGGACCTGGAGGAACTGCCTTCTGTTGAAGACACCACGGGCCCGGGGGACTCATCCCCCAATGACCTGGAGGAGCTGCCTTCTGCAGAAGACCTCATGGACCAGGCAGGCCCTGCCAGTAATGACCTGGAGGAGCTACCCCTTGCAGAAGACCCGGACGACCTACCAGCCCTGCCACCCCTGGGGAAAGAAGGTTTGACAGGGATCCCTCTGGCATTTTATCCAGAGGACTTGGTAAGGGAGGAAAAAGGGAAACCCTGGAGGAAGTAGCCCAGGGAAGGGCAGGCCTGTCCCACTGGGGGTGCGGTTAAAGCCACTGTGTTTTGGCGGGAGCACCGCTGGCTTACTGGTGGCCTTACAACCACTAGACAGGGCCCTGGACTGAGACGCAGTGGAGTGGGTGGGCCTGCGTCTCCCTTCCCTGCACCCAATCCCCTGACAACCCAGTGATATTGAATCCCGCTTTAAACTCCCACCATAAATCCTTGTATAACACCTTGCCTGGAGGAAGGGCTGAAGGCACAGACTTTGCTTGGCTGCCTTGCCCTGTTAGGGGGGCTTGCAGGCTGGGACTCTTATACAACCTTGCCCAGAGGAAGGGCCGAATGCATAGACTTTGTTTGGCTGCCTCACCCTGCTAGAGGGGGCTCGCGGACGGGAACTCAGAGGCAGCCTCGCAAGCCAGGGGAGCTGGAGGTCGCCCGCTGGGTGGATCACTTGGCTGCTGTCAACCTGCGACTTACAGGTCTCAAACGCAAATCACCACGAGAGCCTCTCAGGACTAGTACGTCAGCCTGATGGCCGCACTACTGAACCCTTTTCATACAATGATATTGCAAATATCAGTAACTATAGTGTCGTTGTGAGCCAGAGGAAACAGCTTTAGGGGCTGCATGCGGCCTGCGGGCTGTGTGTTTGAGACCCCTGATCTAGTTCTGACCTCCTGCGCAATGTAGGCCTCAAAACCTCACCCACTCACTCTAGCAATAAGCCTCTAACCTATAACTGAAGTATAAAAGTAGTCAAATCATGGTTTAAAGACTGCTTTTTTGCCCCTACAGCTCACCTTGGAAGGCTATTCCAGATCGCCACTCCTCTAATTGTTAGAAACCTGCATCTCATTTCAAGTTTAAGCTTCCTGATAGCAGAGCTGTAACTACAGCAGGGTGAGCATGGCTTTGCTCCGGCCATGCCAGAGTGGCTCCACTGAGCCACTCCATTAAAGGATACACTCTGTGCTGCTGGCCCCAGGTACCAGCTATTGTAGGGGGCGCAGAGTTCTTTAGTTACAGCTCTGCCTGACAGACAGTTTATATCCATTTGTTTTTGTGTCCACACTAGCTCTGTACTCAAATAACTCCTCTCTCTCCCAGGACCTATCCCTCTGACATATTTGTAGAGAGCAATCACATCTCCCTTAAACCCTGTTTTTTTTTTTTGTTAAAACTAAATAAAGCCAAGCTCTTTGAGCCTCCTCCCATGAAGCAGGTTTTCCATTTGGCAGACCACCTTTGTAGCTCTTCTCTGCATCTGTTCCAGTTTGAATCCTTCTTTCTTAAACTTGTCTCCTGCTCTGTAGTTTTACCCACATTGTAACATATATTCCAAGTTATGGCAGGCTTGGATGATGAGTTGCCTCAGCACGTTGTTAGATTTAAGAACACTTTTACCACAGATTTGACAAATTGAAAGTAAGTACCACCAATATGAGATTTCTAAAAATAGCTATGACACTCAACCCAAAGGTTTAGGAGTCTGAAGTGCACTCCAAAGTCCAACCGGGATCAAAGATGGAACATGCGGTCAGAAGTATTAAAAGAGCACCACTCAGATACAAAAGTTGCAGAACCCAGTGCAGAACCCAAATCACCAAAAAAGAAAATAAATTTTCTGCTGATGGCTTCTGACTCAGATGATGAAAATGAACATGTGTCGTCCACACCGCTACATACAGTTATCAAGCAGAACCCACCATCAGCATGGATGCATACTGTCTGGAACGGTGGTCAAATCATTAACGGGAATATGAAAGTTTAGCACATCTAGCACATGTATATCTTGAAACTCCAGCTACACAGTGCAATGTGAATTCCTGTTTTCACTTTCAGATGACATTGTAAACAATAAGCAGGCAGCATTACCTCCCATAAACGTAAAGGAACTTTGTATCTTTGTAATTGGCTGAACAAGGAGGAGGACTGAGTGGATTTATAGGCTCTGGAGTTTATATTGTTTTGTTTTTGAGGGCCATCTTTTTTTAAATAATTCTACATTTGTAAATTCAACTTTCATGATGATATTGCATTACAATATTTGTATGAAGTGAATTTTTGTTTTGTTTTTCCAGTTGCAAGTAACTAAAGATATAAAATGAGTACTGTACACTTTGTAGCATGTTGTAACTGAGATCAATATTTTTGAAAATGTAAAAAAAATTAAATGGTATTCTATTCTTTTAATTGCACAATTGTGGTTTCTTTTTAAAAAATATCACATAACAGTCCTACTGATAACTAATCTAACTCTCCTTTGATGCAAATTAAGTCAATGACTTCTCGTCCTACCTTCACTTTATCACCACTCTCTCTAAAAGCCTTAAACACACAAGAACTATCAGATTCCTCCCCATCTTCATTTCTCAAGATTAAACATACCTAGTTTTGGGGGGGGGGGGGGGGTTGTTTGTTTGGTTTTTTTAACTCTCCTCTTGAACTACGTCATCTAAACCCTTTATCCTTTGTGTCGTTTAATGGACACTCATGTATCTACATCTGCCACCTGTCACACTGCTACTACATCACCTCCATCTCATTCTTGTTGGTTCTCAACTAAATATTTTATTTATATAACAGTTATAAGCAGTTGAGAAGTTCCACCAGTGCTCCTTGATTTCCTTCTGTAACACTCAATAGCATGTCAGAATCCCCAACATAAGGGACCTCAAAAGATGCCATATCTCAAGTATGGAGGGCATGGTGCTGAGTGCCCAGTTTTGGTGGGCTGCATATCTCAGGACATCAAGGACACCACGGTTCCTAAAGCTGTGTTTTACAGCCAGTTGAAAAATGGACAAAGATAACACTTGAAGGTCACACTTGATACAAAAGACACCCTGAAAAAAACTTTAAGGCCTGCACCAAGGATGATAAAAGTTGGGAAGATGTGGGCCTTGTAAGAACCAGGTGGAGACAGCTCTGTCATTTAGCTATCAAAAAAGTTCAGGAAACAAACAAGCAAACATAAGGGAGGAAGAAAGAAAGAAAGGGATTCCATCAGTAGCTGTGGTTGCATCTGCAGATCAAGGGTTGGCCTTATTCTGCACACCCATACACACAACAACTTAGCCACAAAGAGTTGCTGATATATTTGTCATCATTGACAGGAGACTTCCTGTTAAGTAGTCTTGCGCATATCATATCATATGCTATACACAACACAGCAAATCATTGTATCTTTTTGTGTTCAGATTATTTAACTGAATTCAGTTCTTGAACTTGTCAAGCCATCAGCAACAACCTTCACTGTGAAGTGGATCAAGTGAAAATGACCAGTAAGACTAGTACCATTGGGATTTGTCCCCAAGACTTGGGGGAAGGAGGGCAAACCAAAAAAAAAAAAACAAAAACAAACAAACAAACAAAACCC
Source organism: Podocnemis expansa (assembly GCA_007922195.1). Lineage (NCBI taxonomy): Eukaryota > Metazoa > Chordata > Testudines > Podocnemididae > Podocnemis > Podocnemis expansa. Next base: position 20,506,127 of record ML681981.1, on the reverse strand, counting down.
TTTTTTACTACATAGCAAGGTTTTGTTTCTTTTGTGTCATTTACTTTTAAACCCAAGATTGTAATATTTCTATTGGCAATAGTCTATTTTGTGCAATCACCAAAAACTATTTTCTATACCTACACCAATACAACTTGTCACTGTAATATGACTTCTTGGCTTAACCAACCAAGTAAATAATTACATTAATGCCATAAGCTCATATCAACTTACCCAATACAACACAATTCTGGCTATACAGAATATTTGATTCTTATCTAACGCTTTACAGTTAAAGGACTTTACAAACTTCAACCAAATCTATAGTAATTAAACAGACCAAGGATGAAAAATCAAAGCAAATTAGCACCACCTGTGGGATTATTAGAACACAAGTGATCCTGGACCCCAGTTTGCACAGCTGATCACAGGCTGCCACACCACCTATAGCAGTGATTTTGTCAGCCTCTGTGCACCCTGGTGGTTCCCTTTTTCAGATGATGTAAAACTTAATACCTGACAGCTTGGATAGCATTTTCCACAAAAGTAGAGACATGAGCCGCAGTGACCTAGTCAAAACCTGGTTTAGGTAATTCTGTTCTGCCTATCTCAAATACTCTCATCGTAGTTCTAAATGGAGAGATTATTCATTTTTCTCACTGAAAAGAGAATATGTACCATTAAAGCGCTGGCTGCATGATTGTATAAAGTCTGTAAATTGTTCTGGGGTCCTTCAAGTTGAAAGATGCTATACAAATGCAGATTAATTGTAACAGGAAACGTCAGAAGAGACTGCGCTGGATCATGTTGCCTTCCATGGTTCTTGACACCTCTTAACAAGCAGCCTAAGTCTTCCCAATTATAGCAATACCAAAAACAAAGAACTTTTTTTCCATTTATGTTAAGTAGGTTCTCTTGGCCAGAGCAGAAAATATTACACAGCAAGGATGAAACATTACATCACAGCTTCTAACAGCTTGCCATAATCCAAATAGGATGCAAGTGCACCTGGGAAAAAGTACACCTTAAAATACCTCAATACTAGAAATGAAAACATAACATGCTCTCAGTGGTGCTATCATCTTTGAACTCATTATGGTATTTGCACTATTGTGATTTTCTCCCATGAAAGCTCATGTAATAAATAAATTTGTTCATCGTTAAGTGCCACAGGACTCCTTGCTTGTTTAGCATATAATGACAACAGTGATTCACCTCTGGAGTTAAATGTCAAAGAAACAAGAACACCTGGAAATCCCATAGGGCTTGAATCTAGTATATCCATGTAGTCACAGCCTCTAGTCATGTTCCTGCCCATCTCCCAAACACAATTAGAACCTAACTCTTTTGCATAAAGAATATCAAGTCCTGATACATGTCCACACAACAGCTGCTCCCCTTCACACAATGGGACCCATGGCACTGAGGTTGCTTCGCATAGTCTTCTGTTGCTCTTACAATCAAGTAAAATGCCCTCCAAACCAATTTGTTTGGGGGAAATCAGTCTCAGGACCAAAGCAGCAAAAGGCTGAAGTTCTCTTCAGGGGCGTCACTGGCCCCTGGCACACAGGACACATGCCCCGAATGTCTGGGGCACTCCCTGCCTCTCCAGGTCTGGGCTGGCCGCAGTGTTGCCTGCCTCTCCCAGCCGGGTAACAGGGTTCAGATTGGCCATGGCGGCGCTTGCTTCTCCCAGGCTGGGACGCCCACGGCAGCCACTGTCTTGCCCAGCTCCGTCCCCAGCTGGGAATTGGGGGCCGGGCTGGCACCGGCAGGAGCCTGGGGCCCCACCTCCAGATCAGGGCAACGGGGTGGAGCCTAGGCCCTGGCCCCAGATTTTCCCCTGGAGCAACAATGCTCCTGGTTCTGTTTAAGAATGACACCTGAGAGCACTTACCTCTTCAGTAGGAATCCACCACTTGCTGTTGTTGCAGCTGTTCCTATGAAAGCTGCTATCATAAGTCTTCGCCTGCTTCTGGTGGGATGTGACATTCCATGGTAGCATCGAGAAACAGCCTCTCGTCCTGCCACAGCAGCAAGAACTCGAAAGCGAAACATCCTGTCAAGGAGAGGAAACAAATTACTATTTCAACTAAAGCAAATGCTGCAATACAAAAGCAATTCAGTTTTCCCATTACTTTGCTCCTCCTTCCAACAAGGTATCCTCCAACCCCAAGATGTGGAATTTCAGACATTGCTAATTTGCATAAGCCCAGCTGATACTCTTTCATATCTTGACTCAGCTGTCTGTTTGGCAGTTCTTAAAGCAGTTTTTAGCCCTCTATGTTCTCCAAAACATTTCATATACTGAAGGAATACATTTATTTATTCTCATCAAGTATTATAGTATTATACATGGAAAAATGGGCCGGAAAAATAAGCACTGCAAATTAATAGAATCCATTCTGCCTAAGACACAAATTCACTTAGAAGCAAGCTAAAAATGAACATAAATTTTGCTTTATTGAAAAAGCCAGAAGACTCTTTGTTGCATTTTTTAAATTACACGGATGGGGGAGTGTTATTTAGTCTGGAGCTCAACAATCAGACTCCACTTTAAGTAAATGTTATAAATACTGAACTTTACCTTTTAAAATACAATACGAACTTCATTGCCCTACACAGAGAGAACTGTGCAGAGAAAAATGGAAAACTGAGCTACTGAGCTCAATGTTATTAAAATAGTAAAATCAATAAACTGCAAAGACTGCTCTGAGAACAAGACACCCTCTACAGGAGATACCTGTAGGAATCTCAAAAAGTGAACACTTAAAATAAAAATAACCTCTGCATTGTGCAAGCTTACAAAATGAAACTGTATATTTCAAAGAAGAAACGCTCAGGACAAAAAAGTGTTCTCTCTCTTAGTGAAGAAAAATCCTTACTGAACCAATTAACGCTCCTATTAATGGCGCCCTGTGTGGATACAAAAAGGTGGATCCAGATCCAACTCACATCTGTTCAGTGTCAGTATCTAGCCAATCCATGATCTGCATGCCAGGTTTTATATGTAGCCACATCTGATCAGTACCTGTGCTTGGGCTCACTCAGTCAACATTCTGGCCTTTGATTGGCTCACATCCCACATGGGCTCTGCCCTCTTTTTCCTTTTCTTATTTGCAGTTTGCGTGCTGTGCTGTCCGTCAGAAATTTCCTTGGCCACTGGAATCTGACAGCACAGCGCACAAACTGCAAAAAAGAAAAGGAAAAAGTGAGCAGGGCCTGTGGGGGGGGGGGGAAATAAGCCAATCAAAGGCCAGCTGGGGGCTGAGAGAGCCCAACCAAAGGCCAGCATGTTGACTGACTATCAGCCTGAGACACACCAATAGGCTGCCAGATTGCAATCACTGCTGAGCTGGGATTGGCTGGAGTGCTTCCTTTGTTCCCCCCTGTGCTGCAGCAATTGATGGCATCCTTGGTCAATAAAAGAAGAATCTGTTTCCAGGCTCCAATCCTCAATAATGGCTCTGCAAATCTGCAGGGCTCTACCTATCAAATCTCTACAGATGGATCACTGCACTCTGTCCTGGACATGAAAAGGCCTTCACATATTTTCAGAGAGAAAACCTCTTGTTGCTTTAAGAAATTAAGAGCTTCTTCAACTCCATTCTTTCACCTTAGCTTTTAACATACTCTTACTACCACCTTTCACAAATATTTCCTGATCTGCTCAAGACCAAGACAAAGTGAGACAAGCCAACAGCAGTTAATACAATGTAGTGTCCACAGATACAATTAGTGTTTTAGAGCAGTGGTTGTCAAACTTAGGGTTGGGACCCAGGACTGGGTCGCAGACCCTCAAGCACTGAGTTGTGGCACCCCTTGCTGCCACTGCCGAAAAACTGGAGTGCATTGCTCAAAGAAGTAATTGCTCGGTGCTGAGGGAAAAAAGTTTGAAAACCACTGTTTTAGAATGCAAGTAGCAACACAGCCTTATTAGACCTGTGCTGCAGCTTTACCAAACGCTGAGATTCTAGTAATGATAATATTGGGACTAATTTGCACAAACAAATCTTCATGCTAGAGAAAACACACACACCCCTGCCCTAAAAGCCAAAGTTAATTTAAATGTATTTTTTCCCTCAAATTACAGTTAATATCTAGTTGTAGATACTGAGATGTCAACTGCTGGTGTGAATTTAACAGAGACAGCAACAGACTGTTCCTCAACATTTATAACACCATAATTCTCTGCATGTTACTTCTGAGAGCAAAAAGGTACAACTCTTGCCTGACAGTTTAAGTCCGAAGTTAGACAAATGCAGAACAAGAAGAGACAGGGAGGGGTGAGGGTTAATACAAATAATGAACAAATCATGTCACTTCTTATTCTTTTATACAGCCTAAAACAGGGGGGAAAAAAGAGTAGGAGCAGGCAGCCCTGGAATGGAAAGCAGGGAAACCTGGCTTTCAAGAAGGAAGGATTTGAGTGAGCAGCACAAGATAAAAGATATTGTTCTAGCAGTGTGGAGCAGTGTGAAGAGAAACCCATGAAGGTGAGAGTATGCTGGAAGCATAGGAAATAAGAAGGGAGGGTAAAGCACTAGAAAAGTAGTTAAGAATATAGTCGCAGCAGGGCAAGGCTGCCCAAACCTTTGAAAGGGAGATGAAGTGTTTCAATCAGCCTTCAAACACATACTTTTGACAAAGGCAAGTTCCAGAGAACTAGCCCTTGTAGTCTTGTTGAGAGTAAACAAACAAGGAGTCCTGCAGCACTTTTAAAGATTAACACATTTATTTATTGCATGAGCTTTACCCACAAAAGCTGCTGAAATAAATAAATTTATTAATTTTTAAAAGTGGCACAGGACTCCTTATTTGTGATGAAGAGTTTCAGATCAATGTATTCTTAGCAGACTGACATGCGAGCCAATGATCTGATCCTTCAGTTATATTACCACTGCTCTAAATACCCTGGAGCACCTTTCAAGCTCAACCAATGGCATACGATTTAAAGTAACATTTAGCTAGAAGTGTTTGTTCACATACAGTAGTGACAGAACCCCAAAGAGAAATCATCTGTACATTCTTTAGTCAAAGGTCTATGGGCAACATATCTTAAGTCATTGCCTTCTTTGCAGAACATCCCATATAATAAGACTATTTCCAGAGGTTTCTTGTTTTGTTCTATTTAAGAATTTACATTAGTAATTACAGATATATTGTAACTTATAACACAACTTAAAAGGTACCTGGAAAACAAATGCTCCAAAAAAGTACAGACAAAGGTTTTCAATTTGTTTACAACACTAGATTTAAAGGCAAACTTCACTGGGGAAAAAAAAATTAAGCAGTGACTTATTCAACTGCTGTTTCCTAGCCTTAGGTCAGCAAAAGATGGCTCAAGACACAGAAGGCTATAGTGAAATTCAGACTTATGGGCAATTGCCATAACATCTAATGCTTGCCTTAGTTGCTGAATTTGAACAGTTATTTTATGTTCATCATAAACAAGTCAGCAAGTAAATTACTTTGGTGTTAAGGGTTGTTTTATTTATTCCTTTTGGGTGGGGCGGGGAACACACAAACCAACCTCCTAAATGATCACAGTAAAAACTCAGTGTAATTTTGTGTGCAACAATGACTATTCACATATTCTGAAAATCTTGCATATGCTCAGTGTAAAATGGCCCTGCGTTATGAAGGATGGCGTTCATTTCAGGTTTAAAATTACTTCCATCCCACACTAATTTAAATTCCTATTTGCCTTTTTTTTTTTTTTTTTTTTTAGGAATTATTTCCAATATGTAAAAATCAGTCAAGTTATACTAGTGTTATTTTTCCTAAAAAATTAGTGTCATATGAGTTATGAAGCCATTCACTATTTTTCTGTCCTCTTATTTAGTTCTCTTTCCCTTATTCTAGCTGTGTAAGACTGAATGGGCACAGGAGGTTGGAGATAAAGCCAGACAGCTACATTTTTCACTGTCATTACAAAATGTGCATAAACCTTGCACAGAAAAACTGTGTGTGGTGGGCGGGAAGCCCTATTTTCATTCAGCATTATGACTCCTGTAGCCCTTCACTACATCTGTATTAGCTTGCATGCATGTTACTCTCTTATCTATTCATACATGTATATCTTTTCTTGAAAGTTTAAGAAATCTTGGTTCTACAGTATTTCACTTAGCAGAAGTAAGTAGGTTAGCATAACTTTTGTTAGAAGCTGGAAATGCAAGAATCCTACAGTCCTTGTAAAAATGACAGTCTGTATCCAATTGCTTTGCAATAGGAGTAGAAGAGGGTAACTGAAGTAGGTGCGAGGTGATGCTGGGTTCCACAGACTTTGATGAAAAGCACCAGATAAGTTACTTTGATCAAAGTATGTAGGCCAACAGGTGAACAACAACTTAAGGCCAAGACCTGACATTTCAATAGAACACCATAAAACCCACAGAAGTTGTAAACAGGGAAGAAGGGAAAGGTGAAGAGGAATATTTTAGTAGGAAAACACATCAATCACGTGCATGAACCCCTAAACCAATAAACTAAAAGCACTCCAACAATTTTCAGGTCAAGACCCATATTTGGGCTAAGAAGAATAAGATAATTCAATTTATTTTCAGAGGGGTATAAAACATAAGACCTTTAATGTGTAAGGAAAAGGATATTTAAGACCCTGGAATTGGGAGAGAATTCAAAGCTTCCATTTTCCTGAACCTGAGCTCAGCTATTGCAAAAGAAGATCTTCACAGACCCACTACCTTACTTTCTTTGGATAGTATTTTCCTGTTGTACCTCAGTTAAATAATACCTTAGTTAGGCAGTTAGATTGTTAGCTTTAGTCTTCAACAGGAACATTTTCACTTCAGGTATGAGTATTATCACTGTAATCTGTGAGCTATCCTATAGTTTTATAGAAATCCTACTGTCATAGCTCATGATTTTCTTTTAAATGCATTAATGTATTTCATTACTATTTCATTTTATGTTCATTTCATATTCTTATCAATCATATGCTATATGCTATTAGCAATAAAAAATGTCATAAAAATCTTAAATCTGTGTGTACCTTCTGGGTACATTTCTGGGAGGAGTCTTCTTATAATCCAGTTTCAGAATTGATCTGTGGTCAAATTCAGACTAGAAAGCTCATCCTTCAGATTGGCTTGTTAAGATCTATATTGATCATTATAAATTCCAAAGTAATTATAGAATTCAGCTGTACTCCCAATCTGAAATGCCTAAATTCTGCAGAACTACTGTTCAACAGAAATGCTAACCCATTCCCCTTGCATTCAGTAATCTGTTACTGACATGAAGTTTTATTTACACAAAAGAGTACAGTGTGATGTTTGCCAGACAGCAAAGTGAGACAGAGCTAGAGCAAATACCTCTCACACTAACTCCCTGTTTTAAATACTTCTATCTCTTTTTAAAATATGCATCCTTGCAACTGAAGTTTCTAAGATATCTGCTAATTAACTCATGATTTTATCACAAGTCTCGTGATTGTTGTTTCTCTAAACTCCAGCTGCCGGAATCAAGATTACATGAAAATCTCAAGGTTCATTCTATGTTCGTTTAAAAATATTTTAAAAGCAAATGTCTGACCTTCAGGGAAGGTCAGAAAATGTGACCTTAACTATAATCTAAAGACTCAAACCAGAAGGCTAGAACCAAAAAGATGTTTTTTAAAATCCAGTGATTTATAACCAATATTATTTTGGACAGCCTCCTAATTTATGCTTTTTAATGTTTATAAAAGATGGTACTGACCTTTTGGAACTACTGTTCGTTGAGATTTATTGCTTAGGTTCATTCCATGCTAGGTATGTGCACACCACATGCACCAGTACCAGAGATTTTTTTCCCCCCTTAGTGGTATCTGTAAAGGGAGCTGTAGCACCCTCTTCAGCAGTAGTTCCTAACCTCCTCTCTGCTGTGGCACACCTTGATACCTTTAATTATTTTGAGGGACACCACCATCTAGTCTCCAGATAAACTCGTGAATCAGGAGTCACTCCAGAACTCTTGAGAAGTTTTTCAAAAAATTCCATGGCACACCTGCTCAGGCCTGATGGCACACCCATGTGTCATGCATGGCACACCAGTTGGGAAACACTGCTCTATGGTATTATACATAAGTCCTGGTGTACATGGTATCAATGTTTTGCTGTCAAATTGGCACACCCATGTGTCATGCATGGCACACCAGTTGGGAAACACTGCTCTATGGTATTATACATAAGTCCTGGTGTACATGGTATCAATGTTTTGCTGTCAAATTGGGACAATGACAGTGTTCTCTCTTTATTCATTACAAATTTCCAAGAGTTGATTTTGGCTTCTGCTGAAGTAGCTCTCACTAGAGGACTCAAGAAAATCCATTCTGCTCAGCACTGTACAAGCACAGAGGAAGACAGTTTCCACCATTCAAATTTCGCAATTCAGTGCAAAGCATGGTGGTGCATTTACAACGAGAGTGCAAAATGAGACTCTGCCAATTCATTTTATCTTAGGACTACCACTCATACATTAGATGGGAACACTTTTTAGTCCCTGTTAAAACCAGGCAAGATTCAAAACTGGTGATTTACTGGTGAAACGTACTGTAGCTCATTATTCAGCAATACCCAGAAGCATCTAGTTCCCCAACAAAGCTAACATACACTTTCAAGAATGAGATTTGCTTTCTGGAAAGATATTTATTTAAGTGAGTTTTGACATTTTTAGAGCATGCAGAGACCGTCTTCCACAGCAAAAATCTCCCACATATTGCTCTCAGTTTCAAACAGTCAGTTGCATGTTGTTCTTAAAGTGACAACTCTCATGAAGCAATAAGACTTATACAAATAAAACAGTGAAATGAATATTAGCACATCTAAATACATTTTACTGGACTTTCATAATTTTTTTTCCCCACCACTGTGTTTCACTATCAGTGCTGAACCCAAAACATTCAGATCTTAAGAACAAACTGTTTCACCTTCTGTGGGGGAAAGAATGCTGTTATTCTCTATGTAAGGATGTCTCCAAGTTTTTTTTTGGTGGGACTCCCTTTGACATATTTCAAGCTGTGATGATGCCCCTTCAGAAGTGATGACCTGCCTCATGCCAGCCCAGCCTTACCAGCATGCACAGGGGCTAACAGCTCTCGACCCTTCCACGATAAACTTGTGACCCTCTTGAGTGGTTATGACCCCCAGTTTGAGAACCTGTGCTATATGGAGCCAGAATACACACTGCCAATAGGTTATACAATTATTTTTGAGACAGTAGTGGAAAACTGAGATCAGGATTCATGGTATCTCTTCTTGGTGCTAGGAGTAGCTGTGGAGTACTGACCGCTGACAGCATAGCCTAATGGAACAACTCTCCATTTCAGTCAACTACAGGTCATACTGAACCTAGGACCTCTATATATAAAATCATTAACTTCTACCACTTGAGGTAAAGAACCAGACCTCTTTGGAGAAAAACAGTAGCAAAGAGCCATGAACCTATGTATTCTAGTGGGGGAAAGCAGAGCTCTACCAGGCTAGCATGGTTTACACATGCACTCAATCTGATAAATTTCTTCTGCAAGCCTGGGCAAACTGGAAGAGGCCTGGCTGTGTTATACAAGACCTGGTAGATCAGGGGTGTCAAATTCATTCAATATGGTGGGCCACACTGGAGGGCAGGACACCTGCTGTGGGCTATGTGGCCACACGGACTCCCGAACCCTTCCCCCTGCTATGTTCAGAGCGGCATGGTCTCCCTTCCCTCCCACACCGTGCAGGCTCTCCAGCACCTTTCTTCTTCCATGCCCTGTGGGCTCCCCTTCCCCACACTGACTCCCAACCCCCCTGCTTCTCTTTCCACTTTCCCTGCCACATGATGGCAGGCACTGGCAGTCTCAGTCACAGACACAGGCAGGCTAAGCTCCTGCCTCTCCCCTCTCCTCCTTGCCCACTCACTGTCAACCATTCAGCATGCTGCCTTTGATTGGGCTCAGTCCAGGCTTGCCTTTGACTGTCTCGTTTCACGTGGGCACCAGCCACTTTTTCCTTTTTTATTTGTGATTCATGCAGTGTACTGTCAATCTGATTAGAAGACTGACTGTGAACAGTTGGAGTAGGGGGTAGTGTGGTGGCTCCCCAGTAGCTAGGCCCAGCCTCCTGTGACTGAGACTCTGATTAGTTGGCAGACCACAGCAGAGCTGAGCCAGGATTGGCTGGACCTCTTCGTTTGTTCCCCCGTGCAGTGACTCGGATCATGTGAGTCAGAAGCAAGCCTGGCTCTGCTCTGCTGGCTGCCTGCTTCTGCAGCGAGCTCCCAGGCACAGCCTAGGCAGCACCTCTGCAGGCCGGATTTAGACCACGGGCTGTAAATTTGACACCCCTGTGGTAGATAGTTTTATCACATGTAGTAGAAAGTTCCAAGCTCTGTCTGAAGTGACCTCACACAAGTTCTTAGTAAACCTGATGAACATTTACACACAATCCATGCAGCATAACTGGATTCTTAAGTACTGGAAACTACATAGAGCTATTAACAAAGACATCACTGAAAGAGCTAGAGCTAGAACTAGAACTTAAGGCAGTGGCCTCAAACTCAAATCACCATGAGGGCTGCACGGGGACTACCAGAGGACTGCATGAGAATTAGTACGTTAGCCCGAGGGCTGCACCACTGAAACCTTCTCATGCAACAATACTGCAAATACTAGTAACAATGGTGTCACTGTGGACCACAAGAAATAGCTTCAGGGGCCGCATACGGCCCATGGGCCGCGTGTTTGAAACCCCTGACTTAAGGCTTCCGGGCTTGCAGTTCACTACACTTTTATTTAAGATAAAGAGACAATCTCTTACTGCTTCCAAAAAATCATGTGAAGCCTTTTTGCACCATTATGTGAGTGGCAGAAACAGCAACCAAAAATCATATTACTCACAATAAGTTTGCCAGAGCTGAGGTGCCAGCAACAGCTGAGAATCATAACTGTGCACCTGTGTACATCACTTGCTCAGCAGCAAAGGGACACTGACTAATGTCACAGCATCTCACCAATTCTGTCCTGAGACACCTGGCAAGTACCAGCACAAGCACAGTATTATAGGGTGATGATACACAAATGAAGCGGGGAGGGAAAGCAGGAAAGTGAAACAAAGGAAAATAAACAAACCTAAGGGAGTCAAAATCAAGAGGAAAGGACAAGCTCAGGTGGAAGAAAAGTTCCACTGGCGGTCTATGACTACACATATTAATACATGACCAATTTTGGTCTCTCACATCCTGATCCCCCCAAAACACTGCAACATGAATAATTCCAAATAACTATTCAGGAACTTAAAGTTTTGCTGGATTGGGTCCTTATTCTTTGGACCAGAAATTAAAGAATTGTGGGCAGCACTTCACAGTGTTGACAGATTCTATCGATAACTTACAGAGAACATTAATTCTTCCTCATCTTCAGGGGGTTAAAGTATGTGGGAACTCCCCAGAACACCCCAAATCTGAGGTGCCAGCATTCCAGAGCTCCAAAAAAGGTAGAATGCAAGTTCCATCCTGGCCTAGAACTGCAGACAGGAGGGCTGTCTTGGGGGGGGGGGGGTAATGCAAGAGAGGCGATCGTTCTTGGCCTCACAGTTCAACTGCCTCCCCCATGGCCACACTGTTCCCCATCCCTGCCCCGCAGCCTTCAGTGCAGAGCCAAAGGCAGCTGAGAGGTAGGTAGGGCAGGGAACGCAGAACCCGACCTCTAATCTGGGCCAGTCTTTCCCACCCCCAGAGCAGAACAGCCAGCCCAGGGTCAGAGCAGGCCCCCAGAGGCCAGGCTCTGCTCTCCCACCCTCCCCTGGGCTGGCTGTTCCTTCCCTAAGTCCCCAAGGGTGCAACGGGCCAGTTCAGGGGCTGGGCTCTGCTCTCACATCCCGCCTCTTGGCTGGTCCTCCCCGCTCCTAGGGTGGAATAGCTGGCCAGGGGAGGGGCAAGACAGCAGTACCCAGCCCCCAGGAACAGAGTGGCTGATTCGGGGAGGGGTGGGAGTGCGGGGCCAGCCCGCCCAGCATGGGGGGGGGAAGAGAGAGGCCCCCCCACAAGCCAATTGGCCCTGGGCCCCACGCCCTTGGAGCCTGCATGTGACTCCTCTCCCTCCACCCAGCCCAGGTGCTGGAGCCCAGATTTGGCGGGGGGGGGGGGTGCAGATCAGGCCCAGGTCACCTGCAGCCACCCAGCAACTGCAGGAGCTGGATTGAAGCCCCCAGAGGGGCCTGGGGCTGGATCTGGGCCCAAGCTGCCTGCCACTGGCCTACAGCAGCAGGAGCTGGATCAGAGCCACCAGTAGTGGCTGGGGCTGGATCCAGGCCAGGTCTGCTTGCTGCTGGTTGGCAGCAGCAAGGGCTGGATCCAGACTGGGCTGCCAGCTGAGCAAGGCCAATCCAATCACAGCAGTCGGTGAGGCATGGGCCCCAGGCCTTTTTTCAGGGCAGCAATGCCCCTGCCCCCAGGCCCTGCTGCCCACAGTCCCCACCAGCATGACCCCAGGAGGGGCTGATCCCCACCTGGCCCAATTCCTCCTCCCCCTCCCCCCACCCACTGCTGGCCTGACAATAAAGGAAGGGGGACCAAAGATGAGGAGAGTTCTGGGGCCCACCAAATTATGCTTTAACTACTGCTCATCTCTGTAGAGAAGTAGTACCTGCAAAGCTTTTAAAAAGGAGCTATAGAAAACAGTTGAAAAAAATTGTAAACATGAGGTCTTAGATAATCAACACCAGACAGCCCGGCAGCATATAACCAACTTAACATAGACAATATAGAGATACAATAGTGACTGTTGTATAACACTTCATCTCTCAAGTGAGAAGACTGAAACCCCACAAAAGAATAAATAAATAATTAACCTGGCAGGCCTCACATAAAAAGCTGGAAATGTTCAGGGTTTTTATATAGAGCATATACATGTCATTCATGCTACAGTTATTTTACCACCAGTCAAACCCATGCACAAGAAGTCTTATGTGGCATTAACCACTTAAGAAGGTTCCTTCTTTTACTGGTTCACTAAGTCAGATTCAAAATGATTATTATGATCTGTTGTATGGCAGCATCCAAAAGTTCCAACCAGTAATAAGGCCCTATGGTGCCAAATGCTGTATAAATATAAAGATATGGCCCCTGTCCTACAACCTCACTATAGTTAGAGACCTGCAAACTCTATTGGGGGGGGAGTGGGGGGGGGGAGTCAAGCCAAAACTCCACCACCATTGCTCAATTCCTAGCCTGAATTCTCCAACAGACTCACAAATCAGAAAAAAGGAAAGCCAAATAGATGTGGACACACGATGTTGCTCATGAGTGAAAGCCACAAGCTTCCACACAACACACTGCCTGAGAAAAGCACCCTGATTTTCAGATACCACAGCAGTAGGACATTGAAATCTTTCAAGTTAAATAATTCTTTACTGTGAGGGCTGAAATATCAAGATTTAATGAAATATATAATGTTTGGCTGAATTGTCACTGGATTTGTTAAGCACCTCTTAAAACAACTGAATGAATTTTAAGCAGCTTAAATGAAAGACATTGATTTCAATTACACTGAAAACTGCACTAACAAAAAATGTTTTAAAAACAAATGAAAAATTTAAGTCTGTTAAATGAAGCAAGAAGGCTGATTTATCAACCCAACCACACATCCTGGGGGAGAGATAGGACTTGCATTGCCGTTTCTGTCCACATTTTTCTATTATTTTATTACTGTAGTGCTTGTGAGATCTAGCCATGGAGTAGGACCTCATGTGTGGTACTATACAAACACAGAACAGAAAGTCCCTGCCTCAAAGAGCTTCACCGCTGACCCTTGAAAAAGCACATGCTATTATCATCATGAAGTTTTAGCACTTTTCTCGGAAGGCAGCCTTAAAAGACGGAGGAGCATATTCTTCTCTTGAAAGTTGATCCTTTTGTTGTAGATTTAAATCTCATCCCCATCAACTTATACAAGACCAGTTGCATGATTTTCAAAATAAATGCCATTTCCTATTTAAGTAGCTAAATTCCACATTTACAGGAACACTTTCTCCACTTAGGTCTACATTTTCTTTAAGGTCTCTATTCAGACTTTTATTGCCCTTTGCTGAAAATTAATAATTTTCATAATTAATTTTGAAGGGTCTATAGAGTGTTCTATTTAAGAATAACCGAAACAGCTTTCATTAGATGTGTGTAGTTTTTGCATTTTAGTATTTGCAGGTTAAAGAAAGAATCACTGCTCCAAACAATAAACAAAAACACCACCACCAAACACCACCAACTGCTATAGATTAACTCCAAGAGTGGGTTTATTTATTTTTAAAACAAAATCACTTGTCCCCTTCTCTTAATACTACTCATTTACTAATCCCTTTTGCTGGTAGTTGTTTGTGTCAAGGTACCAATATAAACATACTGTGCTCCAGAGACAAATTCTAGCTGTTAAAGCATATAGATCTGTATTTTCCAAGAGTGACCCAGTAAGTGTAGCTACACACTTTCCTACAAATCAAGATTTCTGTATGGATGGTGCTGACAAGTTTTCACAGAGAAGATTACCCATGTTACTTTTATTAATTTACGAGACACTTAAATTAAGTTTCAGAATGAAGATTAAATTTTGTGGCAGAAGTAATTTATTTTGTGACAAGAGTTTGGCTTATTATTTCATCACAGTCAATTCAAAGAGAGCAGTTATATTTCTCTGAGAGCAAAATTCAGTCCATCAATCCACAGCATACACTACATCACCTGTACCAGAAACACAAGCCACAGGCTGGCAAGTTACTTTTAATCATCATTGAAGTTTGGATTTTCCTTTCATTACCAGCCAGCACTAGAAATGAGAGTTGCTAATAGGGTCAGGTTAAGGGGCCTCAGGGCCCTCCACCATGGAAGCCAGCACTGGGATGAAGGGGCCTCTGGAGACAGAGGCTGCTCCCTGTGACACTCCCACCCTGGCCCCAGCCCAGGCCCCAAACAGCAAGCAGTATGGCCTTTGGTGCAGCCCTGCTCCGAGAGAGGAAGGAACACACGCCAGCTTCCCTCACCCCTGGGGCAGATCAGCTGACCTGGCAGTGCTGTGCAGCCCACCTCAATCGCAGGGCCCTGCCCATCTCCACCCCAGTGCTGGCAAGGGCCCTCCCAGAGCCCTTTGCTGGGCTGAGCAGGGCTCGCCAGATCACACAAGTGTCTCCAGGGCTGGACCCCAGGGCCCCGGGCTTCAGCTCCTAAGACCCCTGCATTGATCTGACCTGGCCACTAAGAATCTCAAATGGTTTGAGTGGAAGCTTGAAGGATTTCATTTATGCCTTCACCGGAGACAATTCCGCTTCAAATGCCTGAAATGAAAAACACAACATTAGCTGTAAATATACAGATACAGAGAAGGGTGGGTCACAGTGTTAATTAAAACAGGTCCCAAGGGATAGACTGCTAGCCTCTCTCTGCAACGTAAGCAAGCTGTTTTGATTCAAACAATTAAATTACTCAATTACTCTTCTCAAGTCTTGCTTATAATTCTTGCCTCTAACATGCTGTTTGAATCAAAACAGCTTGTTCATTTTGCAAAGTAGGCTAGCAGTCTATCCTGTGGATCTGGTTAAATAACATTGTACATTAAACTTTGTAACCCACCGTTCTCTGTATCTATATATCTACAACTAACACGCTATTTTTCCCATTTCACGCATCTGATGAAATGGGATTGTACCCATCAAAGCTCATGCAATAAATAAATTTGTCAGAACTCCTTGTTTGTCTAAGCTATGCCGAGGTCATCCAATGGAACCACTTGGTTTCATATGCTTTTTCTACTTTTGATGAAAACAGAAGACCTACACTTCCAAATTTTCATGTAGAATTTTTCAGTGAGCTCTATTCCCAAATCTTCATACAAACAGCAAATACCCCTGGTGAGCCAGAGAAGCAGGCTGAGCAGCATAGGGCACATTCTGGGGAGAAACAGGAGAGGTTTAACCCAAAAATATGAAGAGGGCCTGGGAGGAGATGATGGCTGTGGAAGGAGTGTCCTGTTCAGAGGTACTGGAGTATATAGTATGTTGCCCAATGACTGTACTGAGGCAATGACGCCCAAAGAGCCTATCCAGCAAGTAATCAGGTGCTGAACGACCTGATCTTGCCTTCCATGGGTTGCATTGGTAGCATATGTGATATAGCAATTTTAACTCAATGATAAAAGATTTTGGAGGGAACATACACAATTTGAGTTTTTGGAGAATCCACAGAACAGCAGCAGTGATCTTGGACATCCTGGTAGCAAGGGCAAGCTTGCACAATATTTTGCTTACAGATAGCTCCTTTCCTATATTTTTGCCACTGCACTTCAGAGAAATCTTAAAAGGACTACACTGGATCTTTAAAGATCCTATTAACAAGTAGCACAAACTGAAACACCTAGAATATAAATTATTTAAGACTCAGAACAAATAATAATACTTGTAGCAAAAGGAAAGATCTGCTTAGAAGCTTCACTGACTGTCCCAAACTAATACCCCATTGCACCCAGGTTACAATAGGGAAAAAACTGAACAAAGTTAAAATAACTTCTTGAAAGACAAGAGAATGGCTTGTAACTTCAAGAAAATCCCTGAGGGTAATTCTTATTCACCAAACATTTTTTTGAGCAAGATGGTGTTGAATAAGCTGATACAAGGAATCTGAGAAAAGCTTCTGGCAGACTGAGAAACTGAAGATTCAGCTGACTGATGCTATTATTCAGATACATTCTCTCTCAAACAAGATTTATTATTATGCACATGCAGTTTCTGTTTAGAAGTAGTAATGGACATGGTGAATAATCTCACAACTAAATATGGTAAAAACGACAGTTCCCCCCATTGGACACACCTTTATTTTATCACATTAGTTAGTTTGTGTACAGAAATATTAGGGAAGTTTTCTTCAACCTTTTCCAAACAGTGACTACATTTTGTATAAAGGAATTGTGAGGCCTAATAGTGGGGTGCCCTGGGCTACGAAGCACCTCACTATCACCTGTTCCTAAGGCCTTTCCTGTGCCTTTTCTGGCTCAGCTCCCCCTCTCAATTAGCCACAGGCAATGCAAGATGCTCCCTCTAGATCTCACAGGCTCCCTTGTCACTTTACAGATTAGCAACTGGCACATTCCAATCCACAAGCTCTCCGAGCATCTCACTGGAGCGTTCAGTCCCTAGACACTCACAGTATTCAAAAGGTTCACTTCCAAATAAACAATACACCCCAGCTGACCAGTTCCAACCCAGACCATAGCTGAGCTTAACACACAGCACTAAGATTTATAGTGAAATTAAGTTTAACAAAGCACAGAAATTCAAGAAGTGCAAACAGAGGTATTGGAAATAAGGTTACATATAAAGCAAAATCATAACATGCATTCTAGAGCCTAGACTTACTTAACAAGGTACTCTCACATGTAGTGTACTGCTTTTCCAAAATACCTGCAGGGCTTTACAGCCAGGCTGACTGTAACCTCCTTTTCATGAGACAAGCACAAATCAGTTTGCCAATTTCCAAAGGGGCAGTCATGTTAGTCCAGTCTAGCAAAAGTGTCCTGTGGCACTTAAAGACTAGAAAGCTGGATAGAAAACTGGCTAGATCAACGGTTTCAGTGTGTAGGAATCAATGGCTCCATGTCAAGTTGGCAACCAGTAACAAGTGGTGTGCCCCAGGGGTCGGTCCTGGGGCCAGTTCTGTTCAACATCTTCATTAATGATCTGGATGATGGGATAGACTGCACACTTAGTAAGTTTGCGGATGATACCAAACTGGGGGGAACGGTAGACACTCTGGGGGGCAGGGACAGGATTCAGGGAGACCTAGACAAATTGGAGCAGTGGGCCAATAGAAATCTCATGAGGTTCAACAAGGACAAGTGCAAAATCCTGCACTTGGGACAAAAAAACCCCAAGTACTGCTACAGGCTGGGGAGTGATCAACTAAATAGCAGCACTGGAGAAAAGGACCTGGCAGTCATGGTGGATGGGAAGCTGGATATGAGTCAGCAGTGTGCTCTTGTTGCCAAAAAGGCCAATGGCATACTGGACTGCATTAGCAGACCGGCTGCCAGCAGATCAAGGGATATGATTGTTCCCCTCTATTCTGCACTGGTGAGGCCACATCTGGAATACTGTGTCCAGTTTTGGGCTCCCCACTACAAAAAGGACATGGACGAGTTAGAGACAGTCCAGGGGAGGGCAACAAAAATGATCAAGGGGCTGGATGGAGCACAAGCCCTATGAAGACTGAAGGAACTAGGCTTATTTAGCCTGCAGAAGAGAAGACTGAGGGGGGATTTGATAGCAACCTTCAACTACTTGAAGGGTTGCTCCAAGGAGGATGGACCTCGACTGTTCTCACTAGTAACAGAGGACAGAACGAGGAGCAATGGTTTCAAGTTACAGCTGGGGAGGTCCAGGCTGGATATTAAGAAAAACTTTCTTACTAGGTGAGTGGTGAAGCATTGGAATAAGCTACCTAGGGAGGTGGTGGAATCTCCGTCTTTGGAAGTGTTCAAGGCCCAGCTGGACAAAACCCTGTCTGGGATAATGTAGTGGGAGTGGTCCTGCTTTTTTTGGCAGGGGGTTGGACTAGATGACCTCATGGGGTCCCTTCCAACCCTGTGATTCTATGACTAAGACTTATTTATCACATGAGCTTCTGTGGGAGAAAATCCCACTTTGTCAGATGCTTTCTGACGAAGTGGGATTTTCTCCCAGGAAAGCTCATGTGATAAATCTTTGAGTCTTTAAGTGCCACAGAACTCCTTGATTTTTTTCCCCCTAGTCAGTTTATTTTTTTATAGTGAAGGACCCATTCTTTGTCTTTATTTATAAACAGGACTCTCCCTTCACTGTTTGCCATACAACAAGCAATACACAAATGCCCAGTTACTTCCTGCCTAAAAGGAACATTTCTGAAATATGTCCCTCCTAGTGTTCTCCCTTAACTACAAGACCTTAAGAACACAATGTTTATTATAAATACAGATACTCTTAAATATTAGCTGTATGTTCACTTCATACTGATTATGACCAGTGCTGCTTTTTTTTTTATTTATTTAAGTGCCAGTAATCTCCTTTTCCCCTGCAAACCCTGCCTCCCCAGCTGAGCAGCAGGATGGCAAAAAAAAGGTGCCAGTACTCTGTACCCCTGCGTAGCATCACAAAAAAAGCATGGATTATGATAACCAGTAAGCTGGTGGCTTTTGGTAGGGATATCACCTTCCAATTCTTCGAAGAACTATTATGCAGATATCTGAAACATGAGATCCCTGGAAAAAAACTCAATGAATACCTTAGGTCTCCTCTGCCAGCTAGCATTAAGTGATCCCGTGGTCATATGGACCCTCTCTGATCAAGCCACAACCCTTTTCTCTTTCAGCAACATAGGAACCATATCATCAAGGGAATCATCAATGTAATTTCCAGGTTGAGAACCCAGGTTTCAAAGTAGTTTGTATGTATATGGTATTTTCCACATTATAAAAAGTCTCACCAAAACCTGAGAACAAACGTTACATTTGTAAAATCTGCAAGCATCTTCTCTTTTATATGTCAGTGACAGGCTGTGTATTCAAGTGAAGAAAATAGGTCCCTTATGAAATTAAAATCAAACTCTGAACTCTCATCATTTTGATATTCCAGCCACAAACTATCAGAGTAATCAAATTAGACTAGAGCTGAACTAAATATTAACAAAAAGCTCCCTACAGAACCAAGAAAACTGATAGGCCTAATTGCTTAGTGCATTGTGTTTTGCACTATAAGAAAGAAAAATATTGGCTGAAGAGCCTCCTTTGACTACAAGTATTCTGAAGCTAACAGAATATACTGTAGCATGTTTAGCACTCTCTAAACTGGGTCAGGCCTGCCTCAAATGAAAGATTCAAATTTTGAAGTATGCAAACCTTCATTTTCAAAAAGTAGTTTCCAAATGTTATGCTTGTAACAGTAACTTTAAAAAAATGTATAAGAGTGACCATCTAAAACAGGCAAATACTGAAATATGAAACGCTTCTAGTCATCATATCAGGCTTTAGAGTTAACAGGCTAATATGATCATAGAATCTATGATTCTATGATTCTATGATCATATTAGCCTGTTAACTCTAAAGCCTGACAGCACACAGACATGCTTAAATAACTTGAAAGTGATGTTGTATGCTTGCTTTGAGTGCACTCTGCAAACTTGAAAAGCCAGAAGGGAAATAAAATACATCCCCATATTTGTTAAAAATCTCATATTAAAGGCATTCTTACAATGAAAGAGGTGATGTACAAACTTTCAGCTTTCCAGACTGACAACCCAGCTACAGATTAGTACTGGGGGCAGCCACTGATAGCTGAAATCCTCAGCGTAGGTAATGCTTAAGATGACCCAAAAAAAAGTCAGTATTCAGTATTGCAGATATCCAGCTCCCTGAGAACTTTAAAAGTGTTAAAATGTTGCAAGAAATTAAAAAGGGAAGCTATGATTATACACAAAGTAATTAACACTATCCTGAATGGATCCGGAACACATACAATGGCCGTTTCATTTACTGGGGTAATACCACTACAGATGAGATTATGGTGGGGGGGTGGGATCAAAGTAACCTGGAAGTTTCAACTGTAGGACTCTTACACAGAGAAGCAGCACTATTTGCAGACTACTCAGCTGCCTAGGGGTACAGATTTCTGTAGACACACCCTGGTTCCCTCCACTGGCAGCAGCAGAATACAAGGGCTGGCAGTGGTGTCCAGGTAACAGGGGGTGGATGGTATTGACGGCCAGCCTGGGCTCTGAGGAAGCAGCTAGGCTGTTGAGGCAATGCTCCTGCACCCTCCTCAGCCACTCCCCATCCCCAGCACCAGTAAGATCATAGTCACCATTCAGCAATGTTCTGATGGCCCCACAAGCACAGCTGGGACTTTACCCTCACATGCTGTTATCAGCCCAGCTCCATGTCAGCACCCAGACTATGCCTACTGCTCTGCGCCCCACCTCTGCTGCCCTCACCCCCCGCCCTGACTACTGCCACCATCCTGGACCTCCTTGGAAGCCACCACTTCAACACCACCTCATCTGGGCTCTGGATATACTTCCACTGTGTGGGCTAAGAGCTAGCATGGAGCTCATCTGAAATGGTGCAGGACAACAGAAGGAAAGGCAGGAGGTTCATAGTGTGGGAGTTGCTGCAAGCTGAGAAGATAAGAGCTGAGATGTGGAGATTCCTGCTCTGTCAAATGGGAAAGAACCTACTGATCCTGTACAAGGGAGAGTCAGCACCCCCAGCCTGGCTGGCCTTGCGCAGGACAGGAGGTCTATGTTGTCAACCAGGGGTCTTCAGGTTGGGAGCTGCCCCCATCAGTACCAAGGTTCCACTGTGGTTGAGCTATATAGCTGCAGAAGAACGAGACAGGAGGATGTCCAGGTATGCTCAACCAGGGCTCATCTGTCTCGTGAGCCCCAGGAAGCCAGTATCAGCCTCACCAGAAAGCATCCCTGGTAAGCACAGCCCCAGACAGGAATCACTGGCCCAGGGAGCAAGTATTGAGTGGAAGCTGGACGACTTTCATCCTGGCATAGCTGAGCTTTTAGCAGAGGGTTGGACTAGGTGACCTGACGAGGTCCCTTCCAATCCCAATACTCTATGAGTCTATAAGCTCACCTAGGTGTCAGACTGCCCCATCTTGTCCCCCCATGCAGGCTGCACCAAGTTCAGGGTTATGTTGGAGATTGTGGGAAGTGCTGGGAGACTCCTGTCAACTTCTAGGAAGGCAGAAGGGTGAGGATATACTTGTTTTGCCAAGAATGGCAGACTGCCTCAAGCAATCTCTCCTAACAGAAGTTGACATAAAACATCTGAAACATGCGTCTGACACGTTGCTTGCCAAAATGGACAGAGAGGTAGACTTTTTTTTTTTTTTTTTTAAATACCACAAATGTGTAGCTATCTGGATGATTTTCTGCAGTGTATGACTAGGTAAGTATCATGTTTAATAGAATTTTCTCTTTTTTTTATTATATTTTGTTTTGGTAAAATCACCTAGCTGTTCAAATGAGAATTTCAGACAATTCAGACTGGAATAAGTGCAGAGAAGGGCTCCAAGGATGATTCATGGAATGGGAAACCTGCCTTATGAGAGGAGACTCAAAAGAGGTTGGCTTATTTACCTGATCAAAAGAAGGCTGAGGGGAGAGATGATTGCCCTCTATAAATACATGAGAATGATAAATAGGGAAGCAGAGAGGCAAAAACCTAGCTGGCTTCAAAATGGAGCTTGATAAATTTTGGAAGGGATGGACTAGTTTGGCAATTGACCAATTGTTGAAATACTGGTGGTGGATGTGCCAGTGAGCTGAGAAGGGACGTTGGATAGGTTAGGTTCTGAGTTATTAGAGAATTCTTTCTAGGGCACCTAGCTAGCTAGTCCTATCCACACGCTCAGAGTTTAACTAACTGCCAAAATTCCCCAGGAGAATCTTCCCCCATGGCAGATGGACAAAGGCTGTGAGGCTTTTTCACCTTCCTCTCTAGCATGAGGTACAGTTCACTTGCTGTGAATTCTCTATACCACGAAGTCTTTAAACTCCGATTTGAGGATTTTAATAACTTAGTCATAGATTAGAAGTTTATTACAGAAGTGGGTGGATGACATTCTGTGGCCCTGTGTTGTGCAGGAGGTCAGACTAGATCATCATTGACCTTACAGATCATCATCTGACTAGATCTTAGATGATGATGATGTAGATCATATTGACTTTACTAGATCATCGTCATCTGACCGTACAGTCTATAATCCCAAATAGGTTAAAGAAAAACAGTCTTCAGCAGCTAAGAGGTAATGAGAGAAGACATCTGAAAACTGCCTTGTTAACTTTCTCTAGCTAAGACAGACAGACTAAGGTGTTCTCCTTTTTGAAACATGTCATAATAAAAGCCAAAAGTTCTAATGAGGCATAGAAAATACTTTACATCTAAAGACAAGAAGAGATTTAAAGGAGCACATGGGACAGACCCTGTAACAGTTCCAAAATGAGTGATGCTGAACACAAGATTTCACACAGTAGGTTACTGTCTCCACTAAAATGTTGGCATTCCCAGCACCCTTTCAACCTCCTAGCATGCAACTTGTAACACCATCTATTCAAGAACACAGAACACCACTGTATCATTGCAATTATACTTGTATTGGGCAGCTATTTTAAGCACCGGTGATCATTTATACTCACCCTTCCCTTATCACTATCACCAGCACCTATGCTAGCCACAACTGAAAAGTTTAAGAAAAAAAAAATCTCCATTCTGATGCATGAGACCAGTCCACTGGGAAAAAGTAAACAACTTCACTACAATTACATTACAACAAATGCAAGAGCATGCCTCAGCAAATTTACTCAGATACTTTTAATACATTTTTTACTTATAAATTTAAGATTAAGTTCTTAAGCCAGCTGTAAGGTTGTGCCTCTCCCATTTAAAGAACTATAGACCAACATATGAACACTAGCTACTCAGATATTATCTGAAACATAGTAGGTCTTATTTCCCATTGCTTTCAGCGAAACAACATCAGTTGAAACAAACTGTATTGATAAATCTGAAATGTAACCATGCTTTCCCTCCAATTCAAAAGAAAAGACAAAGATTTATAACTAAGGTCACATTAATGGAACACTGGCAATCAAATACAGACCTAAATCTAAGATCTAGAGTTTTTACTTCCAAGATCTAAGATCAGCTAAAATATTCCAAGCAAGGAGTCCTGTGGCACTTAAAGACTAACAAATTTATTTATCACATTAGCTTTCATGGGAGAAAATCCCACTTTGTCAGATGCTTTGAAGATGATGGAACTTAACAAATGGGAGGAAAATAAATGCAGGGAAGTCTAAGTCATGGGATCAGGTCACACTAACAGCAAATCAAAGCAGTAATTAAGATTCAAACACTGGGAAACATCACAGAGGAAGGTGAGGTCAAATCACCTGTTGTAATGGGAGAAGAATCCATAGCCACAATTTAATCCTGCTTTCACATACCTGAATCTGCATTTGTTCCAATTCTGCTGTTTGTCTTTGAAGTCTTGATGTGTTACTGACTTGCTTGAGCACAGTTGTTAAACAATCAGAGTGATTAGGAAGACTGAAGTGCTCAGCAACTGGTTTTTGAATGTTGTGATTTCTGAATTAAGACTGTCCTGTTTGTTCAATGTATAAGGTATGGGGGGCATTTCTGGCACATACTGGCATAAATCACATTGATGGATGAGAAGGTGAATAAGCCTTGATGAAGTAGCTGCCTGATCGGGTCCTATGATGGTGTCTTTTGCGGAGATATGTGGGCAAAGTTGGCAACATGCTTTGTTACAGGGGTATGTGCCTACTTTAATGTTTCTGTTGTTACGTGCGTGGTTGCTGGTGTATTATCTGTTTAAGGTTAGGGTGTTGTTTGT
Organism: Podocnemis expansa; assembly: GCA_007922195.1. Lineage (NCBI taxonomy): Eukaryota > Metazoa > Chordata > Testudines > Podocnemididae > Podocnemis > Podocnemis expansa. The sequence continues at coordinate 20,481,729 of ML681981.1, read as the reverse complement.
AGGCAAGGAGAGGTCTGTCTCCCAAGGGTTGAGAGTGTGAGGGATCATCTTTTAGAATCAGCTGTAAGTCCTTAATGATCTGTTGCAGAGCTCTGACTTGGGAGTTGTATGTGATGACCAGAGGCATTCTGTTGTTTTCTTCCTTGGCTTTCTCTTGTATTAGTATGTTTTCTTTCCGACTAACAGAAATCACGCTGGTTTTAAAGACACTTGCCCTGCAGTGCTCATAGGTCAACCACTGCAGGACAATGCTAGTGCCTGATGGCAAGGAAGTGAAACTCAGCCAACACAGGCTCACTATTCAAGCTAAGTGAAATTCTGAGGGAACAAATCACCATTATGGTGTAGAACAAACCAGATTTATTTTCTTTGATGTTTCCAATTTCCTAATCTTCTGGGATACTTGTTATAATGCGTACAGAACATCAGTCTTTAAAAAATTATTTGTAAACCTGACATTGTCCCTTTAAACTACCATAATATGAGAAATACTAATTAGATTCCCTACCATGAAAAGTTTGCTGACATGTCTTTCTGAAGCAGCAGATTTTATGAAGCTGGATACATCAAAGAGAGGCAAAATGGGAACCTCCAGGGAGCAATTCTACTAAGAGTTTAATATGATGTATAGGGAACTCCAGAGACTCAGACAGTTAGGAAAGAAATGATTAATGAGGTAAGTGAATCACGTTGTTCATTTCCCTCCAGAGCATGAAATTAAGATTTCCTGGTGGGGGTGGGAGAAAGTAATTAATAGCAGACAGACTTTTGCAGCCAAACTGATCATCTAAGAAATCAAGCAGTTCAAGCCATAATGAAGGGGAAAAGAGGAGAGGAACATCAGTGCACAGACTGCTGAAATTATTCCTATTTAACATAAGATACCAAACTACTCTACAATTTAAAGAGATGTTATGAACCTCAAGATTAATTTAAAATTGTAATGAAAATATAATAAAAATTATCTGGACAGAAAGAAACTGGATAAATCTGTAGGAAGTATATAACTGAAAACTAAGATTAATGGTGAACGAGAGGCAATAAACAGGATCTTGCATACAGAAGTAGTGTTGTGGTTTGGAATTCCTGGCAAATATGTGCCTAACCCCCCCATTTGCAAAATATATAGTATTAGCTGGTACTGGTTTCTCAGGCATGGCATATTGTAAGCTTTGCAAAACTGTTCAAGATCCATCACCACACAGTGATCCTCCTCTTGAATTCTACTGAATTAGAATTGGGGCATACGTGATGACTGAAGAAAAGAACCTCTCCTTGCTTAGGTTTTTAACAGTCCTGGTTGCAAGTCCAAATAGCTTAGTTGGTACAGCATCAGACTTTTAACCTAAGGTTTCATGGTTCAACATCCTTTTTAGGCAGAATTATTTAAGGAAAGATAGCCCAGTGGCACTAGAAGGGGAGATATAGGTTTGATTATCTGCTTTATCATAGACTCCCTTCTGTTCCTTTGAGCAAGTAGCTTAGTTGGTCTGCATATCAGCTCCCTAACTCACCCAGGAGCTGCAAAGCTGCTGACTAAAGATTGTGAGGTGTTCATACACCATAGTGGTGAGACAGTTCAAGAGTCTGAAAAGTGGGATTTTCTCCCACAAAAACTGATGCAACAAACAAATTTGCTACTCTTTAGAAGAGCCACAGGACTCCTTGTTTGTTTTGCAAAAGATAGGTTAGTCTACAGGTGGCCAAACTTATGGAACTCAAGAGCCACACAAGTCAATTACTAAACCTTCAAGAGCTGCACTGAGGCACATAGCCATATACTTTTACCCATTAAATTGATTTGCTGACGTTCTTCCACGAGCCATGCTTTTTCATTCAAGAGCCATGTGTGGCTCCTGAGCCACAGTTTGGCCCCACCTGGGTTAGTCTAATCACATGCATAGCATCAGCCTCCCCTGTGGAATACGTAGAGATTAATATATAATTTGAGGAGCCCTGGAATGCTCCGACACCAGTGGCCCCCCTGACGCCAGCTCCTGCCTCTCCATGCCACCGCCCTACCCCCTGCCCCCCAATGCACACCCAGCATAAGTCTCCCCCCCCCGGCTCACCAGTAGTGTCGCTGTGGAGGTGGGAGCTGTAGGCATCAGTCCAGGTGGCACCACGGCTGCCGCGCTGCTACAGGCCCCAGGTTGGGGGCGGGGTGCAGAAGGGGAGGGGCTTGGGGAAGGGCTTGAGCCCCCTAGTAACGTCCCTGACCCCTACCTCCCTCCCCTGCCCACCAGAACATGGCGGAACGCTGCTCCAGGGCCTGCTATTTTTAGGGGCCCAGCATTCAGGCCTCTTAAAATAGAACATGGAACCAGAACGCTGTGTTCCAGGGCCTGCCGTTTTTCAATGATGGGCCCCAGAATGCAGTGTTCCGGCTCCACATTCTATTTTTAAAAAAACAAGGAGTCTTGTGGCACTTAAAGACTAACAGATTTATTTATCACATGAGCTTTCATGGGAGCATATCCCACTTCGTCAGATGCTTTGAAGAGGGAGAACTTACAGAACTGGATGAAAATAAATGCAGGTGAGTGTAAGAAGTTGCAGCATGACCTGATCCCATGTCTTACACTCCCCTGCATTTACTTTCATCCAGTTCTGCAAGTTCTCCCTCTTCAAAGCGTCTGATGAAGTGGGATATTTTCCCACGAAAGCTCATGCGATAAATAAATCTGTTAGTCTCTTAAGTGCCACAAAACTCCTTGTTTGTTTTTTTTTTGTTTGTTTTTTTTTGCTTTACTAGACTAACACAGCTGCCCCTTTGGAACTATTCTATTTTTAGGGGCCCCGGAAAGCTGAGCCCCTAAAAATAGCAGGCCCTGAAATGGCATTCCAGTGCGTTCCCCCTTACTTTAACCCCTGGGAATATGGTTGGGCAGTGAAGTGACTTGCTGCATAAATTTTTTTAATCATTCTATTGTAGGGCTCATGAATTTAAATTTTCATTTGAAAAGAAAAATGAACTACTTATTCCTTGTCACTGCAACATATTTGTGCTTTTATCTTGAGTCTGCAACTAGAGCCCCAGATTTTTAAAAAGCCAGCTTTAAAAAAATTAATAGAATTAGCTACAGAAGTGAACTGGACTGAAGAACTCAAGGATCTCGTGTGGAGGAGCCTTAGAATTACTTTCAGTCAAAGCTGCGGAAATTATCTTAAGTCTGCATACCAAGCAAGGGGAAAATATTTCAAAGGAAATTGACTCTCTACTTTAAGATCTTAATCTGAATTTGTAAGGCTGGCACTTTGCCAAAGCATTTTTACGTGTACACTAAGCACATCTAATATGGAAATCACTGCAGACAAATAAAAATCATATTTAAAAATGTTCACATCATCTTTTTAAAATACATATTACATTTAAATAGTTCTTTAAGCTGTCAAAGTGGATATTTTTCCTTGTTTCTTTAGTTTCTTAGTTGTTAGTAGAAATCCAAAATGTATACATATTCACCTCTATGACACATCACATTTAAAAAGATCTGTGCTAAAAACAGCACAGCCAGTATCTCATTAGCATCCTTACTGAGAGGATGCAAACACACACAAAACTGGTAAGTACACAGCCTTGTCATTATGCAGCCAACTCTGCCTTCCACTATAATAAACTTCCACAAGTCAAAGAACCTCAAGAATCCCAACCAGGGTGTACCCAAAGAGTTCACAGTTTGAAGTCAATGAGACTCCTGGTCTTAGGCCACTGTAATGTTGAGAAAGTCCCACTCTTGGCAGTTTACCTTTAGGCTCCTGTATTTGAAGATTTTTGCAAAAAAAAAAAAAAAAAGTCAGAATTTTGTTACACAGCTACCTGCCATCACAAGGCAATTTTATTTTGAAGTAAATGATTTTAATAAAGGTCTTAAATAAAACAAATACTGTAGCATTATAGCTCTTCCCTGTTTCTGCAAACACTTATTTACATGCATAACTTTAAGCATGAGTAATGTCACTGAAATCAAAGGACCTCATGGACTAATATCAGAAGTGACCAATATGATCATTTACCTGACCACCTGCACAATGCAGGTCACAGAACCTCACCCACTCATTCCTGTAATAAACCTCTAACCTTTTACTATTATTGGATTATTATTAAGGTCCTCAAATTGTGATTTAAATGTTTCAAGGTACACAGAATCCACTGGCAAGTAAGCAGTGTCCCATTCTACAGAGGAAGGTAAGAAAAACCCCAGAACCCCTACCAATCTGCCCCATGGGAAAATCCCTTCCCAAACCCAAATATCGTGATCAGTTAAACCCTGAGCATGTGGGCAAGATTCACCAGCAAGACACCCAGAAAAAGTAATCTCTTAATAACACAGAACCCACCCCATCTATTGCTCCTTCTCCAGCTTATCCACCACTAGTAGTCAAAAGTCAGTCAACTACCCAATTAGGCCATGCCATAATACCACCTCCTCCATAAATGGATCAAGCTCAGTTTTGAAACCAGCTGGTTTTTGGCCCCACAGCTTCTCTTGGAAGGCTATTCCAGAACTTCACCCCTCTGATGGTTAGAAACCTGAGTCTAAATTCCAGCATAAATTTCCTGATAGACAGTTTGCATCCATTTGTTCTTGTATCCACATTGGTGCTATACTCAAATAATTCCTCTCCCTCTGTAGCATTTTCCCTCAGATGTATTTATAGAAAGCAATCATATCTCCCCTCAGCCTTCCTTTAGTTAAGTTAATCAAGCCGTGCTCTTTAAGTCACCTCTCATGAGGCAGGTTCTCCATTCCACAGACAATAAGTCAAAGTCTAGATACATATGTACATACATATTTGCGGAATCAGGAATTTCATTTTCAATACTTTCTTCTTCACCTACAGCAGTTTTACGTAATTCAAAGAAGAAACCCTGCCACTAGTGGCCTTTCATAAAAAAGAGAAACATTGTAAATTTTAAACTAAAGTCGCAATTTCAAAAAAAAAAACTCAACTTAGTTTTAAATATCTTCAATTGTTTTTAATCAAGATATTTAAATCATGATTTAATCCTGGGATGGACAAAACTGGCTCACACCTAGGCACCAGAAATTTTACTTTTGGTCATCAGAGGGTGCTCATCCATTACATTTCTTCAGTGGAACTAGGCAATAGGCTGCTAAAACTGGTCACCATGGTGACCAGAAACCTACTATCTGTTGAGGCCTTGGAAACCCACATCATTTTTACAAAGTCACTTTTTAGTTTTAAATGTGTATAGTTAGTTTGTATACTGCGGAGAACATTAAGTGATCATCAGTCTTCATGTTAGTTACAACTCCATATCAACTTTATACTGTAAATTCATCAATGGCATTTTGCAGTTTAATAAGCTAGATTTCCAACCAGCAAGAAAGGAGGTACTTGGTTTTATTCCTAGGTAAAGTACGCAGTACAAAAAATGAAGCCTGCAGAGTATCATCTTGTTTATGAGATTCAGTTCCTAGATTAAGATAGGACAGAATTGTTACCAAAGTTCCCATTTTGCCCTAAGTGACACCTCCGAGTGATAACGTAATATAGGTATCTTTAGTGTTTGCAGTGAGGGTTGTAATTTCCTTGGAACAGCACTGAATATTCCTAAATGTATACATCACCTGGAACAATGCAATCCAATTATAATTAAAATAGTGCCCAGAGGCTCCCATTATAATAGTGTTAACAAGATACCTCAACATAAAAGACAAAATATACATATACCTAACTAACTCAAGGAAGAAAATAATTAAACAAAAAAAAGTTACTGAGTACAAGGTTTAGCCAGTTTTCTTTAGGGGAACTACTACTACCTTGGCAGCATTGGGGACTGAAGTCCTATCCACTAAAATTAGTACTGCATGGACAAAGAAAAGCTAATTTGTTTTTCCAGCCTACTTGCCCTTGTTACAGAAGGATTATCTCCTGGTTTTGTCACTCATCCTTTCTGATAAACAATATTAGTCATTATGTTGCACTTCAGTCAACAGTTCATTTTACACAGATGATTGAGTGATCAGATAACAGTAACATCTAATTACAGTACTTGCAATCCTGACTGGATATGAACTGATTAGCCTTCTTCCCTTACAGATGAATTTTTGCTGATGATATATCTATTACAATGCTCGGCTTAGGTAACCATCATAGTGCAATGGTGAAGATTTTCTAGGAGTAGGATTGTTGTTTCTTTCTTCTTCTCTAGAGGTGTGTATGAGCCACCCCTGAAATCTGCCAAAATCTCCAAAACTCTCTTCACCAATACCTACTTCTCCGCTGCTTGGAAACTCATTTTATTAAGCTGGATAATGCCACTGATCTACTTAAAGTACAAGTTGAGATGGAGTTGAAACTAACATTAAGGCTGAAGCCCACTGAAATACCATCCCCAGAGCACAAACAAAATATACCCATTATTTTAAACTGCAAAATCAGGAGCCTCCTGGACCAAATACAATTTTTAACCTAAGGGCTATGTTGTCTGTGGAAGAGAGAGATGAAAGGAATGTTTATTTTAGACCAAGATGCTTATTTTTAAAATTGCCTCAACAGAATAAGTGTGCACCTCACAAATAGTAGGTCTGTAACATGGATCACTTTTCTGAATCCTGTTATCTATTCAAGAAGCATAGCAAGAGGAAAAGATTTCTTATGAGATAAAGACATATAGAATCATAGGGTTGGAAGGGACCTCATGAGGTCATCTAGTCCAACCCCCTGCCAGAAGCAGGGCCACTCCCACAAAACCATCCCAGTCATGGTTTTGTCCAGCTGGGCCTTAAACACCTCCAAAGATCTCCTCTAAAAACCAAAACACGAGATATAAAAACATTAGAACAATTCAGGAAATATATTATAGAACAAAGAACACAAGATTATGCAATTTAATCAATCAGTGCCTGGAAAATGTACTCACCAAGGGAAACTGACCTAAGTCTTGTTAGCGTCACAGGTACTCACAGGGATCTTTAAGAACAGCAATGAAACTCATCAGCAGTGCTCCCTCTAAGCTGCAAGCTGGTGCAGACCCCGCCTCTGCCCAGCACAAGGAACACTGCTGGTCGTGCATACCCAGCAGCTGCATCCTGAGCCAACCGGAAAGGCCAGCTGAGAGCTGCTCAGAGCCGGGAGTTTTTAAAACTCCTGCTCAGAGTAAGCTTTCACTGAGCATGCACAGAGCCTCCGCACATGCTCAAGGAGAGCTCCTCTGGTTGGCAGGCAGGCTGCGCTGCTCGGAGGACCAGGTAAGGGGGCGGGTGGGCGGGGGGGGGAGCCAGCTATGAAAGGGGGCAGAGGACGGAAAGAAGACAGGGTCAGACAGCTGCAGTGGGCATACGGCAGTGAGATCGGGCCGACTGAGGGCATGACTGAGAGAGCAGGTCGGCAGCATTGGGGCCACATGGGGGGCAGGCTTCAGGCCTTAAGGGGAACATTGCTCCCCAGTCAAGTTATTTTTGTTTCCTGGTAGTGCCAAGCAGCTGAGGAACAGGCCTCAACCCCCAGCTCTGGGGTGGGCAAAAGAGAACGGGCCCCTTTCTCCTGAAACACCATGATGGGATGTGGGGCAAAGGGCGCATGGCCAAGTGCAACCCATAACTACAAGTCACTCCCCATCATCCCACTTCTCATCAGCTGGGCCGGGAGAGGAGCTGGCCGGGCTGCTGTCCCCTGCCCAGCGGCCACACGCAGCCCCTGGCACCGCCTGTGAGCAGTAAGGGAGGTCAGCCCCCACATTTAGCCCCCCGCCATGCACACGTGGGAGGAAGGAGGTGCCGGCCTCTCAGCAGCCCGGCGCGCTCCCAGGAGGAAGCCCCCAGGCGCCGAGCGCAGCCCGGGGAGGGGACACAGCCAGCCCCGCCTCACAGGCCGGGGGCGGCCCCAGCCGCAGAGTCCCCGGCCTCTCCCTTACGCCAAAAGCGCAGCGCCGTGCACTCGCACCCGCAGCGGCGCCGGCCCCGGCGCATTCGGCTCTGTGAATACGGCGCCGCCGCGCCTCAGCAGAGGGCGGAGCGCACCGGGCGGCAGCCGGGCAGGCCTCACCTGTCGTCCTCCCGCGCCCAGCTCTCAGGGGCCCCGCAGCGCCAGCACCATCCCCAGCTCCGCCTCCCCGCGCTCCCGGCAAGACAGGAGCGGCGGCGGGCAGAAAAGCCCCGCCCCCACCGCGCCTCTCTTCCGTATACAGAGGGATTCTGGGACGCTGGCGGACCAAAAGGAGAGCGAGGCGCGCCGTGACGTAGCGTGCTGTTTCGCTGCTGCCCGCGAGCCGAACTTTCCCCCTGTGATACCGTTGCCAGGCAGCACCACGCGCGATGACGTAGGCAAGGAGATACCGTAGCGCGCATTCTGGGCGCAGAGGCTCGGAGCGGGCGGGAAACGGGGCGGTTTCCATAGCAACGAGGAGCCTCCAGTAGGAGGGAGCGGGCTCTCTGCGGCCATCGCCCTGTGTGCCATGGTAACACCCGGCAGGTCTAGCTGACCTCCATGCTCAGCAACACTAATAGTCTAATAACTCTTAAAGACTAACACGTTTATTTAGTTTGGCGCAAGAGCTTCCCCGAAAGTTCATGTGATAAATATATGTGTCAGTTTTAAAGTGCCACTAGACTCCTTGTTTGTTTGGCTGAAGGAGGCTGACAGGGCTATCCCTTTGGAGCTTAAGCTCAGGATAAACATTGCTTCAGGTAAAACGCAGGCACTTGAACAGTAGTCAACTCCCCCCCATCCGAAAAACACACAAATAAAGAAAAAAAACAACAAAGTAAAACTTGACTTCAGGTACTACCTGAGCCTCTGTGCCATCTCTCGATGCCTTTGCAATCACATTGTCCTGGATTTTTAGGGGGAAGAGGAGGTTTAATCTCCCTTCTGTTATTATGTGAAAGACCCACAAACAGGGATTTCCCTAACACCCCCCTACACACCCCCTGAATTTCCCAGCACCTCACAATTGTCAGCTAGTAACAGTGTTATACCAATTTAGTGAGCACCCCTAACACCTCCAACCTCCCTAATTTCAAGTGTTGGGGAAGCTGCTGCCCACAAACGTACCAGGAGAAACTAAGGCTTCGGATCTTCACTGCATCTGTGTGTGTGCATGCCTGAGTCCCGGCAGAACTCATAGCAAGATCAGGCTCTAGCTGACTATGCATAGAGCGTGTCAGAGCTTTGCAAGGATTGCAGTTCTAAGAATTTTTGTGTTTCTTGTCCTCATTTTGCAAGTCCAGGATTTCTTCAAAGAGGTGTTCACTTTAGTTCACAAATAGTTCAGGTTATTATAAATCAGTTACAGACACTGAAAATGACTATATACAAGGTGCTTTCAAAATGTACAGAGTGAACAAATTGGAGCAAAGAGGGGGAAATATGGGAAGGCAGAATGCCAACTTGCCTTAAAGATTCAGGGATGAAGCTTCTGCTTGAGAAATAAAACAAACAAGGAGTCTTGTGGCACTTTTAAAAACTAACACATTCATTTATCAGATGCACTTTCATGGGAGAAAATCCCCCTTCCTCAGACTACAGCTATTTGAAGTGGAAATCCATAGCACAGCTGATTGAGAAGGAATTAAACTAACTAGTTTCAAAACTTCCTTTATCTATTGCAGAGTTTTGTACCAGCCCCCATCACTGTTGATAGCCTCTGAGCACCTTAGTATGCAAAGCATTATTAAGAAGATTACAGCAAAGCAATGCTACCAAAATCTTTTGATTTCCTTGATCTCAGTCATTGTGGTTTGAGGAAAAGGTACAGAAACCACAGACTGGTTTCATTAGGTAACCATCCCCCTCTTACAATGAGTGAAGATCTTGAGTTCATGCCCATTTTCTTAGCTCTGTCATCAACCTTCAGTGCCACCTAATAAGGTACAATTCACCCATCTGTGATCCCTAACAAAGTCAATTAAGTCATACATGGCTCTGTTCCTTCTCTTTTGGATGATGCAGGTGGTATTTAGGGGTCATAATTTACCTTCTTTGAGAGCTCTTGTAGGCATGTTACCATAGAATTCTGTCTTACCAGCTCCCTTGTCCCACATGTATATGAGGCTGTAGGAAGGTCAGGTCGCATTCCTGAATCTGCAGACAAATGGAGGGACCCGCTGGACTTATATGGTGCCCATTGGAAGCTCCATACAGTTTATGTCCTAATAAATAAATAAATTAATAAATAAAAGATGGTCCCTCACTCTCTCAGGCCTAGGGAGACAGACCTCTCCTTGCCTACAGACAGCCACCCAGCCTTAAACAGATACTCACCAGCAACTACGGATCTAACAACAGAAACATTAAAGCAGGCACACACCCCTGCAGCAAACCATGCTGCCAAGTCTGCGCACATATCTGCACAATAGATACCATCATAGGTCTTAATCAAGCCTGCTACTCCATCAAAGGCTCATTTACCTGCTCATCTACTAATGTGATCTATGTTATCATGTGCCAGAAATGCCCCAACACCTTATACATTGGACAAACAGGACGATCTTTGTGCAAAAGAATAAATGAACATAGAACTGATATCAGAAATCACAAAACCAAAAAAAAACCAGTTGCTGAGCACTTCCATCTTTCTAATCACTCGATAAATGATTTGTTAATGACCATGGTCAGGGATGTGACTGGGACATCAAGACTTCAAAGAGAAACAGCTGAACTTGAATTAAGATGCAAATTAAATTGTGTGAAAGCAGGATTGAATTGAGAGTATGGGTTCTTTTCCCATTACAAAAGGTAATTTGACTTCAGCCTTCCCAGGGTTTGAACCTAACAACTGCTCTGATTTGCTGTTACTGTGTGACCTGATCCTATGTTTTATACTCCCTTGCATTTATTTTCATTCCATTCTGTAAGTTCACCCACCTTCGAAGCTTTTGACAAAGTGGGATTTTCTCCCACGAAAGCTCATGTGAAAAATAAATCTGTTAGTCTTTAAGTGGCATATGACTCCTTATTTTTATGTCCTAATAGTCTGTAATACGTGGTGAACAAGAGGACTAGCAAAACAGAACACTATGGTAATAGCAATAGCTTACACTAAGTTAAAGACAGCATTCTTCCGGGAGTATCAAATTATAGCTTGGGAGAGCCATACCCTTAGAGCTGTAAGGGAAAAACTTTCCTCGATCTAATTTCTAGCCCCCCCCCCCCCATGCGCCAGTCATCCACATTAATTCTTTTCTCCCATGCTCTTTCTTGTATTTCAAATCTGCAACCACTGGCGAGTCTGCCAGTGACATTAAGAGGCACAGCACTATCACCAGTTTTTATATATATCAAATACATTTCTAACATTTTTCCACAAAGTATAATTCCTTTATCATCTTGAGAATTATATACCTCCCCTTTGCCTTTGAAAAGAGCAATTATTGTAAAATGTACCAGCAACAATTTACCTGTATATCACCAGTATAGTTTTTAGGAAAGAAAAGACTTTTATAACCAACATTCACTTGAAAATGATGTTTTATAATTCTTGAAACACAGATTCTTCATTTTTTAAAATTGCACAATATTTTATTAAATTCTCCAATTTCACTGTTACAATATATTATTTCATATCTTGGGATATATTTTTATTAAATTTTTCAGTACAGAAATCACTGGCATAGTTATTACATAAAAACAGACTCCTCCGTCTTTTGAGCCCTAATTATAGCCACAGTGAAGACATTTTTATATCAATTGTAATGCTGCTTACGAGTGAAAGTCAAAGAAAGAATCTAGAGAATAAGCTTAAATAATCTCGTCATATATTATCAGATAAAGGCCTACAGTTGAGTTCAAAAGATAAAATTTAGTTTTTTCACTTGGACTATGCTACCTACAAATGGCTAGATAACATTAAAATCCATTGACCTGTATCTTTGTTCATTTATTTAATTTATTCTCCCTATTGAGGTTGGCATAGCTGTCTGAAAGCAGACTAATGACATTTTCCCCAGACTTATTCTATATAACTAGAAAGCATCTGTCTCACACATTCAGTGATAATTTTTATTTTCCAGTATCTACATTTATCTACTCATAGCTTTATAATTATACTGTTTATTATCCTTTTACATGCATGCTGCACGCTATAGCATTTTTGTGTCTTTCTCTTAATAATTTTCTGCAGCAAATAGTCTATCTTCAAAATTACTGATGAATTTCCCTGTATTAGTCAATCTGGGTGGATTTTTGGTACTTGTGTTTCTACATTTTGAACCACAAACACATATACAAAATCTAGAAACCACACTTCAGAGAAACAAATGTACTGGATCACTGCCAACAAAAGATTTTCCCAAGCCCTTTGCTTAAGGCCCCTTATTCTATACTGTCCCATACTCAATATTCTTTACATCGTCTAGCCAAGAAATAGTAGTTAACAAATCTCCAGAAGAATTAAAGATACAAAAACTCTTGAGTTGTTTTCCAAAATTAATTCAGCAAATTTAATAATCTCTTCTGTGGCAGAATGTTGAGAGTTTACAAAATGTTTCAATATTCATCATATTTCTGTCCTGAAAACAGCTGGAGGAATGTGTCCTGGCCATGTTCAAGTTTCCTTGACAACAGTGAAAGATTTGAAATTACTACCTCGAGATAATTCAGCCATGCATAATCACTTGAATATATATGCAAAGACTGGGATTATATTATAATTTTTAAATTAATAAGCAAACAGCTACAAGATGCCTCTTGATGAAATTATGACTCTGTGACTTCTGGCCAAAACATGGAATAAACTTCTGAAAACACAGACTTATATCAACTCTATATGTGACAGTGTTGCAGGGTCTACTGTTTAGTCACCCTGCCACCCAGTGGAATTCAGAGCCCCAGGTTATGCGTTAAAATTCCCTGTTCAATACATGGGAAAATTTAGCTTCATGATAGGATTTTCAGACAGCAGAAGGATAAATAGAGTGTCACCTAAGCTAGCCCATAGAAAATGTCAAACAGAAGGCTATGACTTATGCCCTTCCCCTCCTCCAGGAGTTAGGCACCTAATTCTGGGTTAGAGGGAAACATCTCCATCTGCTTGTAATGCACAGCTATGAATCATCTTCTGAAGCTAGTATCTAAATCAGGACTGTCCTTCCTCACCAATGCAGCATCACCATATTGCCTTGTGCTTGTTAGCCAGTGCACTTTGGCTGTGGTAGAGGCAGCTTCACATCCCCACTTTTCCTAAGTAGAAGCAAGGTCTTGAACCTCTTCCAGGTGAGTGTCCAAACCACTGAGCTATAGGGTATTCTAGAGCAATGCACTCTTAGTCTCTTTTTCTGAGGCTGTTCCATTTTATATGAACTACTTAAGTAGTCAGTGGGCCAGAGAGAAAGAATGAATGACTATAGTGGCTCTGGAACTCACATAGGAGACCCAGATCCAGCCCCTCCTCCACTTAATAATTAAATAGTTTATATAAAGTAGAAGAGCTTCAACAAGACAGAATCCCACCATGCTTGAATACTCTACAACCAAGTGATTAGACATTTGCACGAGTTAAGAGACTTAGGTTCAATTTCCTGCTCCACAGACATCAGGGAGAGTGAAGATTTCAAAGTATTCCACATCCTGACTAAATGCTCTGATCACTGGGCTCTTGCGTGGGGCACCACCCCTTACTTCTTTTGTGCCTATTAGACATGTTCTGAGAACACCTGTTGGATTGGGTCCATAGGAGCATGCCTAATTTGCAAATCTCCCTGGGCCAGCATGTACACTAGGGATACTGACCTTCCCAGCTGCACACAGGCAGAAATGTAGGCACCAGACAATTTATTGGCAAACACATACCGTAGGGAATTTAGGTGCCCATAGGTTAGACAGCACCTGAGCAGTGCTTTTGACTGTCTAAATGTTAGATTTAGGCACCTAAAGTGACAGTTAGGCACTGACAAACCTTTGTGGATCTAACCCTAAATGTCTTGGACAAGGTCAAGGTGAGTGTAGCAGCATCTTCTATTGGACCAACATCTGTTGGTGAGGAAGACAGCTACAACTCTACTCCATTGCACAAGGTCAAGCAGAAAGTCAGTGATAAAACTCTGATTAGAATCTAGGAGACCTAGATGACAGCCACCTGCCCTAATCACCAGTCAGTTCTTAGAAACAATGTAAACAGAAGCTAGAACTGTAATAGGAAAACCTCTTAACAAAGATTATATACACATTTCATGCTCCAGTTCTACTATGCCAGCTCATCACTCACTATATTCATTTTGCTGCTTCTCCCTAAAGTAATTTGTTTTATTCCTCTTAAAAATGTACTACATTTTTTTAAACTGACTAAAATATAGCCTATAATGAAAACTGAAAAAACTAGTTGATTTCAAGTTCCTTGTCAGTCTAGTTCAGCAAAACAAACAAGGAGTCTTGCAGCACTTATTGGCTATATCTAAACTAGAAAAAGTTAGGTTGAATTTCTTAATTCAAACTAATGTTTGACTTTAATTCAAACTAAATTGGACCTTATTCAGTCCAATTAACAAAATGGACTAAGTGGACTTACAGTTAAGTTGACTTAGTTCACTTTGGGTATGTCCACACAGGCTTATTTCGAAACAACAGAGGTTGTTTCGAAATAAGAAGTGGCAAGTCCACATGACGCACCGTTATTTTGAAATAATGGGACCCGTTGTTTCAAAATAAAGGCTGTTAGTTCAAAACTGTTAAACCTCGCATCTAATCGAAATAGCTGTTGTTTCGAAACGGTTGTTTCGAAACAACACGTTCAGACACGTTGGGTGTGTTCACACAGCAGTCTTATTTCGAAACAACAGAGGTTCTTTCGAAATAAGAAAGGCCATGTTCACACGACGCACCATTGTTTCGAAACAACTTAAACCCCATGTGGGGACGAAGCAACGTTGTTTTGAAACAATGCCATCTGAACATGTTGTTTCGAAACAACGGTGACTCGTTTCGAAATAACTGTTGTATGAATGTGCTATTTTGATTCCTGCTTTTTTCCTTAATTCAAATTAACAAACTGTTAATTTGAATTAACTTATTTCAAAATAAGGCATTATTTCAATACAACTTGTATTGAAACAACTTGTATCAAAATAACCCCCTGTGTGTGAACATAGCCGCTGTTTCAAAACAACACCATTGTTTTGAAACAACTGTTTCGAAACAACATGTCCGAACAGCTTTGTTTCGAAATAACCATTTCGAAACAAGGGCTATTTCGAAAGCAGGCTTTCCCTTAATTCCAATTAACAAACTGTTAATTTGAATTAACTTATTTCGAAATAAGGACTTTATTTTGAAATAACTCATTTCGAAATGGATTATTTCGAAATGATGTATGTGTGGACATAGCCTTTGTTAATTCAGCCTAACTACCCTTAATTCAACTTTAATAAAGTTCAGTTAAGGGTTAATCCAGGTCTACGCCATCCTTAGTTTGAACTAAGGAGTTGAATTAAGACTTTGTTCAAACTAAAAGATGGTTCTTATTAATTCAAATTAAGCTTTCATTAAATCAAATTAAGAAATTTCTTAATCCAATTTAATGAAAGTCTAGTGTAGACAGGGATTAATTTAGTTCGAATTAAACCTCCTTAATTCATCCTGAATTGCCAGTGTAGACATAGCCTTAAAGACTAACAAATTTACTTATAGCATGAGCTTTCGTGAGAGAAAATCCCATGTCATCAGACACTTGAAGATAGACAACTTAGAGAATGGGAGGAAAATAAATGCAGGGAAGTATGCAGCTCTCTGTTTGTCTCTCATTCTCCACATTTGTTACCCCTGCACAGTATTTCTAGATGGCTGCCTCTAATTTTACTAATCATAGGTATGTCACCTAAACTCTAAAATCATAATCAATACATTTTCTAATAATTTATAAACACATACATGTGCAAGTCACGTGGGGAAAACATCATTACAGAACCTTAATGAATCTGACATGTATATAGTGTTGCTCTTTAAAATTTGTCTTTGAAAAGGCTTGAATTTGTAGAGTGTTTCAAATGGAGACCTTGCCAAATTGCTTACCATGAAACCTGAGACCTCATTTATATGAAAATGAGCAGTGAAATATGTTTGCCTCAGCTGTCATTGTGCTACTGCACATATTCACTTTTCTTACAAGAGACAGAGGGGGAAAAAAGACAGAATGGAGTCAAAATTCCTTTTTATTTAGTGGACAAAGTTTGCTTGCTATTTTATTGACAAAAAATTACCATAAGAATCATCCTATTTATTAAAAAGTTTGTAAAACAAGAAGACCAAGTTGCTATAATTCTTGGTTTGTTTAATTTGCTTTCATTCAGGATAGAATGACAACGGTAAGAAAACTAAACATAATTTCAGCTTTCTATCAGTACATTCTAGTACCTGTATCAATGTTGACACTGTTTGTGTTTCCTTGGTTTCATTCCAGTTTTGTGTGGGTTGCGTGTGAGAAACAGGCAGACAATTTTAAAGTTGATAAAATGAGACAACGACATTAGAAGTGTTGCTATTAAGAAATTTATTTTAACAGGAAAAGTCAAAGCAAATAGCCAAATCTGTAAATATTTTAAAATCTCTGAAAGACAATTTATATTTAATTTAACTAATTTGCTCTTCAGTATAAAATTTTAATTAACATAGATTTTAATTAATGTATTTATATACATCCTCATTCTTTTACTGTAAGCTAAGTGATGGGTATATCTATCTGTTTATTGAATTTAATTAACTTAAATGAACAATATTGAGTTGTTTTCTAAAAAAAAGACATTTCAGCTTTTATATCAAGAACTGTTTTTATAAAGGGTTTTCAAATAGGAGACATGAAAAAGGAAAGAATCCTGTATAATAACATCCAGATAAATTACCTCTTCAGGCACTCTTGACTGGAATCAATTCAATTGTTATTGGCTTCCAGCTGAACCATAATGAGATCAATGACTTTTTCCTTTTAAGCATGCAAAGTGTTTAAAGTCTATTTATTTGCACATAACACTTTGAAAGCAGGTGGCATCCCCATCCTTCTTCTAAAACCCAAAGTGAATCTGGTACAAACTTACTCTCTTTACAGAACTTCCCTTTATTGTTAACAATGAAGAATAAACTCTCCCTAAACTTTTTTTTCAGAACTTGGATATAACCATGGGTTAAAGTATGATGTGGCAGGCCCTGAACCCTCCTAAATTGGCAGGCCCCCCTCATGCTGGCCCAGGCCTGCCTCGCACCAGTGTGGGCCCCCCCCCCATCCCAGCTATTGCTCCTCACATGTGTGCCCCCTCACCCCAGCTACTACTCCCCGCATGCCCCCTCCAGCTACTGCCCCTGGCCTCCTTCTTGCTGCTGGTCCCCCAACCCTTCCCCAACCCCCTGCCGTGCTGCACTGTCTTCCCCCACTGCCCTGGGCTGACCCCCTCCCCTGTGCCCTTTGCCCTTTGCCCACCAGGCTGACTCACCTATCCCCGAACTCCCACCCAGGGCCCCCTTACCTGGCCACCATGTCACTGTGGAGTGGCCCTGGCCTGGGCTGAGGCTCTGGCCTGAGCCTGCTCTGACTGAGCATGCTTGGAAGCTCTGAGCATGCTCGATCAGAGCAGGCTCAGGCTGGAGCCTCCGCCTGGGCTGGAGCAGCTCCCTTCCTCCTGGAACGCACAGGAACAGCATTCCATGGATGCTATTTTTAGAGGCTGAGCATTGGGGACCCCTACAAATAGAAAATGGAGCCAGAACGCTGCATTCTGGGGCCCACTATTTTTAAATGGTGGGCCCTGGAACTCAGTGTTGCAGCTCCATTTTCTATTTTTAGGGGACTTAGAATACTGAGTCCCTAAAAATAGTAGGCCCTGGAACAGCATTCCTGGCGTTCCGGCTTACTTTAACCCCTAGATGTAACTAAGGTTTTTTCATCAGGACCTTTCTGACTTTAACTCTAATTCAGCCTATCTTTTTTGTACTCTGAGTTGAAGAGTTAATGGGACAAACCCATTCTGATTACTGCCACAGGTGAGTAAATCAGTTATACCCAGGACATCTTTTCATAGGATTTTAACACCAGATACCAAGGTGAGAGTATTAATTAAATAGCTCTGCAGCTTCCTGTATTCTGACATTCTATTACACAATCATCTTCATGTCATCACTCCTCAGGCAAAATATTTTGGGCTCAATTCTGCCCACAGATAAACAAGGAAAGGCAACTCATATTGACATCATCTATAGCTGCATTCAAATATTTAAAAGCAAAATGAGGCCCATTGCAAAGACCAATTCATCTGCATGGGGTCACAACAGCTTTTCCCTAGCACTGAAGCCAGATAACAGCTAAGAAATTGAGCTTTCAGTCAGGCAAGTGCCCCCTGGTTCAAAATCCCACCTGCCAGTCAAAAGTAGAGGGAAGTAGATCTTCCTGCAGTCTACTCAGCCACTCTCAACAAAATAGCTGAAGGTCGCTGACTAAATATTGCTTCAAGTGGCACCATGTTCTCTATCACTTAATCTATGAAAGGGTAGCTTCTGCAATCCCAGTATGTAAAAGCAATGAAGTCCTTGTGGAGAGAAATGAGAATCAATCTATATGATGTTTCTGCCCTTTTCTGGGTTTCCAAAGGATCTAAGTATCAATCAGACACTTACCATGCCTTACTATGCTGATTGGACCCTGCTCAGGATTGATCAGGCTATTACAGAGCTCCTTTTTAGGATAATAAGAGATCTTCCTAGTTCTGAGGATTTGGCATGATGGCAATGCCTTTGCTAGCAACAATTATTATATTGCAAAGCAATTACAGACACGGACGGTTCTCTACTGAATATTTTGTTGATGTATTTGCAGTTTCATGATGAAATGGTTGATCTTTTGGTTTGATTAACCAATGTATCCAACAGCTAATTGTCATGACTCAAGGGTCTCAAACTCATATCGAGAGGGTCTTAGAAGGTCATCATACTCCACTCCTCCACCTGATCAGCAGCAAGTATGATCAGGAGTCCTTGAAGCCCAGTTCAAATGGGAGGCTGGCTCCACCCCTGAGTCCCAACTGCTGAAACACCAGAGGTTCCAATTAGCTCCCTTCCCCTACTTAAACTAGAAGGAGCACAAGCAAATAATTTATACAGTTGGTCTCCATCCTACTTTCGATTGCTTGCTCACCTATTGCTATTGGCTCATCTGCTGATACTGATCTGGTTTCCTGAATTACTGTGATTCCTGATATCTCGGTTGTGGTTCCTAAACTCTGTCATGATCCTGACTTCCTGGTTTTCTGAATCAACCTGATTCATGCTATCATCAGACTCTTTGTTCCTGACCTGTAAGTTCTGGACCGTGGTTGGTCTGGTGATGAGTTTCCCTGTTCCACACTAATCACCAGGTCTAGCTCCTTATGTCTTGTCCCTGAGACTAATACACCACATGGTTTTTGATTAGTTCTTGCATCAGCTTCTGTGGAGGAGAACATCAAGCAGAAAGTGTTCGGAATATATCATTAACCAAAGGTTCAACGGATTGTAAAGTGAACCCCTCTTTAATCTACTGTTTTAATTCATAAGCAGTGGCTGTTCCAATCACCCCTTCCTCATCTGGAAGCATAACATTTCCATTCCAGCCTCAAAATTGTTCATTGCATTGATTTCTTAAGCAAAGTGCACATTTCATTAGCAGCATGAAGCAAGACATATTAATGCAAAGGGTTAGGCCAATTAATGTGGGCCAAATTCATCTGTAGCATAAATCCCCTGAAGTCAGAGCAGTTATATCAGCTATGAATTGGGCCCTCTATATTTTATTTAGCAATTAGGGTCTTTTAAAACTGCCTTTTGTCAAAGTGAAGAATTTGGTGTTTAGTAAGGGCCATTTTAAAAGTTCCTAGTGCTGACAGCAAGTGGATTTTATGGTGCTGTCGCCCTTGTTTATACATTCAGAGCTTTAAGTAGCTAGTTCAAGTGCTGATTGGAGATCAATGCTTTCCTGTTGACTAGCTTAGATTTTTCTCTTCCTATGAAATTCCTCAGTTGAATAAATTTGGTGTGGTCTGTCCTTGCTTACTCTTTGGAAATCATCTGAGAGAGGATACTTATCCTTATTCATGGATCTCACTTGTCTTCTGTTCTGCCATTCAACACTCACCTTTTCTATGCATTGCTTTTGACATAAGTCTTGCTCATGGCAAGCAGGTTAGCAACCCATTTTCTTAGCTCCATTTTTAATACATATATAAATGTTTCATTATGGAACTTTCTTATGTGGCAACTCAATTATATTTTGTTTTCAGAGATCCTTTGCACACCAATATCAGCAATATTTTCTCTTCTAAAGGTAAGCTTGCAAAGGTCTTGGCAGGATCATATAAAATTAGTTTTCAATTTTTATGATATATAGAAAATCAGGGAGTAGTGGAGAATCTAAGTGCTTTCTAAGTGTGTTCTACTCAGAACATTAAATTTATAGACTAGAATTTAGTTTTATTTCAAATATAATTTATACTAGAGGAATTTCTAAGTTTTGTTCCAAGTATTGAGCTAATAACTTGTATGGCAATTCTGATGTAAAGCAATCATGCTCAGAGATAGCTCACATTAAGCTTTGGAATTAGAATCTGATTCACAAAAGACCAGTTAGCCAGGAAACTGAGATCCTCCATGCTATGTCAGGAAAGAGCCATGGGATTTTTAACTTTTACCTACACAGCCACTGATCTGTCAGAAGGGACTGTGATTTAATATCAGATCCAAGAGATAGCACCTGAGAAAATGGCATATAGGCTTTCACAGGAACTCAGTACATTACTGTCAGCATTGAAAATGAGTCCAAGCCATAGTAATTGTGTAATGGGTACCATAGCTGCCTTTTACATAGTTCATTGAGGTTCAGGTCCTACCCAGAAACTCAGCTCAGATATGAAGAAGGAGTTTAGACACCTTGGTGATGCCAGTGATCCTGGAACCTAACACAGTAAGCTCATGAGTGCATGAGACAGTAGTCCAGAGAAGACAGTTCCTCCTGACCTAGAGAATTATACTGATAATACCATGGGCTATAATATATATTTATCAATCCAACAAAGTGGGTTGGAGCCCACAAAAGCTTATGTCTGAAGAAATCTGTTATAAGGTGCCACAGAACTCTCACCGTTGTTTTTTTTTTTTTTATACAGACCACATACAACATTAAAAAATTGTCAAATGATAATAACATTTAAACAGCTGCTGGGGATAGAAGTGAATGAGCTTTGTTCAACTTTTATCCCTTGAGCGCTGTTCCATCTCTTCAAGATTTTAAACCCTGAAACCTCATTCTAAATTTGATTTTTGCTTTATTATTTTATTTCTTTGCTGTAAAGAACAATAAAAAGTCTTGTATTCCCAGAAAGCCAAAACACAAGACTCCTTTTATAAAGATTCCTTTTTAAAATCCAACTCTGAAGGACTGCAGCCTCACATAGGAAATTGCACTGGAGTTTTCTCCTTTAAGGTGAATCCACTGTTTTGGGATGCCTGGTTCCTAGACGTTAAGCAGATCTACAACCAAGGCACGTATCTTTGCCACAACATACATGAAGTTCTTCAGAAGGTTCTTAGGGCTGTAGACCAAAGAATGAAGTCCTTCTCCTCTAGGCTGCACAATATAGAAAAGAAAATATTTGGTACTGGTGTGCATTAGTCCCTCCTGTTTTCTGCCTGTAGCACATAACCATTGAGTCTACTGGAATTCTGGTCTGATTTTGGGCTTGGTGTAGAGGTGAAAAGGTAGTGTTTAGTAGCCTGTGATAGACCGGAGCTTAGGCCAGATGATCTAGTGGTTCCTTCTGATCTTAAAATCTATGAAGATATCTGTCCTTGAGACTTCCTATAATGGATTCTGCCTTTTAAAAGAATGACAAATTCCTTTAAAATAAAATGGATGAACATAGCAACTAGATGAGATTTCTTGCAAAAGCACTGTAGTGTCACCAGAAAAAAGATGAATAAAGAAATTTGGAAGATTTTTTTGGCAGGTTCGTGAGATGATGGGAAAGGCTTTGCTGATTGGGGATCACTGTACCAACTTCTGGTCTGAAAGCCCTGGAGGAAAACATCTTGTGCTGTTGTTGTTCTAGAAATAATTTCAATAGTGGTAAATCCTTGAGCACCTCTGAAACTGCTAGAAGTGTTCATCTGCTATTTCAGTCCATAAAACAGGATGATTGACTAATTCCCAGTAGTCCTGAATCATAGAATCATAGAATCATAGGGTTGGAAGGGACCCCACAAGGTCATCTAGTCCAACCCCCTGCCAAAAAAAGCAGGACCACTCCCATTAGATCATCCCAGTCAGTGTTTTGTCCAGCTGGGACTTGAACACCTCCAGAGATGGAGATTCCACCACCTCCCTAGGCAACTTATTCCACTGCTTCACCACTCGCCTAGTAAGGAAGTTTTTCCTAATATCCAGCCTGGACCGCCCCAGCTGTAACTTGAAACCATTGCTTCTCGTTCTGCCCTCTGTTACTACCGAGAACAGTCGAGCTCCCTCCTCCTTGGAGCAACCCTTCAAGTAGTTGAAGGTTGCTATCAAATCCCCCCTCAGTCTTCTCTTCTGCAGGCTAAATAAGCCTAGTTCCTTCAGTCTTTCTTCATAGGGCTTGTGCTCCAGCCCTTTGATCATTTTGGTTGCCCTCCTCTGGACTCTCTCTAATTTGTCCATGTCCTTTTTGTAGTGGGGAGCCCAAAACTGGACACAGTATTCCAGATGTGGCCTCACTAGTGCAGAATAGAGGGGAATGATCACATCCCTCGATCTGCTGGTAACACTTCTTCTGATGCAGCCCAGTATGCCATTGGCCTTTTTGGCAGCAAGAGCACACTGCTGACTCATATCCAGCTTCCCATCCACCATGACTCCCAGGTCCTTTTCTCCAGTGCTGCTATTTAGCTGATCACTCCCCAGCCTGTAGCAGTACATGGGGTTTTTTCGTCCCAAGTGCAGGATTTTACACTTATCCTTGTTGAACCTCATGAGATTCCTCTTGGCCCACTGCTCCAGTTTGTCTAGGTCTCCCTGAATCCTGTCTCTGCCCTCTAGGGTGTCTACCGTTCCCCCCAGTTTGGTATCATCTGCAAACTTACTAAGTGTGCAATCTATCCCATCATCCAGATCATTAATGAAAACATTGAACAGAACTGGCCCCAGGACCGACCCCTGGGGCACACCACTCGTTACTGCCTGCCAACTTGACATGGAGCCATTGATTCCTACACGCTGAAACCGTTGTTCTAGCCAGTTTTCTATCCACCTTACAGTCCATGCATCTAACCCATACTTTCTTAATTTGCCAATGAGAATGCTGTGGGAAACCGTATCAAAAGCCTTGCTAAAGTCAAGGTATATGACATCAACGGCTCTTCCCGCATCCACAAATCCAGTCATCTCATCATAGAAGGCGATGAGGTTGGTCAGGCATGATTTACCCTTGGTAAATCCATGCTGACTGTTCCTGATTACTCTACGTTCCTCCAAGTGTTTCAGGATGGATTCTTTGAGAAGCTGCTCCATGATTTTTCCAGGGATTGAGGTGAGGCTGACAGGTCTGTAATTCCCTGGATCGTCCTTTTTGCCTTTCTTGAAGATAGGTACTATATTTGCTTTTTTCCAGTCCTCTGGCACCTCCCCCGTTCGCCACGAGTTTTCAAAGATAATGGCCAACGGTACTGCTATCTCATCAGCCAGCTCCCTCAGCACCCTCGGATGCAGTTCATCCGGCCCCATTGACTTGTGCACATCTAGTTTCTTTAAGCAGTCCCTAACCTGACCTACTGTCACCAAGGGCCTCTCTCCTTCTCCCCAGTCCCCCGTACCTAGTGTAGTGGGCTGGGAGCTGACCTTGCTTGTGAAAACTGAAGTAAAAAAAGCATTGAGCACTTCAGCTTTTTCCTCATCCTCTGTCACGAGGATGCCTGCCCCATTCAGTAAGGGACCTACACCATCCCTGATCCTCTTCTTGTTATTGATATACTTGTAGAACCCCTTCCTGTTATCCTTCACATCCCTTGCTAGTCGCAACTCCATTTGTCCTTTGGCCTTTCTGATTTTATCCCTGCAGTCCCGAGCAATGTCTTTATATGCCTCCTTAGTCATCTGTCCTAGCTTCCACTTCCTGTAAGCGTCCTTTTTATGCTTCAGCTCAGTGCAGAGCTCTCTGTTAAGCCACAGTGGGCGCCTTCCACATTTGCTGTGCTTTCTCCTTATCGGAATTGTATCTTGCTGTGCCCTTAGCAGGGTTTCTTTAAAATGCACCCAACTCTCTTGGACACCTTTCCCCTTCAGATCAGCCTCCCAAGGGATCCTGCCCATCAGTTCCCTGAGGGAGACAAAATCTGCTTTTCTGAAGTCCAGGGTCTGTGTTTTGCTTCTTTCCTTCTTTCCTTTAATCATCAACTTGAACTCAATCATTTCATGGTCACTGCTACCCAGGCTGCCATTGACCTCTACTTCCCTGATAAATTCTTCTCTATTTGTGAGCAGCAGATCGAGAGACGCAAGGCCCCTCGTTGGTTGCTCCAGCATTTGTACCAGGAAGTTGTCCTCAACACTCTCCAGAAACTTCCTGGATTGCCTGTGCACTGCTGTATTGGCCTTCCAGCAGATGTCAGGGTAATTGAAGTCCCCCATGAGAACCAGGGCCTGTGCTCTAGAAACTTCTGTCAGTTGTCCACAGAACGCCTCATCCACCTCCTCCTTCTGATCTGGTGGTCTGTAGCAGACACCTACCACAACATCCCCCTTGTTGCTCTCCCCTCTAAACTTAACCCACAGACTTTCAACTGGCTTGTTTCCACTTTCATAATGGAGCTCTGAGCAGTCATAGAGCTCCTTTACATATAGTGCTACTCCTCCCCCTTTCCTTCCCTGCCTGTCCTTCCTGAACAGTCTATACCCATCAATGGCAGAGCTCCAGTCATGCAAACTATTCCACCACGTCTCTGTTATCCCAATCATGTCATAGTTCTTTGTCTGCGCTAGTGCTACCAATTCCTCCTGCTTGTTTCCCAGGCTCCTTGCATTTGTGTATAGGCACCTAAGATACCCAGCTGATTGCCCTACTTTCCCATTTTGACATTCAATTCTATTGTATCTACCTCCCTGGATTTTGTCCATGACAAAGCTAGTATACACTTTCCAGAATGCCAGGATTTGGCCCTTTATCCTAACATCTGCTTTGAATAGCTGATAGTGATTCTTAGTTATTAAAGAATTAAGAACATGACAAAGGACTTAATGTAGCTTACCTCAGCTCTATTCCACAAAATGAAAGTCTCATGGAGATCACTTCTGGTTTTGAAGGAGCTGGTTCATTCATTGGGTGGGAATAAGAACAATAAACTGAATGTACTAACCTAGTCTTTAGATCAGGGGTCTCACACTCAAATCACCACAAGGGCCGCATGAAGACTAGTAGAGGGTCGCCTGAGAGCTAGTACAGTAGCCCGAGGGCTGCACCACTGCAACCTTTTCATACGACAACATTGCAAATATTGGTGGTGATAGCGTCATTGTGGGCCACAGGAAAGAGCTTTAGGGGCTGCATGCAGCCCTCAGGCCACATGTTTGAGACCAATGCTGTAGATGGATGCCCAGCACTTGGGGAAAGACTGTACAGCTGATTCCCATGCTAGTTAGCAATATCACATTCAGTCATTATTTATTATAATGATCATTATTTAGCTTCTGGTGTCCTTCATACAATTATAGTCATCTCGTTACACACCACATGTGCTGTTTAAAATGAAGCCATACTTGTATTACAATATGCTGCTGCAAAGTTATAAATATGTTGTGTGGGTGGGACTCTAACTAATTCTGTAATCCACACTATGAGGCAGTACAGTCTTGCCATAGTCATGAAATGTAATATGGATGTATGTTATAAAAGGCATAGTTTGACTGGAGGGTACTCTCTACAAAAGCACTCTGTGGTGGTGGACTTGATGAACCCCATATGAGCAAAGCAGGAAGCTGTTAATAATCTCTCCTGGAAACAGGGAACGAAGCTGGTCCTGCCCTACAATAGTTGCTAGCAAGGGGTTCCTACCAGTTGGAGAGAATGAAAACAGAGGAAGCAGGCTTCATGATGCCTCTGTATTGAATGAGTTATCTTAGGTTTGTCAAAGAGGGCTTGGGGAGACAAGATGTGAAGCAGCCATTCTTTGAGACAAACCAGTCAAAGCTTTCTGTTGTCTTCATTTATTCATTTTTTAATAGGGCTAAACTATATAATGTGGGAGTGAGTATCCCATACATGTATTTTTCCTGGTGTACTGAGTATGGCATGAAAAGTTCTTCCTGCTGCTATATCAATAAGCTTTTTAAAATGTCTTATAACAAATGGTGTTATCTCTGGTTGTCTCCCACTCCTTGCTGGAACTTAACCTCTTTGGAGTATTTAGTTGCTTTTCAAGTTTCTTGAATTATCACCATATGTAACTTTACCTAATGTTCTTTCTTATTCTTTTCAAACTTTTTGTTAGCATATGTTTGTCTGTGAGCATTAGTGGTATGCTGGGTCTGTCTATAGTGCTTCAAGTTTATGGGTTTCATTATTTTGGAAATTGTAGGAGCTCTTACGTCAGTTGGTAAATATTCCTAGAAACTGCTTAAATCTTTAGCTGTGTTTCAATTACTGAAAAACTTAATACAAAAAATAGAAAATCTGTCAAACACTAAGCATTCTAATAGATTTTTACTGTGCATTAAAGGTTTTTTGTATAAATAGAGCCATTATCTTATCAGTGTGATCCAGAGGTTAGGGACTCTGAGAATGCTCTGACTCACTACTCCAGAGGATCCAGAATAACATTTCATGTTAATGATCTGCAGATAAGGTCATGCTGGGAATCCTCTTCAGTCTGTTCTCCAGGGCTTTGAGAATGAGTTGTGGTGAAGCAGAGCTCCAACAAGAGGCAGCTGAGGTCTGCTGCAAAATTCTAGAACAATGTACATGTTTTTTGCCTTTTTTTGTAGATTTGTCATTTTTATTTCAGTGAAAGAACTTTAAAAAATTTGTTTAAAATGTTGCTGTGACTGGTCACAGCAGGTAAAGGCTTCTAATCGGTGCTGAACTAACTCTAGTGATTTGGCTACTCCATAAGCATTTCAGTCTCTGTATCTTCATGACTTTTGGTTGGAAAAAATCCTTTGCACAAATAAGAAGTACTAAGGTGGTGGTCCCCAAATTGTGGGATGTGCCCCCCAGGGGATCATGGAGGAGTGTTTGGGGGTGGGGTGTGGCCAGACCCGGGCCAACACCCATGTGGGGCAGGCTTGGCCCCAGCTCCTGGCCTCACCTATGGCATCTCTCCTTGCCACAGTTCGTGGTCCCAGTCAAGTACCTGCCCCTGCTCCTGATCCCAGCTGCAGCTTAGCTCCCAGCCCTGAATATGGCCTGCCCTCTACAGCTCCACCCATGCCCGGCTTTGGTTCTGGCTGCAGCTCTGTGCCAGCTCCCAGGAGGTGGGGATGCAGACTGGTAAAGAGGGCATAGGCCAAAAAAGTTTGGGGACCACTGAACTAAGGGACCTATTTTAGGAATTCTGAAGGTAAAACTCACATCATCTTTTATTAGTTACCCTTAGTTACCCTTGCTGAATGATGGCAAACACTCACAACTGGCGTGTGCCTATTTTTTAGAAATAAGAGCCCATTTTAGAAAAAGGCCTGCTTTATAGTTCCATACAAGTGCTAGTCCTGCACTTCTGACTAACTCTTGATGAAATCCCTGTGAGTTTAGTGAATGATGACTTCATTCATTAAGGACACTGTTCTATACTTACATGTAAGGTATAGCAATAAGTAGCATTGTATCCATAGTACAGTCCTTTGGCCAGAGCCGTAACTACGGCGGGGCTGACAGAGCAAAGCCCTGGGTGGCCCAGAGTGGCTCAATGGAGCTGCTGTATTAAGGGGGCGGATTTGCAGCACCAGCTCTAAGCGCCGCTAATGGGAAGGGGCACATTCCGATTGGAACGCACCTAAGGTGGCAAAACACCATGTTATGGCTCTGCCTATGGCACCTTAAAGACTAACATGTTCCTTTGGGCATAACCTTTCATGCATCTGACAAAGTGGGTTGGAGCCTATGAAAACTTATGCCCAAAGAAATTTGTTGGTCTTTAAAGTGCCACAGGACTCTCATTGTTTTTGCTGTACACAGACTAACATGGCTACCCCTCTGGAGATAGTATAGTGCTGTCTTTTAACAGTACCATGGTCGTATTTAGTCATAGAACTCCATGTCAGTATGTAGTCAAGTGTCAGTCCTGGCACCATGTCTGAAAAGACAAAATAAATTAAAAGATTTTAAAGAACAAGTTCAAGTTTTATGAAAAAAGGACCTCTTGTGTGTTAAAGTGTTGCCACACTCCATACCAGAGGTGGCTGTATTTGAATGGAAGGTAAAGTGATACAGGGCCAAATTCAAGAACCTTCTGAAAATGCCCCCTGAATGGGTGTGTAAATAGGGCTAGACCCAGCCTGCATCTGAGCTCCAGTCAGATTACCTATATTTCAGTCCCTGCTCCCTCCTCTCCCTCTCACCCCAAAATCCTGGATCTAGCCAAACATAAGGGGAGTCTCAAAGCTGAGTAGCCTCACAACAGTTCTGCTTTACACCAGCTTCCAGTGGACCCCCTCAGGGCTGTTCCAGAAACTGGAAAGTTTTGGGGCGCAAGGACACCCCAGCAGTATCTCTTTATTCTCCACTGGTCACCTGATGCCACTGGAATATTCTACTGGCCAGATATACCATTTCTACAGCTCCTTTGAATGGGCCAGGGAGTGTAAAATGGCTGCAGCTCAACTGAGAATCAGGGCCAAATTTCTATGAGAGCCACATTATTATGCTCTGTATTATCACTGTGTCATGGGGTCTATAGACCACATGACGGTTCAGCTGTCAAAGGATTAACAGAGCAACTGCCCGCCTGCTTAGCCAGAGCTGATTGACAGCTGCACAGCAGCTGCAAGGATAAAAGGCTGCAGGGAAAGACAGTGGGACAACTGCCAGAAAGATTGTAGATGTAGACTGTAGAGAGAGGATCCCTCCACCAGATTAGTGAGAAGCTGCCAGATAAATCAACCCACCAAAGAGGGAGAAGCAGGAAAGAATCTGGGGATGATGACAGAGGCAGGAGTAGCTCAAGGAACAGCAAAGGTTTGGTTCTGGCTATTCCAAGCAAGGACCCTAGAAGCCAGTGGATTGAGTGAGCCTGTTCTCCTATCTACCCCAATCAGGGACTCTTAGAGAAGAATTTTGAAACCCAGGGGAAATAGGGCCGAATAGCGCCATGAACTTCCTCTTCCCTATTATCTTAAAGGGGACAGAAACTACTGAGGACCTGGCCGGGGGAGCTGTTCTTTGACAAGGACTTGGCAAGTATGGTCAGAGGTGGCAGCCTAATAGGGGACAGAATTGGGTCTGTGTAGTTCCTTGTGCTGCTGCAAGGGGATGCTCACAGCTAAAGACCCCTGTGCTATAGGCCAGCAATAGTCACATATAACTTTCCCTACCCCCACCAGACCGAGCTAAAGTGTATGCTTGTTCCTCTGTACACCCTCTGCTAGACCAGAGTGCATATAGAGGTAAACCACATAGCAACTACTGGGCCACCCTCTGCAACACATTTCTGCAGCGCTCTCTGTGCTGACTGTGTGACTCTGTGGAAGATATCAACACTGGGTTAATGAGTGTCTGTCACAGGGTCCCTCAGCTGGGCTTGAGTATGATCTGCCAGAATTTGGCCCATAGTTGGCAATTGGCCTACATACAGGCACTAGAGAAATGCAGTGTGATTTATAATATATAATTTCTGATACCTCCTACACAAAAACACCATTTTACTAAAGGGCTTATCCAACTCCCAGGGAGGGCAGCTGGAGTCTTGCCATGAAATTTTAAAAGAGAAAGCTTGACCCCTCTGTGACTAATTCTGGCTGTTCAAATCCATGAAGGGGGGATGGTTGCCTTAGAGCTTTGTTTTCTCCTGCTGTTTGCTTCCTTATGTTGTTTCTCTTTATTTCTTAGACTGACGTTTCTGCTATTTCATTGTGTTTCTACTGTCTATCTCTTGTTTAGGATATAATCCGTTACCAGAGCTATGAGCCATGTCTTGTCTTCCAGTCTGAGTGACCCCTGCACCGGTTGTTTTTGTAGGTAGTCTTCATTTGTTTACTTGGATTTTTAATAAGGAGATAATGATCCTGAAAGCAGCTGGGGTTCCCACCCTCGTTTGAACAAAAATCTCACATGCTGTATTTCATGCAAGCATAGCTCCTTTTTGGAGATTTGCTTTGTTAGTAACTCAAATAGCAACAAAATATAAACCTGAATCTGAATTCTCCCCCTCCCCCTCCATGGGAGGGCTTTGGTCATCAACTGCCTAGTCTTGTTCATACTCTGGCACTAGTTCAGCACCATGAGGCCATTCCTGGGAATGCCGGCCGGCTTTCAGACAGAGTTTTTTTGGCTAAGGAACGCTGGGTCTCTGTTACTGTCCTGAGACTCCCTCTGGGCGGAAGAGGGCAGAGCTTGGTCTGCCACTACTGCCAGGTCCTGAACATACTTCCTTGACAGGCCCTGAGAAACTCCTCTATGGTGCTCATAGCCTGGTATAGAATGTGTTGGCACACACTTTTCTCCACTGCCTCCATGGGCTCCAGTATGACCAGCAGCTCTTTTATCTAGTAGAGACCTTCTCTGAAGACCTGTTCAAGGTGTAAATCTCTTACCAGGACCTGGAAGCTACTTTTGATGACCAAGTCCATACTGGCAACTGAGGGGAAAGACCTCCTCACAGAATCTCTGTCATGCAAACCGATACCTTCCTGTGCAGGTGGTGGAGTCCTCCTTGGTGTGCCAGAGGATGTTCCTCGTTAATGTCTCCAGAATTAGAGACCAGTCAGAGAGATTGAGTGAATTCTGTGGTGGTTGGCCAGTGCATGGGATTGCCCACCCTGCATTATGTGCTTCCAGAGTTAATGGCAGTCTTGGCCCTTGCTACACTCAAGCTGGTTCTGCAGGAGGGTGTCCCCCTGCTGACTTCTGGCCCTCCAGAGCTCTCCGAGCCCCTCCGTATAAAGAGCAGGCTGAACACCATCCATCTAATTCATCTCTGAACTGGATCCAGAGAATATCTGTACAGACTCATGGACCATATCATCTGCTTCCTTGACCTCATGTCCCACAATGACACCAAGTGGTGTAAGCCGCTGCCCTCTAAGGAGAGCAGGGACCATGGAAGGGCAGCCTGAACTTTAGTGTGGTGTCAGGGCCTGCTGAGCATATTAGTGTGTGGCTTCCCCATGGAGTAGTGAGCATATTCATGTGATAGTTGGAGTGTGATTTACAGCAGCAGTTCCCAGCCTGTGGTCCTCTGGTGTTCCTTGAGGACTGCAGGTGGTCCATGAGGGGGAAAAGAATGACAGTTACTGTAGGTAAATGTACTGTGATGGGTGCAATATGTTTGTGAGTAAGCATAATAAATTAGTAGAAATAGCTGTGTTTTTAATATCCCTTGATATATACATTTTACTCCCATCAGCCATAGACTATGTTAAAAATGTTTAAAACAGCTTGCTTATATGGTGGCCCGCAAAAGCGATGCAGCTGTCCACATAAAGGAAAAAGTTAGGAAATGCTAATTTACAGAGTCTCGTGATATGTGACCCTTCTGCAGCGAGAGGGAGACTCTGGTGCACACTTATGTAAAGTAAGTCATGAGTCAGCCTTCTTCTGGCTCCTCTCAAACTTCTGGCTGAAGTTCTGCCTGCAATTTCCCTCACTTGTCCTTATATTTGCATACCCTATCCATGGACCCTCATAATCACAAGACCTCTTTGTTCACATCCTTATGGCATTGGTCAAGATGGGTCTTTACCAGACCACAATGAGAAAGTTCAATGGGGGGCCTTGGGGTACTGTGTGACTATGGGGACTATGTCTGGTCCCTCATTATATCATATCTCCAAGTATAGTGCCTGTGGGTGGCATCAAGCTGCTCCTTAGACGCCTTTGTGGAGCAGTGAGTTCCATCTGGCATTTTCTCTTCAGCATCCCCCTTTGGATTCCTTGTTTCGGCCCTAGGACCTGCTGTCCTGGCCTCTTTTTTTTTTTTTTTTTTTTTTTTTTTTTGTGGTGGTGTCTCCTGTAATTGCTTCAACTGGAAACAGTGGTCCCCCTTGGTTGACGGGAGTGGGCCTTTCCATCACATTGCCCACCAACATACACTTATCGTCTCCTAAATTCCTCTGCAGAGACATGCCAATTCCACTGCTGAGTCATGCCAGAGACATACATATCAGTACACTTGAACCAAAGAGCCACTGTCTTACTTATATCCAGGATGATATTAATAAGCCACACCTGCCACAGTGTATGAGCAGGAATCAAACAGCACTTGCCTTCATAGTTTCAACACTTGCTAAAAGGGTGAATCATCAAAAGTCCATGACAGCCTGTTACAAGCCCGATTGCCCATCTGATTTCAGTGACAGCCCCGACAGCAATGTGAGTCATTAAAGTGAATGGCACTTCCTGGAGACTGCACCTATGGGAAATATTTTTGCAGGGTGTAGTATAGAGCAGAGGAATACAGCCTCGTATCCATAGATAAGGCAGATGAGGGTAGTCTTGATCACATGGGCCTTTTTCAAAATGATGAAACTTACACATTCTCCCTAGTTTTTAAAAATTCTATCTGGGGCACCTCTTGCATTTCTTCTTGTACCCAGAGTCACAGTTTCTAGATTTCATATATTTTCTGAGAGGACAGTGGAGAAAGAAGGGTGAGTCAGATTTCAGGGTGGATTGTGAATGAGTAGGAAGCTTCAAGAAGGGTCATAGAACAGTCTGTCCTGAAAGAGAGCCTCATTAGAGTGAAAAAAGGGCCAATCTTTTCTGCTAAATATATGTTGTTTATCCATTCAGAAATTTTACTTGGTTGGGGGAATGGTATTTCGTTCTATTGCTTACACTATCTGTACGTAAGTTACATGGAGGCCCCAGTCTACACTTTTGTGTGCCATTTGTATAGCAATATCCAGACACATTGAATGGTGTGAGTGGAGAACAGTGTAATAAGTTTTCACATGAGTTTCTTTGAGATTCACTCAGGAGCAGTTTTTTTAGTATGAAACAACAAGGCCAAGAACTGTTTTCTCATGTAACTTTGGGTGAAAGGTGAGACTGGAGAAATGTTTGAAGTTTAGAGATTCACAAACATTCTCAAAGGTGGTTCCAAAGTAATGGTTGAGACTCTATCCTGTTGCTCCTATCTGCAGCCTTGGTCTCCTGAGTTCTGTTTGTTTAGTTTCCGACCAACACAAGTTTTTATTATAGTCATCAGTACTGTTGAGGAGAAGTAACACTGTATTGTACTATTCCTCATGCATCATCAGACCCTCTCCAGCTTCATTCTTATTCAGGAGAGGCTGGAGCCATAGATATGATGCTTCTATGCCAGGAGCAACTTTGCTTCTAGCATGGAACTACCACAGCTCAGCATGTACTATTAAGGTCAAGTGCTTCACTCAGTCCTGCTGCTAGAACCCCTGTCGACTCCTACTCCTTCTATGTCAGTGGAGACTGAGGAATGTCCTTGGCTTCCTCTACTTACTGATAGATATCCCTCAACTCATCCAGTTTATAAATGCAAAGTGAAAGATGCCCCCATCCTGTTTCTTCCATCCACTACCACCTATCAACTGATTTCCACTCATGTAGTTTGGGAGACCATGTCAACCTTCTGCCTGACTCGAACTGGTATTAAGTGAAATCTCTCTCTCTCATTATCCTTAAAAATTCATCAGTATCCAGTGAGACCCTTCTGTAGCCTCCCTAGCAACTCCACGTAGCACAAGGTCATCCAGCTTTCACCTGCAAAAGATAAAGCATGTTTTTAAAAATTGCCCAGGGTGAAATATATACAGTATTGTACTCCAGCACTGTAGTGTTGCTGTTAATCTGCTAACCTGCAGCCAGCCCTGCTGTTGTCTGGTAGTTTCTGGGCCAGCAACAGGAAGAACTGCTGTCAAAGAGACTAACGTGATGATATTACAATATAATTCTTTATTTCTACAAGAAATCTTATTGTTGACGATGTATGGAACCAAATGAACAACTCCATTCATCTACTGGGTGGAGCTTCCTAGTGCTGTCAGTGAAAAGAATCTTGTTTGACTTTTAAACTAAGCTGACTTGATCCAGAGAATAAATATGGGGCACCACTGTCAACTATTTTCCTGGTTACTTTCCTAATAAATAACTTCAAGGTATGTTCATTTGGTGGTATTAATTCACCCAGAGCAGAATGTCTCCATGGGTGGCTCTGTGATTGACTCCAAGAGCTTGTTTCTTAAGTGCCTCTTGATAAATGTTTCAGTGTATGCAATAATATTTTCCTTAGTAACAGTTGCATTAAAACAAAGAAGGGTGTGGCTTATTTGTGTATGAACAGGCTCACCTCTATAGTTACACTCTCTCTGGACAAATGACGAGACAAGGTAACAAGGGTAACACAGAAACAGGAAAACAAGGTAGCTAAACCTTTCCACACAGGTTAATAGATGTTTAAGAGAAATGGTGACAAACAGAAATAGAAAGTACCCTGTCTACAAGGTAGGAAAGACAAATATATTTGTACCACTCTTTATTGGTCTGAACAAAATACTGTGGCCAACAGAAAATCCGTCTCTATAGAGGTTTTCTAATTACAAACGGTAACATATATTATAGAGCACCTGTATACAGAATACTCTCTTATGACATAGCACTAATTGTTTCACACCAGAATGGGGACCAAATGAAATATAATGGCAATATAAAGTAAGCAAAAGCAATATTTAATGCATTCTTAAGTGAGATAGAGACATACTGAAATAGGACTTCTCTCTGAGCAAACAAATTGCTTGAATTGTTTTATTTACCCCTCCATGGGGAATTGCTTTCCCACTTAACCACCTGCCAGAGCAGCAGTAACAAGGATACTTTGATCTTACATAGCAGCTTTTATCTGAGGACCTTGACCTCTTTCCTAGCATTACAGTAATTAAGCTTCACTACACCTTGAAGTAGTTCAGATTTATTACATAACTTCATTTTATAGATTAAAAAAAAAAAGTGAAGTAGAGAGACAAAAAGGTTGACATTTTCAAAAGTGGCTACTCATTTGGGCTGTTTAATCTGAAGTAGCTTGGGTGTGATTTTTAAGAAGTGTTGGACACCCAGAACTCCAATTCGAGTCAACAGCTAGGAGCTGGTTTGCTGAGATGGCTGCTACCAAACACAATCATTTCTGTTACCTCATCTTTCTGTTACCTGTTCTTTCCCCCAGTCGTCTGTCATCTGATGCTAATGCTAAGTTTTTGGGACATGGGTTGTCTTTTTATTAAAGGAATATGCAGCATCTAACATAATGAGGCCCTGGCCTCCAACTGGGGTCTCTAGGCACTAATGTTGTACTAAAAATATACCACACCAGCTAGAGTCCCCTGCTCTAACCACTAAGGAACACATCTTCACATTTTCACAGCATGAAAACACGTAAAAATTTGTGAGCACTTCTCCACTTACCACCCACAGGGGACCTTTCAGAGGATTATAGATGAACAGTAATTACACGGATCAGAAATGTGACACCAAAGACTCTTGGTTCTGAAGTAAATATTGTATGTATTTCTCACTAGTTTATATCCCTCAGTTCAGCACACTTGCTTTTATGGTTCCACACAAAGGAAAAGGTTACCACAAGTCCTGACAGGCCCATGATTTTTCTTACTTAAGACAAATTCTAACTATCTTCCTTGGTCTCAAAATGAAGGATACAATCTACTTCAGATTACATTTACTAAGAATAATGTCATTCACTACTGTCTAAGGGATCAGAAATTGAGACTCAGATCAATCCTTTACACCACTAGTTAGCCCTCTGTGGACAGAACCCACCATTATGCAACTATCTGTCTCATTGATTCAGCAGTCATGTTCATGGGCTGTGGTAGGGAGTTGCATCCAATTCTCTGCCAAAAGAATGGTCACCACAACATGATAGCCTGTGGATGAAGGATTAAAGTGCATAAAAGTGGGGAGGGGGGTGAGTGGGAGGTTTCATTAGATTCTAAGAGGGACTTGGAATATCTTACATATAAATGAAAATTATCTCATTGGGAAGAGTTCGTTATTTGTGAAAGTCCTAGGAAGAAGTGGGAAGCTGTACACAGATCTTGAAATTCCAGTTTAATGTAGATAGCATGCTTCTTATTTGTTGTAGCAAATTTATTATGCAAACTTCAGAGAAAACAGAGTGTCGAGAAATATTTTCCTTGGTACACGTGTTTAGGGAATGGTTAGAATAGAGAAACAAAGATAGTAACATTTACAACTATCTTGCACTGTGGTAGCCACATCCTTGTCTAAATTCTGGCCTTTTCACACCAGCCTGGCAGGACAAAGAGGCCAGAAAGTTGACATGATCAGCCAGTTGTAGGATTCCCCCAGTTAAAGAAAATCTCTGGATTTAGAGTTTGTATAGATTTCTTACTCCGCCCCCCATTCCAGCCCATAGTTCAGAAAACTAGGAAGAATAGGGCAAAGCCAGAGTGCTGCTGTGCACTGATAATCTCCACATAACGTACCAACTTTTATCAGTCAAAGCTAGGTGCCACAGGTTAAGGCAACATGCATGCTCTAAACAATTCCAATGCAAGGGACATGGGCAATACAGAACCCGTGCTAGGATAGGGGAGCGGCAAAAGGCTGCTTTATAGGCTTTTCCCTCTGCTGCACCCAGTACTTATTAGATGCTGCTGAGGATTGAGCCTTCAATGACTGCACGGTCAGAGGAATGGTATGACACAGTGGATGGAAAATATGATGTGCATGCTGAATCATGTATAAATTTGCATCTGTGATCCAAACAAATAATTCATTGTTGGGTGGGGGTGTTCTAATTTTAGTCAAACCAGCCCTGCTTTCAAGTTTGCTTATATGTGTATTTTTCAACTTTGAAATCATTTCAGTTTAATAATGTGCTTGCAAAGGGGATAAATATAATTTAATCAATTTAGAGCAAACAAAGACGGATGAGATTATTAACTTTGAAAAGCAGCTTCTATGACCCTAGTTTGGTAAAAGTTTCAGAAGGAGTATCCTTGACAAGATATGTTGGATGCTTTAGAAAAAGTGTAAGAGAATGTTTACGCAATGGCAAGAGTTAAATAACAGAGCAGATTTCGTATAGTTCTAGTGTCATGCAGACATATATAAAGTCAATGTTCAATAGAGATCAAAGTTTGTAGATTACAAGGGCTCTGGAAGTATGCCTATAAATGGCGCTAGGGTTTTGGAGTAAAGGGGTATGATCAGGAGCATAGCTGACCATCTACCACTAATGGTGGTGATGGATCCTGAAAAGAAAATGCAAGCAGTAGAAGGATCATGTGCAGATTCAAGATCCTGCCTATATTCCTATGACAAAATAAAGCAATACACTGAGTAATAAACCATTGTATTAAAGCACAATAGGCCAGAACATCTCTGAAAGGAGTAATTGCTGCCAACTGTGTTTATAACGTGTTTAAGAATCCTCCCTAAATATACAGTCAGTGTAAGTGAGAAAACATGAGCCAGGATACTTTCATACCATTGTTGCAATCAGCGTCCTACCATGGTTAACCAGTTGAGTAGTGGAGGGATTGCTGAACAGCTGCACAACGTGTGACATTTGTTACTGCTTTTAGATCATTCTATTTTGAATAAACTGGAGATACGGAGTGGTCAGCAGGGTCAGCTCTGACAAGTTATAGTTGATAACAGCACACAGTTCAGGGTCCTCATTGACTAGCCATACTTATCTATTATCTATCATATTTGGTCGTTGTATAATATACCTTCAGGACTCCTGATCTGGTCTTCAGCTGGTGTTAATTGATATAACTCTGATCCATCATCTCAGCTGTGTAATTTAATCAATAATTTGCATTATTTCGAAAGTTCCAAAATAGGCATAGCATTCGGTTATTTTAAATAAAGCAAATTCACTTGTAGTGGGATCTCAATTACTTTAAAACCAGTATGCACTCTGCAGCATACAACTCCACGGTTTTTTCAGTAGATTGGGTCCTGATTGTAGGAATTCCCAGTTACCCAAATGAATTTGGTGTTTCTAAAGCCATTCAGGTAACTGGGATGCAATTGTATTAAAATCTGCTTGAAAGGCATGCCTTTCAGCACAACTAATAAATTGATGTTAAGGTTAATTTAAATAGTCCAAGAAGTTACTGTTAAAAAAGAAGTATATGTGAGGCACAGGAACTCAGTGGATTCATTTTCTGTATGTTTTTCTGGGTATACCAAATGAAACAAAACTGCTTGGATTAAATTTGCATGATAACTTGTGAATCCAAACAGAGCAATAATGTTTCAAACCAGTTTCCCTGAGAAACTTATATTGTTCAGTTGTCGTAACACCCACTGGGGCCATGACCAGCCCACTGTTGAAAGGCAGTCTCAGCAACTGGACATAAGCAAGGAGGTGGTAAAGAATTTAAGTTCCAGATTTAACATTGATGCAAGTGATGTATCTCCACTTAACTTAATAGTGCTACATTGGTTTTACATTAGCTAAGGGTTGGGCCCTTCTGGTTATCTATATCTGGCAGCTGTCCATGCTTCTTCTTGGGTAAGTGAACTAGTGAGACAGGAGAGAAGTATTGTTAAGACTTAGTTTGACAACCAGAGGTGGCTTTTGAGGCAGGTGAAGCAGGCACCCATCTAGGGCACTTGAGCAGGAAGGGGCCCCTTTGTCTACCCCAAAAGCGGTGTCTGCCTCCCACCCTGCAGAACACATGGCAGGGGGCTGGGGCCAGGGCCAGCAGCAGGGGCAGGACTGTGGCGTGGGGGCAAGGCCCAGGACCAATTGGGCTGCGGGAGCCCTGATACTAAGGGGGAGGGAGTGGGGCAGAGTGTGCTGTCCAAGAGGCAGGGCTCCTGCCCCACCCCTGGGCTGGCTGCTCCACCCCCAGGGGCAGGCTGGGCCAGCCCAGAGGCTCGGGTTTGTGTTCCTCTCCTGCCCCTTCCCTTTGGCAGTGGGGGGGTTAGGGCCCCCAGCAGGGTACCAGGGCCATTTTTGGGGCCCCTGGTAGGGTGCCAGTGTCATGGAAGGAGCTGGCCACAGGGAGAAGAGGCCGTGGTGGGGGACTGGGGCTCCTGGTGGGGCACTGGGGCTGCAGAGGGAACCAGGATGCCATGGCAGAAGCGGGAGTTTGGGGTCTCTGGCAGGCGGAGGAGCCTAGCCCCAGGGAGCCAGAGCCATGGGAGGAAATAGCTCAAGCGGTGCATCCTGTCCTTGGCCTGTGCTCCATCTCTCTCTTGACATCCGTAGGTAGGCCTCCTTCTCAGCTCTGCCTGGACCAACCATGGCTGCTGCCGGTCACAGCCCTCTGGCCAAGCCACACCCATATTCTCCGCTCTTCCCAGGGGATTTGACAGCCCTGGCTTTGCCATTTGCATGAGTGGCTGCTGCAGTCCACCACCACCACCACTATCATACTCATGGTCTGGGGGAGATGGGGAGAGACCCAAGCCCTCCCACTACTCTGAGCCCTGGCCCAGGGACCTCATGTGCAACAAGCTATATGTCTCTTCCCCCCAGTCTGTGTCAGTCTTCCATGGGCTGCTTCCCTGTACCACCCAGTACCTCTGCATCCCAGTTTTTTTGTCCCATTGCTGTGTGATTTTTACAGGAGCAATAATTTAAGGTAAAACTAATAAAACTAGAGTATGCTGCACCTTTCAGGGCAGAGGATACAGGATTCCTGTCAATTCTGGGAACACTTCAAAGGTCTCCAGTACCAGGGGCCCTTGTTGGTACTGTAAGGTAAAGTCAGCCCTGAGAGCCCAGAGGACAGTGCTTGAGTTGCAAATGAACTGGTGGTATCAGGGAGCTGACACCCAGTTATGATAAGTAAGACTCCCTCACACTGGAAGCAGGGAATAACAAGGTGACTCACAGTCTGGGGTACCCCAAGAACTCTCTTAGTATATATAAAAAATTTACTACCTACTTTTGTCCTAAAAAACCAAAGTATTTTAAATAAATGGTATCAGCTATAATAGTCCAAATCACTTCCTGTCAAAGGAAAGATTCTTATTGACTTCAGTACCACTTAAATCAGGTTCCTAATGCACCACATAGAAATATCCAATCTGACCTAATGACAGATTTTCCAGTCTTGAAGTGAAAGGACAAATATATGAAAAAATTTCTGACAACATTTTTTGATCAGTTGGCATCTGTAATGGATAATTTAAGAGCACTACTACACTCCAGCTTTATTTTTAAAGCTTCTTTCCTAACAATACTATCCCCAGATGCTACACAGTTATATTCATAGTCTTGAAAAAGGGGCCAAAGACGGAATAGACTTAAACTGAAATGTCTTCTCAGCCCTAGAGGCGGTATCTCCAGATACCTTGGCAAAGGAATATGGGCAAGACTTCACTGTTGCTATCCATATTTTGCCTCTTTTGTGGATCAATAATTGTCAATTTGAATATTGTCAAGAGTGCCTTAGTTCAATGGGTAGGCATGCTTTTATCATATATATGAATAAACCAAATACATGAAGAAATAGTTATTCTCCAGGATTGTCAGGCTAATGCCTTTCACAACCACTAAATGCACATGTATATGCACAAAGAAAATAATTCACTCATAAGGCTGATGTGGAGGAAGTAAGAAGCAGAACAGGACATTGTGTGCTGGTGAGCTAATACGGAAGTGAGAGACTTCCTTAACTACCTACAGTGCTATCATATATGTTCATATTTAGGTTTGCTGCTTTACTCTTATAATCACAGGTTATGTGTTGTACTGAAATGGGAAAAAAATCAAAATGACATAAAGACTAAGTGGTCATATTTTAATAAAAAACAACAAGCAGTTGTGTGGCACTTTAAGACTAACAGATTTATTTTTATATTTTAATATTTAATAACTTTCATATTTTAATAACTTTCAAAAAGTCCTGTCATGGTTTAATCACATTAAGACTGTGACTCAGACATACAAAATCCTTTGTTGTATAAGCTTGATGTCTGTTAGGTCTTCTGTGTGGGAGATTACAACATGCCCTTGTGGCAGAGAAAGGGATGTCTGATCTGTTCTGTTGTTAACCTTTTCTTACTTCTGACAACTGGTCATTTCTAGGTTTTGCAAGATTTTTAAAGCATGAGAGAGACCTTTACCAGATGAGTTATAAATATCTGTACACATTAAAGACAAAATGAGAAATGTCTGGTTCAAGTGAGAGTATCTTTTTTTCTTTTGGTTGGTTTGTGTTTTCCAAACTACCATTACTTGTGGCAAGGTATGTGTATTAAGAAGTGGTCTTCACTGAAGAAACAATTGCCATTGCTCATGAAAAAAGAGTTTTGTTTAACTGCTGATCACAGATTGAGTGAAAGCAGTTGATTTCTTAAGAATAACTTTCTTTGGTAACACTTGTGATTTCTAAACAACACTGAGGAGGTGAATTTTGAGTTTCAATAATATGTGAGAGAAGTGTGTTGTGACACAACATGTGGATCTCTGAAGTCTGAGCCCAGGTTATTTAAGTCTTTAGAGCCCTAAAGATGTAATTTATGTATTGATTTGTTTTTCTACAGTTAATCAGTCAGTTGTTCTTTTTCTAACTAGCCTTTCCTTTTTAGCCATATAAATATAACCTGTTCCTTTGCAGATGGGGTCAACCACAGAGATGACCTTTATGTAGAAGCCTATGAGCCAGTTCATCAGTCATATCTGTGGCTGCCCTACACTGTTCAGTGGCTAGTTAATCTAGCCTGCTGAGGTTTCCGCCAATGAGTGGAAATCCCCCTGCTTCCTGTTCTTGGCATAAGGGTATCTCAAAGGGATATGAAAAGTATGTGGAGTACTGTAGTTCTCAAGCAAGCCCTAGTTCTTGAGAACTCCCTTG
The DNA here is from genome assembly GCA_007922195.1 of Podocnemis expansa. Lineage (NCBI taxonomy): Eukaryota > Metazoa > Chordata > Testudines > Podocnemididae > Podocnemis > Podocnemis expansa. Next base: position 20,439,800 of record ML681981.1, on the reverse strand, counting down.
GGGACTGTTGTAGCTGGATGTAATTTACAGCAGCACTGATACTAATCAAAATTATGTTGGGAGACAAATCCGACAGCTGCAGCCCTGTGGATTGAAGGAACACAAAGATGACACAAAGTCACCTTTGCTTCTCGCTCTTGCCAGCTGCAAAGAACAGAGTCTAGCACAGCTCATGATCTAACCTCATGTATTCAGTTCTTATCCTTTTCTATTCTCTTCAGTGTTGTGACTTCACTGATTTTAATGGAGTTAAAAATTGAAAGAGATTCTAGTAAAAACTCTTTTTTGTTTGTACATATTATTCTACTTTAGATACTTCCAGCTCACTTCACAGGTTAAAACAAGATTATGAACTACACTTGACACTGGAAAGATCCTACCCACCCTTTTTTACATGAATGAAGTTGGAGATTGCCTCAGCACTATAATGAAAGGAGCAATAGATTGCATGGATTTATTTTCTCATGGGAGGTTCTATTAAAAAAAAATCTGCTTCCAAGTAATAGCTGTATCACTTCTCCCTCTGTTTTTCCACTTTCCTCTTTTTTATCCTCCTGACTTTGTATCTCTCTCACTCTTCATCTGCTCTTCTCATTCGCTTATCCCCTTTTTCCTACTGCTACTACAGCTTACCTTTAGGTGAGTATTTGAGCACCAACTAGTAGCAACACAGATTCACTCAAACTATTATGATAATATCAGTTATCTTTTGCTTACATACATGTATGCACGTACTTTTTACCGTTCCCATATATTGAGCATAAAGATGGTAACAGAAACAGTAAAACACTCTAGGGAGAAAGTTATGTTTGTTTTATTAAGTGCCAGAAACAAAACCTCAATCTGTTGGTTCTTGACAGTCGAGATGTGTCTTTTCTGCTTTGTGTATCAAAGCTCCTCACGGTTTCACTGGGAACGGCTTAGTTGACAGTTCTGTTTTCTGGTATGTGAAGCAGAGCAAAATATGTTGCTGTTTTGCACCTAAATTGCTTTGCAGGGAGGATTGTAATAAAGATTTGGCCCTGAAATTCAGTTAATTAGAAATGAAGACTCAGAAGATACTTTGTACAAGGGGTTTAGGCATCTAGGTGTTGTGGGGTGAAATCCCTGCACAGTGCATTAAAAATGTAACTCCTGGCAAATATACAAAGAGGAATTTATTGTATGCCATGTAAGTTAGGAACAGGTGCAGAAACAACTCAGCAAACTGGGTGGATAAGCCTAACTGAAATAAATAAAAAGTTTTCATTCAACCAGAATTGTCTTTTGTCCAAGCATGAGTCAAGTTTTCACTTCAGCCCAAACCCGTAGCAAAAAACATGTCACTATTCTGCTTTTTTATGGCTGCTGTTGCTTTCTCCCACTGGGAGCAATTAGCCTACACTGAGCCTGCCACATTCTCCCCTGGCTGGGTTCTTTGACAATCTCAGCAATCATATCTTTCCATATTCAGTAGTTTTAGGGTGCCTGTTAAGGTAATATATTCATAAGTGCCATCAAGGTTGAGGGCTAACACTCATTGAAGATTATGTGTTCATAGTTATAGATGAAGATGTGGCCACCATTTTTAAGTGTCATTTTAATGTCTACTTGGTGACTATGCCTTTATTTTAAGATATAACAATAAACTATTAGGTAAGCTAGAGAGAATAATTGTTCTACATGGTATAAACAGGCAGACTGTGTTTCTTCTTATTTATATTGTGTATGCTATGCTGTGGAATACAGTGTGACAAAACTCATTAAATGTAATGAGGTTATGATGAAAGATGGAATCTGACTGCTGAAAGTTCTGACCATGAATCTATTATAAGATGAAATGGTTGAATAATTTATTGCAAATGATATTCACTGCAAATTTTGGCACTTTTTCACTCAACTTATTTATAAGTACATTTTTCCACTGTTCAGCCAGCTTTAGTTGTATCTGTTTGTGTTAAAATTCATTAACTAAATGATTACAGAAATGTATGAAAATATTTATAACAAGAACCTCTGAGAGATGCAGTTATAACTGATACCTCTTGGATGGTTAAAGGTGTTTGGTTTTGAGCCATGTGCCTCCCAATGCACTCAAAGTATATAAGTATCTGGTACAACACCACTTCTGGCTGGATCTGTCATAGATCCGCAAGGTGTGGTCTATGTCTCAGCCTGTAACCAGCCCCTTAAGAGTGACTCCTTTAGTGAGTTGGGCTCTAAGGCAAGGTTTCCCAACCAGGTGCCACAGTACACAGGTGTGCTGTCAGGCCTGAGCAGATGTACTATGGAATTTTTTGAAAAATTACTTTAAGAGTTCTGGATTGGCTCATGAATATTGATGAATTCATTTTGAGACTATGTGGTGGTGTGCCTCAAAATAATTAAAGGTGTCAAGGTGTGCCACAACAGAGAAAAGGTTGGAAATCACAGCCCTAAGGACTTACACAGTTCCACAGGGACAGGCCTAGGGCCTCCATGACTTAAAGACTGGATCTTTGGGCACCAAAAACCCCAATCTCTTTCTGTATCTCCTTACAGCAAACCGAGCTGAGTCAGACTCTTGTGGGAGGTTTGTACTATGCCCCTTCAGGGCACAATGTTCTCAGTGAGTATTTCCAGTGATTGCAAGCGACCCTTTCAAAACACCTGACATACAGAAGTTGAAAGCCCTTGTGTTAGCAAAGGAAGTCAAAGGTTTACAGTCTACTCTGACCAAGCCAGTGCTTGTTATGGATCCATTTCTGGCTCTGTCTTGCTGCCTTTGTCCTTACACTCAGATAACAGCTGCCAACTTCCTCAAAAGGTCGGCTCTTGTTCCTGCCATCTGAGTTCCCCCTTTATTCTCCAGCTAAGTTCACATGTTCTGCCTGCCATGGTTTCCTGATGGTAGGTGTTGATTGTTCAGTCGCTGGAGGTTCTGATTATCTTTCCGGATCCTCTGTTGATATCAGTCAGTTTCAGTCACTTCTTTAAGGATCCATTCTTCTCACTCAGACAACTAGGTGACACAACACAACTTGTGTCTACTGCGCTGTTCTGGAAGCAGTATAAACCCATTTTCACCCACTGGGTAGCAATATAAAGTACAGAGGGAAATTGAGGCAAGTATAGGCTTAATAAAAACATTAAGGAAAACTCCTGCTTTGTCACAGTGTAGGATGCTTAATTATCATTCACCTTACGGATGAATTATCATTCATCTTACTGCACAACCAACAAATAATTCTACACGTTGGCAAAAGGATGATGCAGAGCAATAAATACAGAACTCAGTAATGCCATCTGTTCCTTTTGGACTGTGTGTGAGTGCCTACACTTTGAACAAGCCTGTCATGGAAAGCAAACAGCAACATTATTATTTTCTGTTGAATTATTCTGTAAGAAAGAGCTAAAAATACTGTTAGAATGTATTAAACTTGATACAACCATCCCCTCCTTCCAAAAAATAAACAAAAGTAATGTGGAGGAAAAGTCAGGAAAATTTGTATAGAATGAGCGCTCAGAAGAGTGGACCAAATTAAATTGAATTATTTTGTAGGTTTTTTTTTTCTGTTGTAGAGTTCCCATGTGTCCACTAATGGTTTCAGCAGGGTTTATTTTAGGGCAAATCCATGAACAAGGAGAACACAAGAGTGAAGGAGAAAGAATCTGTTACATTTTACCTGGTATCTTTATGTAGTTTTCTTTTACTAGTTTTGGACAATCCTTATTTTAAAAAAAAAAGAATTAAAAGAATTACTTTTCATGTGACCCTGTCAAAGAGTCTGCTTTTCATGCAAACTGCCAGATGACTGATTTACAGATGGGAAAAAAAATACAATTTAAAGATTTTTAGATCCAAAGGGGCAGCCGTGTTAGTCTAGTCCAGCAAAAGAAGCAAGGAGTCCTGTGGCACTTAAAGACTAACAAATTGATTTATTGCATGAGCTTTCATGGGAGAAAATCCCATTTCATCAGATGGGGATTTTCTCCCATGAAAGCTCATGTGGTAAATCAATTTGTTAGTCTTTAAGTGCCACAGGACTCCTTGCTTCTTATGCAAGATTTTTATATAAATCACTGAAAAACACTGAAGTGGATAGATTTTTGCAGCAATGAGTTCTGTGGACACTGGAGAATGGCACAAATGTGGCCAAAATTGCACTGGCAATATAATGATGTAAAATAAATAAATGAAGGTTGTAAATAAATGAAAGCTTTCCTGCTATCTTCTTTTATGTGATGTTCTAGAGTTGCTTTTGCCCCTGGAATGGGCTGTTTGTCATTTATGTCAGGCCTATGTCTGTAATGACTAGAAAACACACTGATCTATTTCCCTTATCCTTATGTTACATTCTGTCACACTGACATGTCAAGCTGTGAATTTCTGAGTGAGAACTGAACTACTTGAGTGATTGCAGTCATTCAGTCTCCAGTTGTGGCATATAACACCAAATCCAATGGCTTTTACTTGCCCACAAATGAGTTACCTACACTGTGTTCTTAGAAGTGGCCTACAAATCCTTTTCCAAGTTTCTTGTATTTGATCTGGTTCTTACGTCAGGAGTTTTATGATGACTTGCAGACTTGTTGGGTAGGTTACAATAAGTTATGCTTTATTACCTCACCTTATTATCTTAGGATTTTAGAAGACAGATGGAAAAGACCTACTAGTAAGTACTATATGCAGAATGCACAGAGTAGACCAAGGCAGCCAGCATATTAGACACAAATACACCTAAGCATACAGATGTAGGAGCATGTAAATGCTATAGCAGTATAACTATGGGTTCACATTCTGATTGGCTCAAGAGAATTTACAGAAATCTTGCACAGCTGCCTGCAGAGATTACTCATTCCAGAAAAATATTAATCCAATTCAGCAAAGGGTCACAGTAAAAACCACATACACCCTCCTTGTTCCAGAATGCCTGCCACCTCTGCAGCTCAGGCCAGCAAGCAGAGATTACAAGAGTCTGAGCTCTGGACTACTTGACATTGGAACAGTTGTGGGTGGGCTGTATGGAGCTGGCTCATCATATATTGCTGACTGTTCCCTGATTTCCAGATGAGAAAAGCAGTCAAAAATTCATAAATGCTTTTTTAATATTATTTTTTTCCATGTGAGCAGTTGTTTAACTGTCAGGGGAGTATTCTGTGATCACGACTGCAGATATGGGGGACTGTATGATCATAAATGGGAACAGAGGTAGCTATGAAGTTATGAAAGGAAAAGAGGTAGTTGTGTGATCGTGAATGGGAGGAGAGGAGGTCCATAGGACTACCTCGCTTCAGATATGGACGAGGATATGAAAATATCTGGAAACTCTTATCTTAGGATGTAAATGGAAGCAGGACCAGCCCAAGGTTTTTTGGCACCCAACGTGAGTGGTTCCCAACCTTTTCTCCACCATGGCACACCTTAATACCTTCAAATTTTTTGAGGCACACCACCATTAAAAAACTAATGAATATTCAAATTAACTTAAATTATTTATGAATATTATGAACTATGGCACAGTGTTTCAGAAATGCTGCTATGTGGGATTGCAGGGGTAGCAGAGCAGGGGTGGCAAAACAGGGGAGCTCAGGAGTCGTGTGCGGTGGCAGGAGTGAGTGTGGGGAGCAGAGTAGGACGGGGGTGGCAAAAGAGGACAAGGGCAGCGATGTGGGGAAGAGCACAAAGGTGGCAAGAGAGGAGAGAGGAAGGGAGAACAAGAGTGGCTTTGTGGGGAGCAGGGAGGAATCTGGGGAATGGGAAGGTAGGGCAGGGCAGCATGGCACAGCACCCACTTCCCCCTTCTCCACAGTGGGTCCCTGCCACCCAGGGCAAATCCTCACCCCACTGCTGCCCCCTCCCACCCCAGTGGGTCCTGTCCCCCCCACAGCCCCCCCCCCCCGGTACCTGTGATGGACCCTCCCATCACTGCAGGGGCCAGAACTAGGCCTCCAGCTCCCAGCTATGCCCCCCCACAGCCACGCCACAACCCCACCTACACACCCTCTCCTATACATCCATTCCCACCCACCTCTGCTACTCATACACACCTGCCCCACACAACCCCCAGCAGCACCCCCCCCCAAAGCCCTTATCTGGGCTGTTTGCAGGCTGCCTGACACAAGCTGTTCTGCCCTGCAGGGGGAGATTCACACACTCCCAGCCTGCCACACCTCTCTGCTGGCTGGGCTTAAGGTGGAGTGGGGTTTAAGGTGGAGCCACCGGAATGCTGCGTCCCGGCTGCTTGTGCTATTTTTAGTGGGCCCCCAAAATGCAGCATTCCGGTGCCTTCCTCTATTTTTAGGGGGGCAGGAATGCTGCCTGCCTAAAAATAGGGGGCCCTGGAACTGTGTTCCAGTGCCTTCCCCCTTACTTTAACCCCTGTCTTTTCCCAACCCTGCACAGCCCACATGTCTGGGCTGAGGAGGGAGGGAACTTTAACTCCAGCTCTCAGGGATGTTTGCGGCACACTTCAGGTGTTGCCGTCGCACACTGGTTGGGAACCACTGCCCAAGACTATATGCAAGTTTGCCCCCCCCCGCTGTGTGTAGGGAGTGGCACTACTGTCTCTGGGATCTGGCCCTGTCTAGGGATCCGGCCGCAGGCGAGGAGCAGCGCCGCTGCTGGGACTGGCCCCAGCCAGGGAGTGGTGCCACTGGCAGGGGTTCAGCCACTCCAGCCAAAGCAGTGTGACTGCTCCCAGGATCTGGTCCCTGCCAGGGATCTGGCCCCACCGTTTCCAATCAGCTCCAGCCCTGGTTAGGGAGTGGGGCTGTGGCCAGTGACCAGAGCCATGGCTGGGATCCTCCCCAACTGGCATCTCCACCAGCCCCCCCAACCTCAATGCCCCTTACCTCCCAGAACCACTGCCCTAAACCAACTCTGCCCCCCTTACCTTTTCTGGAGCAGAGCCAGCAGAAAGACAGCTTCCTGCCTTGCTCCACCCTAGGCTACGTGCCTGAGTGGAGTGGGGCAGGATAGGCTTGCCGGCCACAGCCAGCCCAGCACTTGGCACCCCCTAATGGTCAGCACCCTAGACAACTGCCTGGGTCACCTCCATGGAATGATTAGCCCTGAGTGGAAGGTTAGTCCTTTAACAATAGCAAGACATTTGCCAAATGAAAAGAGTAATTCCCAGCAGATGACACATCAAAATCAGCCCTGCATAAATTAGCACAATTCACTTTGAAGTCAAAAAGAGTTGGAATTTCTTATGCCATTGCTCAATTTGGCCCTACAAATTTAAAACTTAAAAGGGGAAGTTTTATTAACATTGCTCTTGTGACTTTCACTGGGTTCTGAAGAAAAGTGCCAGTCCTAGGACATGCAAACCAAACCAGGGAACCCTCCTCACACTCTTTGTGGCAATAAGCTATGCTTTTCTTTTATAAACAGAAAGAAAATGGGGAGGTGAGAGGCAGGAATTATTTAAACCCCAGAGCAGCCCAGCCTGTTACAGGACAGCAGGGTCACTGACTGTGAAGGGGAAGGCACCTCTGTTAAGTATGCAATTCCAATCAAACTGTATGAATGACATGCTCTTATATTTATATGCTCTTTTTATGTGCAAAAGGAGATCTCCAGAATTCCAGGACAGAAAGACCATTTATGTGCAGAGGACGTAGATACTCTGCAGTCCTTTGCAGATGGTTTCTGGGAAGGCTGCCTGATTTCTTCCACCACAGTATGACATTTTCCTGTGCCACTCCACTGTTAATTCTGCTAGCAACACTGTGGTACACAGCATAGCAGCATAAGGACCAGATCTGTACCCATCAGCTTGCTGGCTGCCTGTGACTCCCTCTGGCTCCAGCAAGGCCTGGCCACCCACTTGTGGCTCTGCTGGGCCCAGTGTGGTGCACACACATACTTCCCTCCTGCTGTTGCCTTGGCTGGGGCCATGCTTGTTGTAAATTTCTGGCTCCTGTTCTCCTGCCCTGGAGCATGTATCATGCTGTGCTGAAGGGCAAGAGATTTAAAAGGGCAGGCTCTGGCTGTCTCCAGTTGATTTCTCTCAGGCACTGGGGCTCAGGCAAGCAGGCTGCACCAGCATATGCTGGGGCCTGCAGCTCGGGGCTTTGGGCAATACATTCAGGGCCCAGGCCCCATGTGCCCAATGGTAGTGACGCCCCTGCCTAATATAACAGTGGTTTGGTTAGCAGGGTTCACCATTGACCTCAGAATCTCCAAGTCCCTGACAACTACTATCAGCAGCATTAAGTGAAGGCAGGGAGAGTGTGTTTCTCAGTGTGTGGAAAAAATATGGATTGTTTGCCATTGATATCAGGGGAGGGAGAGAGGGAAGGAGGGAGGAAGAGAACTACATCATGGGTGGCTGAAGCCATGTTCTCATTTGCCCCTATGACACTGTCTGGTCCCATAAGGCTTTGCAAGCCCTTTCCCAAACCTACAGAGTTAGTTGCATATGACAGTGGTTCTCAACCTTCTGCAGATCACAACACACTTGGCAGTGTATCAAGACCCTACAGGACACACCAGCACACTGCCTGTAGGCCAAATCCAGCTATCTCCCTGGCTCTCCGTGATATGCTCATTCTGTGGTGCAACACAGTAATGTGTCTCAAAACAGTGGTTGAGAACAGCTGACATCTGGCATAGTTATTCATGGTGCGCTGCTATGTGCATCAGTGCAAGCACTGGTAGTGAGGCTACACCCCACCAACATAATGAGCATGGCGTGGGCACACCTGACTAAGTTAACTGCAGCAACTGGATGTTGACTTAAATTAAGTTGACTTAACTTTGCACTGCAGACATGCCCTTAGAGTCAAGACTCTCTAAGCTTCTCTTTAATATTAAGCTGGATGAGTAGGTGATATGAGGTAGGATGTGCTGGAAACAGGATGCTGTTGGCTCCATCATTAATTTGCTATGTCACGTTGACTTTGCCCATATCACTAGTCTCTCAGTTTAACACAACTGTAAAAACAATTTGGTCTAATACTTTTCACCTAACAAGGGATATTGTGAATATTAATAAACAAAGGGCTTAGAATGCTCTGAGATTTCTAGAAGAAAGATACCATACACTAGTCCTGCCAGTGCCTGTGTGTGAGTGGAATTCTAGGGCTGTGCATGGGTGCAAAAGTCTGCTCATGTGGAATTAACTACAGAACCCGGGCCTATGTAAGCACAAATTGTTTGTTTGTTTGTTTGTTTGTTTGTTTGTTTAAGTCCTTTCTGTTTTTTTGCAGTTTTCTGTTTGGAAAAGGGCGAGACATAATAAGCAAAACATGACTGGTAAAGGGCAGGTTCAAAGGCTTATTTGCAAAGGCTGTTCATTCTGTGCAATGATCCCTTATGTCAGGATAACACTCCTTAGGCCCATATTAAATAAATTAGCCAAAGACAAAAAATAGAATGCTGAAGTAAGAATTTTCTCTTATTTTCACAGCCAGTTTTTTGTTTCTGATGGTATTTCAGGATTCATCACGTGCTCTTATTGCCAATCTTTACGGACTATACCCATCTGTTGTTATATTGAATTCTGTGCATTTCCCTTTGAGCTAAGTCCCCTTCAAAATATTACTTATTGTATTTCTTTTGGCCTTGCTTTATTTTCTCAAGTAACAAGTGTTTTTCAAAGAATGATTCAGTTTCCACTTTTCTGTGCCAGAGAGGACAGAGAAGGGTAGGCGGTAATACTGGATTTACATTTTGAACCTAAGCTACCTGTGATCCTTTAATTCTTCTATTATTATGGTGTTAAGTGTTGGTGTTTCTAAGTAAGAGTCACTGTTTTACTGATGCTAACTGGAAAATACTCCACTCTAATGCTACAGATTAAAATCCAGGAATGCAATAACAAGATACATCAGAATGCAGGGAAAAGGCAGAAAACTTTAAATTATGTTGCAAGATAAATTAAATTACTTTTAACCATTAACTTAGATGTTTATCAGATTTTTCCTTAGAGTAAAAATAATAACAGAAGTCTCATGCTTCACATCCATTCAAGTGGCAGGTGTCCTAATTTACAGCACCAGGTAGCCAGGCTGGTAAATTCCTATGTTATTTTTCAATATTTGCTTTTTTATATTGAAAACATTTAGGGACAGTTGTTGAAAATTACTTTTTTATATTAAAGATAAAATCTAACTTACTGTTGTAGGTGCTTCAATAGATCATCCAGAACTCACAAAAACATTTGTTTCAATATCAAAGTACCAATCTAAATGTGGAAGATAGACATTCTGGATGTCCACAATTGAAATTTGGACCCTGCATAGTCACGTATCTCTACAGCATTTGCTGACTCTATGATTTCCTTTTTGTAAAGGAGTAATTCCAGTCAGTGTGAGGACTGAGCTAGGAGCACTGTGGAGTATCAACAGGCTCAGTGTGGGGTTTCTGGCTGATGTGAGTGTGGGTGTTCTGTGGCCATGAAAAACCAATGTTTTTCAAGTCCTGTGTTGCTGTAACTGGAAGTCCAGAGGGAGAGGCTGACTTTGAAATCCTCACTTTTCATAGATTTTTTTTTTAAGGTGAGATGGGCCCACTATGAATAGGACTAGTCTGACATCCTGCATAACACAGGAAGTACCTCCCCCCTGTAACTTCTGCCTCAAACTTATAATTTCTGTTAGAGCTATAGCATCTATTTTAGGACAATAATCCACTTTTCTTTCCCACTAAGAAAGAGAATGGAGTCCAAGAGACCTCAAAGCAGTAGAGATTGCTCCTAAAGAGCAGGGCTCTACAGAACAATTCAGTGAAAATCTCAGAAGAAATAGAGATTCACAAAGCTCTGTAAACCACTTTGTGAGACTGTGTATGAAGCACATTATGAATGAATAAATTGGTTAGAGAAGCTGCATGGAAAAAAAGAACAGCTGTCAAATAAGCAAGCGGATAGAGAAAACAGCAGCATCGGGATAAAAGGTTAAGGGTGGAAAAAGCAAACATCGAGAAGGTTATAACAGTTAGACCTGGAAAGCCGGTATTAGCACTGGCACATAGAGAGGCTGTGAGAGAAGCAGGATTCAGAGAAATGATGGCATGGAGACAGGAAGCAAAATCTTATCTGTGTCTTTCACCAACCTGGCTCTGATCTGTATTTTTAGCAGTTGTCAGTCTTGCATAACAGCCTTTAATAATATCTGAAATCTATACAATCCAGTGTTTTTTGAGGCTCACGGCAGCCTTAAGACCTCTAGCCATTTTACTGTAATTTACTTACAGGGCTGTACTTTCTCCAACTAACCACCTATCATTTACTTGTTACCCATGAGACTATTTTCAGAGGTTGTGATCTTAAAAAGCACCTATTCTGAACGCTTCAAGTTGAGGAAAGCCTGGTTCTATGTTTCTGTACCATATGACGCCCAGTACAGAATTTAATTTTTGAGGGAACCATATTCCTGATCTTACCAATTCATGAAAGCTCAATCTGGATGAGGTGTGTTCATGTGGTTAGGAAGTGGGAGTAAGGAAGCTGAAAGTCTCAGTACTCATTCATCGATTAATAGCTCTTTATGACTGTGCCAAAGTGCACAAAAAAGCTTACCATGCTCTGTCAACATGAAGTGACTTTAAAAGGGAAAAAAAGTAACATAGAGCGAAAAGCATGTTAAAATAGTGTAAGGAGAGAGTGAGAAGAAATCAGAAAGGTCCAGCACTATGACAGATTTCGAAACATAAAAGTAAGCTGCCTGTAGCTAATGTTGTGATCCAACTCCTGGTATCTTGCATAAGCAGAGTGAGAGAAGTTCTACTGCATTACAGTAAATCCCCCATGAAGAACAAACACTCTAATAAATTTTCATCAGGAAACCAATCATCTTGCACTTTGGAATTCAAAAAATACATGATCCCAGCTGCTTTAGAGCCAAATGCTTTATTTTATTCAGAGTCATAAGAATATTGATATGTGTGGGAACTATTTGTACCTTTAAACATTTTTTGGAATGCTGTCACTTAATACGGCAATTCTGGGGCACTTCCAAAATCAAGATTAATGCTCTTATTTGCTTTCCAGAACATTCCTTTAAAAAAGGGAACTACCAGTGTTGCTATAATGACTCCTAAACAGGAGATCCCTTCTAAGAAAAATAATCAAGGTAAATGACCTTTCAAGGAATTTCTTACAGATTTCATCATTTTATTAATCCTGCATACATCAAAATCTTCATCCATGACAAGATTTAATTAATATATTCAGGTGCATGTTCTCCCACCTATATCCAAAAATTGATGTTGCTTTCGGGAACATTCCAATTTTGTTTCATTTTGCGTTCTGCACGCTGTCATGCTAGGCCTGAGAAGGCCAAGCCATTTTGTAAAATACATAACCCAAATCTAATCTTTGAAGACATATTATAAGAAAATACAACTGTAGAGTTTCAGATAGGCTAGGGCTTTGATACGCATGTGTATCATTAGTGGTTTCTTGATGATGTTTACATATATCCTGGTAGAGGTTAGCAAAGTGAATGAACTGCTTCCCTATCTGTTACTATTGTTCTGGAAGGGGTCAAGAGGGAACATTAACATCTAAATTTACCTTTGATGTACCAATGTAAACTGTCTGTTAATGGCGCTAATGCAGCTAATTACCTGGGGTGCCCAGAAGGTGAAGGTTTTACTTCAAAGGACAATATCCATTCCTATGCTCCACTTAAGAAAGTAACTGGGAACTGTCTTCAAAGCCCACATGAAGAAATGACCTGCAAATGCCCACCTTGCTACAACTATAAAGGGAAGTTGGGAACATAATCCCTTTCTCTCACATCTGTCCAAGCTTCTCAGGGAAAGTTTGGGCAGCAGGATTGAGATCCCAGCCAGCACTGGCCTGGCAACCGTCCTGCTAATTCTCATGGGAGAATTAGAACCAACTCTCCATCTGGATTATTTGGTGTCTATTCCTTAAAACTGGATTCCTAACAACTGAACTCTAAATCATTTGGATGCATGTGATCCACTTTGACCCTATAACATCTCTCATTTTGTTTCTTTTCTTTTTGTATTAAACCTTTAGTTGTAGTTACAAAAGGATTGGCGGGCAGCATAGTATTTTGGGTAAGATCAAACCCTATATTGTTTTGAAGAATGTGGCTGACCCTATGAGGTCAGAAGAACCTCTTTCTTTAAGAGACGTAGAGGCTGCACTGGGGACCAGTGACTGGAATGCAGTAAAGCTGGCTGAGTATGTTTTGTGGTGGCTTCTTGATATCCAGTGTGGGGGATCAGAAGCATTGTTTGTGACTGGTTGGGGAGTTTATCTCCAAGTAACCCACCAGTGCTGGGAGAATCTGCTCTCCTTTTTTAAAGGTTGCCCTGATCTTTGTATATTCAGGTGGTTATCCCAGGAAGCCCGGGTTACACATGGCTCACAAGATCCCTGAAGAATAGCTATCAACTGTGTGTTGTCTAATAACAGAACAATTTTATGCTGTGACTTCATTGCTCTGAGTTGTGATTTCACATTTTACCCTGATGGTGGTGAACTGCAACTCTGAGATGAAGTCACAATATCTTCCTATAGCAATACTATCAAAATGCACTGATATGATTTATTTTTTATGTTACTTGTCACAATGGTGCTGTGTTGTGGTCTCATATATTAACCTATATTATTAGAAGATGACATGTTACTATTGCCCTGTGACTTTATTGTCTGAGCAATTTGTGCTGTTGTAATGTCACATGGCTGTGCAATTTTATTGTGTGGCTAATTCATACTGATCTGTCTTTTCACCTAATCCTACCATCAGATAATGAAATACCGTGATTTCACTATTTTGATTACATAATTCTCATATAATAATCATTCAAGCTACATCATTACATACATTCATGAGATGTCCTCATGTCACAAAGGTACTGTTGACTTAATTTGAGCTGTGATGTTATATGGGTTTGCACTGTAGATATGTCATGATTTCATCATTTTGAGCATTGATATCCTAGAATGGTGCATTTCTATTACACTGTGACACTCCCATTAAGCTGCAATGTCATGCACTTAACTTCTGTGTTACAGGGTCTGATTGCATGGCATATCAAGTACCTGTGTATGGCAGTGAAGTGAAGTTACAGTTGGGAATTCACAACTCTGAGATATAAGGTCCTCATGTCCTGTTACAGCACTGCTACTTCACATTTGAGTTGTGTTCTCATATCTCATCATGACATGATGTTACAACGCTGTGATTTTACTGCTTCGAGGCCATTGTTACCTTTCATACCAGTATTATGACAAATCTGGCTTTCCAAATAAAGCCCTTAAAATGATCTTTATATCCCAACGCGAGCTACATAGCACTCTTCTGTTTTCATTTATTTCCTTCCCCTATGTAGTATCCTTTAACGGTGTAGCTTTCCTCTCTCTCCCTTCTTTGTAGCAGAAGCAGAGGGCCTACTGTACAGCTTCACGTGCTCTACCCTCCCCCTGATCAGGTTTAGCTTTGCCCAGGTATTCACTCCTCCACGCTGTGCTCTCCTATACCCCTCCATGCATGAGGGCCCTTTCCCTGCTGTTTAGGCCCCCTGCAGTGCTTCTTATCCTTTGCCATGCCCGTCTCTTTCCGCCCTTCGTGTGTTCCAAGGAATTTCTGAGGAAACTCATTGGCACACCCAGACATTGTTATTAAAAATAGTTTGAAAAGTTACTGTGTGGGTTTAATAAGAAACTTTCTCTTTACATTTTGCACAGATAAAGTCCTATCAGTCCTCTTGCTTCCCCAAGGACTTCCTGCAGCTCTTTGCTTAGAAGCCGGTAGCTTCTGCGTCTCTCTGCTGGTGCCAGCACCACTCAGGAACATCCCAGAATGCACTGCAGGAACTGGTATATGGAGTAGAATAGCAGTTCCCAAGCTTTTCCTTTATGAAGACCACTACATCATTATCAAAAGCTTTCGTGGACCACTATGTAAGCAAGCCGTTTTAAACATAGCCTACGGCTGATGTCAAATCAAACTATATCAAGGAGTATTAAAAACACAGCTATTACCCAAGGATGTTTGTGAAGCAAATTACATTGCAGATAATAATGTAACATCAAATATGATACATAAGTAGTACATGGGATTATATTAGTATTACATTATCTTCTCTCCCTCCATGGACCACTTGCAGTACCCTCGTGGACTACAGGTTGGGAACCACTGCAGCAGAAGAAAGCTGCCATGGCCTTTGAAAAGAGCATTGTTACAATGCATCTTCCCAAGACTTCTCTCAGGCTTGTGGGTAGGGGAAAGAGACTTGCAAAATAGGCTCATCCCAGTGACTTCTGGGGATTGAAGAACTTCTCAGCAGAAATACCTTTGGATGTTGAAAAAGTGGGGTGGGAGTGAAGAACATTTTTGCACTCTCTCACTACAAAATATGGGTGGAGGATGAGCTGAAGATTTTCCTGGAGGTGTCTACCCCCAACTCAGTGTGTATGTATGTGTGTGAAAAAGGAGAAGAGCTTAGTAACAGGCCTCCCCTCTCCTTTCCTTTTTGAAAAAGAGCCTAGAAATGATCCTGAGAACAGGACTTGGACTGTTTTAATTGGAAATCAATCCAGTCTCTTGATGCTAGATGACAAAGAATGGAACAGGATGTGGGGGAATCACGCAAGGTCTGTACTGAAAGCCTGAGTCACACTGGTCGTCATAATCACTGTGAAATGTGTTTAGAAAATATGTGAGGAGTTTATTCATATATATATGTATATGAATATATATGAATAATATGTTTTCTAGGGCTGTATGGAAAAGCAGGTTGTTCCAAGGTAGCCTCTTTGGAGAGGAACTTCTCCAGATGGGGGGGGGGGGGGGATACTTATCTCCATGGTGGACCATTTTGTACTACACATCATACAAAAGTTTATTAGCATTCTAAGTCACGTTATTGATATTGTGGCGGGGACTTGAGAAGGAAATTAACAGGCAGAGGAGAACCATATTTTCAAATGAACATCAAAGATCAGTTCCAGTATAACTGGAGGTGAAGGCAGATACCCTTGCATTCTTCAATGGTGAAATAAACTTACAAGTGGCATGCTTCATACTGGGCTTGGCTGACACACTAGGAAGAATGTTGGGTGAGATCAACTTCTTTAACTTTAATAAGTTTAGTCTTTAGAAACTGTGTCTTGTTGTTTCCTATATAGCCATTTATGCACGTGTACAGACGCACACACACATGCTGATGTGGATAACTGAAAGGTAGTGTTAGTGCTACCACCAACTGGAGGTTTAAAAAAAAAAAGTCCAAGCAGACATCTCCCTTTCTTAATGCCAGTTTTCACTGCCCATTCAGAGGTTCTCTCCTGGAATGTCAGCACAATCAGTTAGGTGGCACTGCCTGTGCTGGCTTTGCAGGGTGGGGTGGTGCAGGGGCCACCCCAGGACAAGCATGTGCTGATAGGCCTGGCTCTTGGAAGATTTACACAGAACAGGTATAATATATTGTTATTAACAACTTTTCCTGACAGAGAGGGACTACTTAAAGAAGCTAGATGTGCACAAGTCCATGGGGCCGGATGAACTGCATCTGAGGGTGCTGAGTGGGCCAGCGAGATAGCAGAACTGCTGGCCATTATCTTTGAAAACTTGTGGTGAATGGGGGAAGTGCCAGAGAACTGGGAAAAAGCAACTATAGTACCTATCTTCAAGAAAGGGAAAAAGAAGGATCTGGGCAATTTCAGATCTGTCAGACTCACCTCGATCCCTGGAAAAATCATGGAGCAGGTTCTCAAAGAATCCATCCTGAAGTACTTGGAGGAAAACAGAGTGATCAGGAGCAGGCAGCATGGATTCACCAAGGGTAAATTGTGCCTGACCAACCTTCTATGATGAGATGATGTTTTGTGGATGTGAGAAGTATTGTTGATGTAATGTACCTTGACTTTAGCAAGGCTTTTGATACACTTTCCCACAGCATTTTTGCCAGCAAGTTAAGGAAGTATGGGTTGGATGCATGGACTGGGAGGTGGATATAAAACTGGCTAGAGCAATGGTTTCAGTGAGTAGGAAACAATGGCTCAGTGTCTAACTGGCAACCAGTAAGGAGTGGTGTGCCCCAGGGGTTGGTCCGGGGGCCGGTTCTGGTCAACGGTTTCATTAATGAGCTGGATGACGGAATAGATTGCATGCTCATTAAGTTTGCTGATGACACCAAGCTGGGGGGAACGGCAGACACGCTGGAGGATAGGGACAGGATTCAGGAAGACCTAGACAAATTGGAGTTATGGGCCAAAAGAAATCTCATGAGGTTCAACAAGGACAAGCGCAAAGTCCTGCACTTGGGATAGAAAAACCCCATGGACTGCTGCAAGCTGAGGAGCGATCAGCTACGTAGCAGCTCTGTAGAAAATGACTTGGGGGTTATGGTGGCTGGGAAGCTGGATATGAGTCAATGATGTGCTCTTGTTGCCAAAAAGGCCAATGGCATACTGGGCTGCATTAGCAGACCTGTTGCCAGCAGATCGAGAGATATGATCGTTCCCCTCTATTTGGCAGTGGTGAGGCCGCATCTGGAATACTGTGTCCAGTTTTGGGTACCCCACTACAAAAAGGACATGGATAAATTAGAAAGTGCCCAATGCAGGCCAACAAAAATGATTAAGGGGCTAGAGCACAAGACTTATGATGAGAGACTAAAGGAACTAGGCTCATTTAGCCTGCAGAAGAGAAGACTGAGGGATTTGATCACAACCTTCAACTACCTTGAAGGAATGTGCCAAGGAGGATGGAGCTTGGCTGTTCTCAGTAGTAACAGAGGACAGAACAAGGAGCAATGGTTTCAAGTTGCAGCTGGGGAAGTTGAAGTTGGGTATCAGGAAAAAGTTTCTTACTAGAAGGACGGTGAAGCATTGGAATGGGCTGCCTCTGGAGGTGGTGGAATCTCCATCTTTGACGCTTTTTAAGGTTTGGTTAGACAAAAACCCTGGCAGGGATGATTTATTGCAACCCATCTTGCTTTCACCAGGGGGTTGGACTAGGTTCCCCTCCACTGTTCCCTCTAAGCTGTGTGCGTGCAAGCGCACGCAGGTCATTAAACCTGCACACACACAAAAATTAAGTGCACCCAAAAAAAAGTCAATAGTGCTAATATTGGTGCTCACAAAGAAATGTTTTTGCACACACAAAGAAATTGTGTGCTCACACAGTCTACGAGTAATTAGAGGGCACATTGGTCCTTTCTAACCCTACACTTCTATGATTCAAGATGCTGCCAAGCGATTTCCAGGCCGCTCTGGGTCCCTTTCTGGCTCTGCAGCCCATGCTGTGGTTTGCCCCCTTCCTCCCGCCACCCACAGCGGTGGCTCCCCGCCTCCAGCCCTGCCCCACTGCGCCTCCCGCTTCCCCTCCCAGCCCGCCCACGCGTGGCCCGACCCACGCCGTGACCCTCGTGCCCCGCCTCGCCCCCGCCCCGCCACACCCCTCGCGCGCTCTGCGCCCGCCCGCCTCGATTTCCTTCCACGCGCCGCTCCCGCTCTCGCGGCCTGCTCCGCCAACCGTCTCCGCTGATTGACAGGCGCCAGTCCCGCCTTCCTCCGCCGAAGGAGCGCCGCGAACGCCTTGGCCCCGCCTCCAGTGGCGGCAGGAGCCCGGGGATTGGCTGAGGGCCGTGCGCCCGCCCCCTCCGCCGGCCCCGGCTCGGAGTCTCGGCAGCCCCGCGGTGCAGCCTGCCTGAGCGGGGCGGGGGCCGGCCGGGCTCAGCTGCTGCCACTTGAGCGATGGCGGCTGCGGCGGCGAGGTCGTTGCCGCTCCTCTTCTGGCGGGGCGGCGGCGGCGGCGGGGCTCTGACAGCCGCCGGCTGTTTCCCCGGGCTGGGCAGGCACCGGCAGCAGCACAGGACGGTGAGCGCGCGCGGCGGTGCCCTTCAGGCGCTGCACGGCCGGCGGGTGCGCGGCGGAAGGCGGGAGAGGCGCCCCTGGGCCGCCCTCGCCGCTGGGCCGCCCGGCCAAGTTGAGCCGCTGGCGCCGAGCAGCGCCCTGGGTGCGGCCCCTTCCCGCGGGCTGTGCCCTGGGCGCCGCGCGGCGGGGAGCCCGGCTCGGCCCGGCCCGGCCCGGCGGCTGAGGCGTGTGTCTGCCGGAGGAGCAGGTGCTGCAGTGAGTGAGGGAAGCCCTGCCCCGGCCATTTCACCCAGGGGGACCTCAAATTTCCGGGCCCTACCGCCTGGCGGCCAGAGCCCCTGCTGGGGAGGGCTCCGAGTGGCCTTAGCCTCCTTCTTTGGAGCTAGCCAGAGAGAGCAGCCGTAAAGCGACTCCGGCGGGATCTTCCGATTGCCTTGAGAAGTGCCCGGCAGCTTCCTTCATCAGCCTGTCTTCCTGCGGGATTGTCCTGATCTATACGTCTGGGCCCCTCGCCAGGCACACAGCATAGTTGTAAGAGGCTGGGCAGGCTCCCTGCCAGCCACGTTGTGCCATGGAGGATGGTCGGTTTAACTCTGGGGTCTCAAACACGCGGGCCGCATGCGGCCCCTAAAGCTGTTCCCTGCGGCCCACGACGCTATCGTTACCGATATTTGCAGTATCACTGTATGAAAAGGTTTCAGTGGTGCGGCCGTCGGGCTAACATATAGTCCTCATGCGGCCCTGTACTAGTCCTCTTGGTGATTTGTGTTTGAGACCTCTGATTTAACTAATACTTCCACTAGAAGATGCATGTAGTTGCCTGGGACACTTGATCTGTTCAGCACAGGGCAGGAAAAATGATCCTTGGGGATAGGAATGAGGAAGGTGGTGTGTAGGGAGGTTGTGTATGAGGGAATAATCAAATCTGGAATGAGTCACGAAGTAGTGTCAAAGTTGGCGTTCACCTTTGAGCCTAGAGGTGTCGTTATGCATGTGGCAAAAAAGAATTTGGCGGTGGAAGGATTAAACTATAGTATGGACTGTATTGAGTTTCTAAAGGCAAAGTGTCACACTTGTGTTTCTGAATTTTTTTTGTATCATTAATGTGGACATGAGCTATCCTGTAGTTGTGATCAACTCCCCTGTTTTTCATCTTCAGGTTTGTTTTCTAATTTAATGTAAACTGTGATCCATTTTTAAACATGTTCTGATAAAATTTGGCAACATCCATACATCTGTTTTTAAAATCTTGTGAATGATTCCCTGCAATGTATTGATAAATACCTGTTGATAAATGCTTTGGAGCCAAGAAAATCAACTTCTTTTTTAATTAAGGTGAGCTAACAAAGTTACTGAAACAAGCATGGAACTTATGAAGGTGGAACAAAGGAGGGCATGCGAGTGCCACAGCTACAGTAAATCAACTTCCAAAAGGGTAGCTGTGTTAGTCTAGATCAGCAAAGGAAGCAAGGAGTCCTGTGGGACTTGAAGACTAACAGATTTATCGTGTGAGCTTTCGTAGAGAATATCCCACTTCGTCAGAATCGTTGAAGATGGAGGAACTTACAGAATGGGATGAAAATAAATGCAAGGGAGTGTAAGACATGGGAGCAGGTCATACTGTAACAGCAAATCAACTGTTGAACACTGTTAGCGTCGTCTTCTGGTATATCTGATCTTCCTATGGTGCCGTCTATTCATGTGCTTTTATTGTAGAGGATATGCATTTGTATTCTCCTGTACAGATCATTAGCTAAAATGAAGGCGTAAATTCAGATATAACTGTATAAATTACAAACTAAGGCATTAGGAGAAAAAGAGGATCTTGTACAGCCTGTTTGGGAAAAGTGTAACTTTTCAATCCCATTTTACATATACTTATAAGGCACAGATTGTAAACTTGGTGCATGATCCTGCTTTTCAGTGCTATTATTTACATTACATCTCTGTAAGCATGGCTAAGCAAACCCTTTGAAACTTCCTTTTCCCTCCACCTGGAGACCTATCATTTGGATAAGTGGCAAATAACCTGCACACAGATACCAGAATAGGAAATCTTTGTACATTTGAGTGACAAGATAATAAGTGTTGTGATAAGACTGATGGCAGACAACTTGCTTGTCAGGTGACATATAGGATTTTAAAAAGATGATTGCCTTATTTTCTTCATCACTAGTTTGCAAAATGGGCTTAGAAAGTTTACAATCTGTTTCTACAAATGGTAGAAATAAAAAAAAATCACATGTTTATAAAGGCTATTTTTGAAGTTTGTAATCAAGCTGAGGAGAAGAAAAAGTCTGTGGCATCTTAATTTAGTGTGGTGTTTGATTATACTGTTAGCAATCAGTTCCTGGATCAACCTTCTGAAAGTGTTCTGGCGTATGAAGTAGCTTCAATTCAAATGAATGTGGTGGTCTGCATAGAAATATGAGAACATCCGAATGCTATTAGTAGCTGTACAAAGTGGGGGAAGTTTATTTTCATTTTTAGATTGTCTAAAACTGGGGAAAAAAATACAACAATGTATTGTGGTTTAAAAAAAAAAACAACTTTTTCTCTCTGATATAAATTGGGAAACACAAGCACGCTAGCATCTGGATGGAATTGTAACCACAATGGAAGGAGAGCATATACAGAGAGAGATCAATTTCTACTTTCCTTAGTTTCCTTTCAAGATTGCTTAGAAATGTCAAATGTAATCATCCTGTATAGACAGTAGATGGCACTCTCTATTGGTCTGCAAGCTTGGATGACTCCTGACAACTGTTCTGACTTCCATTCTGTTACAAGTACATATGTAGGTTTGGCCCTTAAAGGTCATTAGTTAAAGATACATAATTTACACATTAGTTAACTTTGGGGGATGGGTGGGGGGATAGAAGGGGGAGAGAGTGTGATGAAAATATATAAAGCCAAATGGAGACCTTTTCTTTGCTGACCTTGTGAATAGGCAAGAAAAATGGGTCTGTTAGTGCTTGAGCAAATTAATGGACTACAGTTAAAGACTTAGTCAAGATTTTTGTAAAATACAAATTGTGTATCTCTATTAAAAATAAAAAAACAATTTGTGAACAGTATTTCTGTGTGTATTGCTCCAGAGGGGTATCCATGTTAGTCTATTTCAATAAGACAAACAAGGAGTCCTGTGGTACTTCCATAGTCTCTCAGATACAGACAATGGAAATCCATCAGCTTCATGAAAAAACTCTCACAGACCCAGAGTTAGGTGTCTGATGAAGTGGGATTATACCCACAAAAGCTTCTTTAAGTGTGTTAAGTCCTTAAAAGTGCCACAGGACTCTGTTTTGTATGTTTAATAATTGAGAGCCAGAAAATTAGTAAGGAAGCTGTTTGATTTTTAAAGTATTTGAGGATTATTTTTGGACAACTGAGTAAGAAAGGATTGTTGAAAAGACCATATTATTTCTCAGCTCAAGCTGTATGCACAGAGTTGTCAATGTTTTTGCAACACTTTTTTGCAGTTCTTACCACAGTTCTGTTAATTCTGTCCACAAGGAGCTCTGTGGATTTGCAGCTGTAGTGGAAAGTTGAAATTAATGCATTCTTTTCATGAGTGAGAGTGTTAAAAATTTGAATTGGAATACCTTATGTAGCACTGATTCTTGATTTTTTTTTTGTATGTCATTTAAATTTTATTATAATTTATGTTTTCAGGGTATTGCAACATTCCCTTAGCTTGGTGTGGTACTTGTTTCGCAGACCAGCTCCTCTCATGAACTTTGAATTGAAGTGTGATTCATCACAGAAGGGAGAAACTGGATTGTATTAAATGAATAACTTCCTGTTCACTTGACTTCACAAGTTGATATAGCTCTGGTAGTTAATGCACTTCTCTGTCTAAATATAACAGATTTCTGTTAATGTTCTGAATTCGATCATTTAAGTAGTAAGTGTACTTTAAAACAAAAATTACTATGCCTAGCATATTGTAAATGCTAGATTTTCACAGTATCTTAACCAAGCCCAAATTCGGTAAGCTGATGCTACTTGTGTGGCATGACCGTTTATTCATTTAAAAATCAAATCTCACTCTTACTCTGGCCCCAGAAAGAAGGAAATACCGTTTCAACAAACTGCCCAAGTTTTCAAAGATGAATGTATTGCAAATGTCACTAAAATCTATGTGCAGAAAAGATGCTTATTGTTGTTAGGAGCAAAGATTAGCAGTCAACACACAAATAAATTTACACCCCTCCCCTCCCCAAATCTGAGTTCCATTTATGATGCTACACAATACCTCATTGTGACTGCCAGTTGCCAGAAAACTGAAGGAGCTGTGAGGGCTAGAGGGTACCGAATGGGGGGGGGGGGGATTAAAAACGTGTTTTTTTAA
This sequence comes from Podocnemis expansa, assembly GCA_007922195.1. Lineage (NCBI taxonomy): Eukaryota > Metazoa > Chordata > Testudines > Podocnemididae > Podocnemis > Podocnemis expansa. The sequence continues at coordinate 20,416,679 of ML681981.1, read as the reverse complement.
GGGGGGGGGGGGGGGGGGAGGTGAAGAAGGTTTTTTTTTCTCTTGTGGCTGGCTCTGTTTGTAGTGGATCTTTCCCACTCCCCGCCTTAAGTCATTTGGCTATGTTGTTGTGGGTGTTTTGGTAAATCTAAGCATGGCTTTCACTTGAGTACTGAGTCTCCCCACTTCCCTTAATCCTAGTTGGTTGGGGACAGCTGACTCAGAGAACTGAATTAATTTTGTATCTTCTTCACAGTTCCTCAGTATTAGTGAGTTTGTTTTCTGAGCCACTTTTGACATGTTCAGTTCCTTCCATCTGCTGTTTTTGCCCATGCCAACACACTTATTAAATTACCTGGATTATTTTATTTCTCGTTTTTAAATGTGAAATATCAATTGTGAAGCTGAATGAAAGCCGAAATGAACAAAGAATAACTTAGTTTTGTCTTGTACCTGCTAGTAATAGTGATGTTATGGTTTTAATTGATTATTATCTGTAGTAGTGATACTCAGTTACCATTTTTTTCTGGTAGCCCACATAAAGCAAAGGGTGCTCTCTGGAGACAAAGGGCTCTTCATGTGTTTGCTCTGTAGTGAGCCTGATACTAACTGGGGCGTCAGCCTTTCAAGAGTAGGTGTGCCAGATTATGTTCATTATTCTCAAAATGAAAGTTTAAACATTCTGGTAGACAATAGTTCAACCTAGTTTGTCTAGCAAAATTATACAAATACATTCATGAAATCACGTACTGTTTTAATTCTGTTAAATATTAAACTAAAATTAGAAGTTAAACTCAGGAAAAAATGGACAACTTTTTTTTTTGTTTTTTTTTACCTAATGTCTCAAATTTTGCCAACTGCTTTCACCACCTCTCTTTTGGAGAAGCATGGCACAGTACACATCCAAGTAGCCAGTGAAAATGTGAATTACTGTATACTTTGTTGTGTATGTGTCTGATGAAGCACATTATTGAAAATTTATCAGTGTTTGGCTGTTAGTTTGTAATGGGCATGAAGGAACAACTGATGGACAGTGGTGGGCCAGACAGAAGGCAGATCTGATCGAAGGGGTGTGAACAGAAGAACAGTGCGGTAAATTACATGGGTGGTTTTTTTTTGTGTGCGCATGGTGGTGTGGCCTTAAAATGAGAGACTGTAAACTGAGATCCTTCTTCCTACTCCTCAGCCTGTAGCTTATTGGGGAGGGATCTTGCATACTTTTTGGTTTAGACAGCACATATTCACGGCTGGATTAATGTTAACCACAAAGTTGATATGGTAATGTAAAGTTTGAGTTTTTGTAGACTATATAACCTGTTCCCAAGTAGAGCTCTCGCTTGTTCTCAGTTGGCAAATTTCCTGCAGGTGTGATAGGAGTAGACTTTCAAGAAAGAGTGGAAAAGCTAAATGGCCTGAAGTATGAGATCACCAAAAAAGGATGTAGAATGATAGGACAGAGCCCTTTAGTGCCCCTTTGGACATTTGGAGACACTAAGAGGAGGACCTATTGAAGAGTTAGTAGAGGATGGTATCACAAAAGAGCAAGGTGGATAAGATGTCAAGAGTGAATTCATAACCAAGTCAAAAGCAGTAGAAAGGTGAAGAGATGGAGCTCTGAACCCAGCATTTTTGGCTACAAAGATGAGGTTATGCTTTGAAGGGAGGAGTTTCACTTCCACTGATAGAGTGGAGAGAATCAAAAATAGAGGTGGATACCAACAACTGAAGATAGCAGATGTCAGTTACTCAAAAGTGAAGGGAGATGAGTGGGGTCAGTGGACAACTTTTTTTGAGAATGGTAGAGCTAGACATGTAGAACTGAAAGTTTCCAGATGACATACAAGTTGAATAAATAATGAAGAGGGAAAGTCATGGGTACAGAGTGAACTGAATTACTTGGTAAACTGGGTGTAAGCACCAAAAACACACACTTATCAACCAACCGAAATTAAACTTAAACTTGTATATCCAGGAACAAAGAATGTAGGTCATACTTGGAGGACGCATGACTGACTCTGTCCAGATAAGTAGTGACTGGGGTGGTGGATAATCAGCCAAGAATGAGCATGGAGGCATGAAAACTAGAGTCAAAAATCAGTGAGGAAAGTGTTGGAGATGTTGAGGTAGTGGAAAGTTGTATGGCAGATATAGAGAAGGAGAAAGGTGGGAAGGGGAAGGTCTGACGGATATTATAGCATGTGGTTTAGTGCAACAAAATGTGGTCTACAAATGAGTGCCATTTTAAACAATAGGTATGGAATGGGAATGAGGTAGCTACTGCATGTTTTTGCAGGTGTTGCACATTTATAGTAGCCATGAGTGTTGCTGCTGTTGGTCTGAGGAGTTTGATGTTAAACTAATATATCAAGGCATCCATCTTTCAGTAAGTGTTGCTTGTAGCCTGTCCTCCTCAGTGAATAAAGCCCACTGAGTAAATGTCAGAAAGAAATTTGTTTCTAAATAGGTGCTTCTGAAAATAAGGATTATTGTGAAGCAAGGGAGCAGACAAGGAAACCAATTCTTTGATTCTGCTTTGCAGCTTAAAGATGAACAAATGTATTTATTTCATGAACTTTCATGGGAGAAAATCAGGGGTTAAAGTATAATTTGGCAGGCCCCAGAAGCCTTCTAAACTTCCAGGCCCCCTTCATGGCGCCCCATCAGACCCCTCCTTCCCCATGTTGTCCTCAGCCCCAATCCATAAGCTCCATGCCGTATGTCCCCACTCCAGCCCTCCAACTCCCTCCACATGTACTCAGTCCACTTTGTCCCCATTCTACCTCCCCAGCCCACCATCCCAACCCCGTCTTCCCATTACCTGTGTCGCCAAGGGGGTAGTCTGGCAGGGGGGAGGCTGAGCTGCTGGCAAGAGGGGACATGGGCCCGAGACTGGTTCTGGGCTGTGTGCACCACCTGGGTCTGGCAGGAAGGGGCAGGGCTGGTGTAGGTGCTGTGGAGGGGAGGGGCGGCGGCCAGGCTTGCTCCCTCCCACAGCCCCTTCCTTCAGCTGGCCCTGGGGGGAATATGCCAGAATGCTGTGTTCCAGTGTGTTCCTCTGTTTTTGGGGGGCCCCAGAACTCAGCGTTCCAGTGTGTTCTGCTATTTTTAGGGGCCCCAGGACCACTGCCCCCTAAAAACCAGGGGTCCTGGAACACAATTCCAGGCATTTCACTGCGCTTTCTCCCCTGGAGAAGATCCCACTTTGTCAGACACTTTGAAGATGGGAAGCATCTGAGGAGGTGGGATATTTCTCTCACAAAAGCTGATTCAATAAATTAACTTGTTAGACTTTAAGTGCCACAGGACTCTTCATTTAGTTGATTTTTACTGAACTAGATTAACCTAGCTGCCCCTTTAGTACTTTGCAGCTGATTTCTATAAAGTGGTGTGAGTGAGGAGAGTAAGATTTTTAATAGTGGTAGTAGTATGATATAGTAGTGTGGCTGGAAAGCTGCCTTATGAGAAGGAGCTCTAACTAGAAGTAAACTACTATATAAATATTTTCAAATGAGTGATTTATTTACTAAAGCTATAAAAATATAGTAGTCTACACTTGTGCTACACACTGGTTCTGAATGACTAATCTTTGATTTCTTCCTGTATAGAGTTTAGGTGAAAAAGCAGTAGTGTGGTGAATTCTTGCATGACATTGAAGCAAGAAGGATGAAGTGGATTCCTAAGAGAACTTCAATTCATATTCTGTATCTGTGCAGTGTTCAGACAATGGTTGCCTGAGTGGTTTGTAGACATAATAGTTATTGGCCAGTGACTTATAAAAATAAATAAAGCAAGGGAAATTCATTGAAACTGTTCTAGCGTAGCCCTTGTAAAATTGAGGATGAGCTTCATATATATTTTTCAGACTTCTGATTTATTTATTTTCAAGTTTTAATATTACTTAGATTTATCCACACTCTTGAGTTCCTCTAGGATTTTGGTGCAGGTTGTTCTGCATTACCTATTAATATTTATTATCAATGTGGTGGAAAGTGTCCTTTCAAACAGAAGTCTGGTTATAACCTCTTTGTTTCTAGGAAGGATTTAAATTGAATGGCAACCTTCTTATTTTTGCATCGAACAGATTAGGTGTAGGTACAGTATTTGCCTGGTGATACTATCCAGGCCATGGCTGAAATGATTGTAGAAATAAAGGCAGGGTTCTAATAGTTTGCTTAGATTATGTGGATGTGGAATTTTTGTGACATGAAAACTGTACTAAAGACTACCTGAAGGAATTCTCTGTGACAGGATTTGGCTTTTCAGAGGGAAGGATTCCCCTTGTCTATATTTTTCCGCTTGCTAAGGCTAAAGTAGTTTATCTCCGAAGATGATGACGTACTCAAATCTTGTAGTCTCTCCTCCCAGGAATATCTTATAACTACAACTTGAAGAGTAAAAACATTTCTTAGGAGCCGGGACAGTCAAATGATATGTTAAAATCATGTAAAACTCATATTTCTTAATATTTTTTCATCTTGAGCTGAGCATGTTGTGAGCACAATCCCACAATTTGTCATCCTAGGTTTTAAGCTAAAGTCTGACCTTAACCCAGCACTGTTATGACTCCAGATGTGTTCTGGCATTGGATTATCTGGCTTAGTCTACATTAGATAAAAGCAAAACCAAGAAGAATCCTGTGGCACCTTGAAGACTAACAGATTTCTTTGGGCATAAGCTTTCGTGGGCTCCAGCCCACATACCTTGCAGTCAACTTTTAGAAACTGTCTATTTGTGTGTCCTCACCAAAACTACTTGGAGCCCATGAAAGCTTATGCCTGAAGAAATGTTAGTCTTTAAGGTGCCACAGAACTCTTGTTCCTTTTTCTGTACACAGGCTAACACGGCTACCCCTCTGGAAATTAGATAAAAGGACCGTTTCTGACATTTGAAGCAGCTAAACATTGCTAATGCAGAAAAAATTATCTGCATCGGAAACCCACTTTTGTGCTACACTTAAAAGATAACCAATGTGGTAAGGACGGCCCATCCTTCTGTATGAACAAGTCTTAGTCATTATTTATTAGGTATAAGTTTGTTAAAGAACTTGTCTAACTAGTTTCTCTTGGTTGGGGGAGAATGGGAGAAGTTAGCTGAATTGTTTTGCCTTTAGAAGCTCATGGCCAAGATGAACTGCAGATGGATGCATATTGGAGCTAGGCAGCATTTCACTTTAACCTCAGTGCTGCCAAACACACTTGGCTGAATGTGTGGTCATTTCAGAATGTCTGTACAATTTATTAGGTTTTTTTATGAGATTATGACCCCTATGTGTCAGGCTGCAGGCTCCATTTTTAATGTGGAGTTTTTTGCCTTACTCATGGTTTACTTGCACTTATGTTGGGTTGATGTTCCAAAGGCTTCAGGTGAATGAACAATGAAAGGTAGAGAAGTAGGCAGGCAAGGTAATACCTTTTCTTGGCCCAACTTCTGTTGGTGAAAGAGACAGGCTTTTGAGTAACAGTAAGCTCGACTTCAGGTCACACTAGAGAGTAGCTCATTCTAAGTACCCAGTTGTTGGAAATCTAGTCACTTGAGAGAATTAGTCCCTGCCCAGAAGAACAGGTTTAGCAAGAAGTAGTCATCTTTTCAGCAAAGTTATCTGGCAGGGGTTTGTACTTAGGCGGGAAAGTTGACAGGGGTGGTACCTGGCACAGAGATGATGGTTTTAAAAAAGGCAGAAGTTGTTGTGCTCAGGGAACGCTTTGCAAGTCCATGAAGGAGAGACCAGTTGTCATGTGACAGTCTTCATGAGGCGAAGGCATCTGACCCTGTCTGCCTTTCTGGACACTAATGGGGCATAGAGACTTTTCTTCATCTATGCCTTGGAAAGGACATGAGTGTAGTGTTCATTGTTTTGGATGCTTTGTTCTCTTGTGCTTTATGTAAAAGAGTAAATCATTGGTGTCTGTGCAAAGAGTATAAGCATGCATTAACTGCTTCACAGTTGTTGGGTGCTGCTGAGGCATTAAGCTGTAAACCAGAAGCTTCACTCCTTTGGGATGCAGGTCTGGGCCGGGATGTGTTTATGTAATTGGGATATCTTCCAAGGGTAAACATTTGTCCAGGGGCCTAAAGTGGATGAGCTGAGGAGCTTCATTTCTGAGAAGGGGAAGCAAACTCAAAGCAGTGCCCAGGAGATATGCCACATAGGCCGGGGGAGGAACCAGTACTATGGTTGGCTGAGATGCCAGAAACTTGAAACACCTGGAAATCCAGAACATCAGACTTGGATTTCTCTCAAGTAAATCACGGTAAGAAGCTGTGCGGGGGCACTTGCTAGGCTCTGTGACAACATGCATGGCAAAATGTCTCTCATGCCTCATATTGGCTGTGCTGCTATGGTTTTGAAGGACTTGGTGTTCCAGAGCCTGAGCATGGCACCATTTCTAGTCCTGAACAATGAACAGGTGACATCTAATTTGGTTTGACTTGTTTGGTAAAATAGAATCAGTGGCAAAAAGCTGGAAACTTTGGACTAAAATGACTTTCTTAGTATATATTTGTTTAATTTTGAACAAATAGTGGAGGGGAGACAAGGGGATGGATTGCTTTGAATGTGAAAAGGGCAAGATAACTTCCATTTAGTCTTGTAATTCTACTGTAGTGAATGAGATTTTTAAGTGATGTTGTTGTCTGACTCTAGAAGAGACTGAATCCTGAAGATCTGGTCACAAAATTAAATAGTTCTTTTTAAATACTAGATAAAACTTTCTTTTGTAACATCCGGGGAACACTCTGCAAATGATTGTTTGCTACAGAGCCTGCCATCGTTCTGTGGAAGTTGGCTTCTCTAAACTGGGCAAATGCAAGAGTGGACTCCATATTTTTTTCTTTTTTAAAGGCCACCATCTAGGCTTAAAGCCTTGAATTAGTTGATTTTGTATAAGTTAGTAATAACACAGGCTTTTCTATGTGCCCTAGGTGTACTGTTTTAACTATATTGATGGTGTTAGTGCACTTACATACTCAACTGGGGTTGGTTGCAGTTACATTGCCATGAAAGTCCTTCATATCACTAAACTTACCTCTCTTCCCACCAGACTATAGACTGATATAACCATATCAGTATGAGAGGTTGAATTAGTGAAGCTATTTTGGTAAAAATGGCACTCTTAACCAAAATAATTACACTAGTGTACAAAATCTTTGTAGCTAAGACTATAGAAGATTTTTTCCCTCAAAGAACCCAGTCTTTGAGGATATAACCTCATTACAGTAACTTAAGTTCAGATTTGTGCTTTGACTCATGTATGTAAAGCAAAAAGGTCATGACAATCTCTGCAAGTCTAGACAATAAACTTCCTTGCTATTATCTGCTTGTTCATTTTTCTCTGAGAACTTTGTTTTGCATGGGAAAGGTTATTATGGGTTTCCATTAGGAAGAATGGCTGTGAAATTGTTTGTTCAAAGCAGTGTTTCTCAACCTCTTTGTGCTGGAGACTTCTTTGGCCTTAAAAACCAAAATACCTCCCCCCCCCCCCCTTAAGCTTGGGTCTCGGGGCGTAGGCCCTTGCAGTGTGTGGCTTAGGGCTGAAAAATGTGAACTAGCTTTGCAGGGCCCCAGTCAATTACCTTGCTTCCTGTTCCCAGTGGAGCTCTACTTGTCACTGTTTGCCCCAAAGCCCCTCTTGCTACCAGCACCCCACTGGCTTCCATATCTAAAGCCAGTTCCAGCGTAGTTCTCTATTTTAGCTAACAGGCTGGTTTAGTGTCTTGATTCTGTCAGCTAAAGCTAAGACCACCATTCTCAGTGGCCAGGATGGATAGAGATATAGAAGCTCTTTACACCAGCATTCCCCACAAAGACGGAGTGCAAGTCATCAGCCACAGTATCCCTGGTGATCTCATGAAACGTGTAGTGGCTGCTGTTCGTGGCTTTGTAGTCACTCATAACCATAGCAGATTTGGAAATGATTTTATACCTTCAAGTCAGTGGCACTGTTATAGATACTTGCATGACCCTATGATATGCCAACATTTTTATAGCTGACTTAGAACAGTGCTTCCTCAGCTCTCAACCTCCCCACACCCCAAGTACAACTCATCAACTTATGCTACATTGGAGACATGTTAATAGCTGGAGGCATGGAAAGGGGTCTCTTGATTTCCACAGAGATTTCAAGTTTCCACCCTGTGTTTAACCTTAGCCTGGACCACTCTACAAATAAGTGGTGACAGTATAAACGTCACACTATACCAGAAACCTGCTGACTGCTATACCTACTTACATGGTTCCAGCTTTCATCCAGGACACACCACACGATCCATTGTCTACAGCCATGCCCTAAGATACAGCCACATTTGCTCTGATCCCTCAGACAGACACACCTTCAGGATTTCTGTCAAGCATTCTTAAAAATACAGTATCCACCTGGGGAAATGAGGAAGCAGATTGATAGAGCCGGATGGGTACCCAGAAGTCAAGTACTACAGGACAAGCCCAAGAAGGAAAATGACAGAATGCCACTGGTCATTACCTGCAGCTCCCCAAGTCAAGCTTCCCCAATGCATAATCATGGATTTACAACCTATTCTGGAAGACTGTCCCTCACTCTCTCAAGCCTTGAGGGGTAGGCCAGTCCTCGCTTACAGACAGCTCCTCCCACCCCGGAACTTAAGCAGTGTCCAGAAAATACACACCACATAACAAACACTAAACCAGGAACCTATCTCCACAACAAACCCTATTGCCAACTCTGCCCGTGTATCTGCTTAAGTGACGCTATCATAGGATCAAACCAAATCATCCACTTCATCAGGTGTTGTTCACCTATGTATCTACCAATGTGATATATGCCATCAGATGCCAACAATGCCCCTCAGCCATATGCATTGGCCAAACTGGACTGTCTGTGCAAAAGAATAAGTGCACACGAATCAGACATTCAGAAACCAGTAAGGAAACACTTCATTGTCCCTGGACATTCTGTAATAGCCATGACAGTTACAGTATTTCTGCAAAAAACTTCAAAAACAGACTGCAGAGCTGGATTTCCTATGCAGATGTGACACTATCAATTGGGCCTAAATAGGGATGTAGAATGGCTAACTCACTAAAAATGATTTCCCCTCCTAACATTCTCACCTTCTGATCAATTTTTGTTAATGACCCACATCCACACTTTATTAGAACAACTTGTGTGTTGTTTTGAAATAGACTAAGAGTCTGGATCTGTTTGACTTGTCCTTGAGACTCTCTCTCTTCTCTCCATGTGTATGTATCTAACATATTACAGTTTCTGTTTCTTGCATCCAAGGAGGTAGGATTATGCCCATGAAAGCTTATGCATTAAATAAATTTGTTTATCTTTGAAAGGGCCACAGGTTTGGTGTGTGGTGGTCTTGTTTTAAATTTCTGTCCATTGTAGTTGTAGCCATGTTAATCCAAGATATTACATACACACAGCAGCTGAGATGTAATATCTTATACTGGATTAACTACTGGTTGTAAGAAAAACAAGCTTTTGAGCCACACGGAGCTCTTTTTCAGGTAGAGAAAAAGCTAGTCACAGCAAAATGTGAAGTAGAACAGGATGTTTAGCTTTAGAGGACCTTTCCTATAACTGTAGAGGAGATCTGTGAGACTTGAAAGCTTCTCTTTCTCCAACTGAATCTGATTAAATAAAAGATATTCTCACCCACCTTGTTGCTCTAATATTTGTCTAGAACATGGACAAGGGCTAGATGATGATGTACTCCCAAAAGGAGTTTAAAGAAATTGCATCTACCTGAATTGTCCGTACTTAAAATGCTGTCTCCCAGGGGCGTCACTGGTGCTGGGCACATGGGGGGGCATGTGCCTTTGGTCCCAGCGTCAGCGCCCTGGCTGGGGCCAGGCAACCACAACGACGTGGCCTGGCCCTGCAGCCCTGGCTGGGGTCCAATCCGTCTGCTGCTGCCATAGCCGCCGAGCCCCACGGCCTTGGCTGGAGTCAGAGCCAGATCCAGCTGCCACATTCTGGCCCCCCAGCCAGGTTCGGGGCCTAATCGGGCTGCACTGTTGTGGCAGTGGCAGCCGGGAAGGAGCTGGATCAGGCCCAAGAGGACGGGGGGAGGAGACTTTTGGGGCCATTGATGCCCCTGTACGTTCTACTAATTTTTCCTCTTCAGTTTTTCCTGTGTTCCAGCCACATCTCTGTGGGTGTTCAGCTCGATGTCTCTCCCTTCTTTACTCTCCACCCCCTTCCACCAAACTTAATGGAGCTGCTGCAGCACTCTTGTTTTAGGTGTAGCGATGTTGGAATGGCAGATTCATGTACCTCAGTGGTTCTCAAACTTCACTGCCTTCCAACACCCTTCTGACAGCAAAAATCAGTATGTTACCTGAGTGCCTGTGTTAAGTCATGGCTGGCATTAGGATGTGGCAAACAGGAAAATTCCCTGGGGCCCTATGCCACAAGGTCGATATGCCTCAGGGTTCCGCAAAGCTAAGTTGCTTGGGCTTTGACTTCAGCCCCAGGAAGCAGGTCTTGGTCTTTGGCTCTCTGAATCTAACACCGCCCCTAGTGACTACACTAACATAAACTCGGAACTCACTGTTTGAGAACAACTGCCTTACCTGAATGATAGCTTTATTTCTAATATGCTACTCCTACCTTATCATATTTCAATATAGAGTAATTGTTAAAATCCCAGTAGTAGTCTCTGGAGAATAAAATGCCTTGGACAGTGCTGGTGTATTAAGCAGTTTTTAACTATGTGGTTTTTCAACAAACTAAAAAGTAACCCTGGTTTTTAGGCCCTTAAGGACAGATCAGTCCTTAGCATTGAGAAGGAAGTGGTTCGCCTTTTTTTTCTATTGAAGTTTTGGCATCTCTTTTTTCTTTGCCTACATTAAAGTCTCATATTGCATCCTATTAATAAAGATGGAAACACAATGTTCCAATATGATGTGAAATAATTCTCAAGTTGTAGGTGATCTTGCTGGCTCGCTGTCTCTTCTAAAATGTGAAGTACTTTCTCACTCTAATGAAGAGGGTAAATTATTTTCTTAAAACTCTGTGGCAGCTTTTAGGAATGGAGGAGGAGTGAGAACTGCCAGCCTTATGGAGCTGGTAAGTTGGATGATTTTTTTTTTTAATAAAAAAACAAGGAGTTGTGTGGCACTTTAAGACTAACAGATTTATTTTTTGCATAAGCTTTTGTGGGAGAAGATCCCACTTCCTTTTTTTAATATTGATTTGGGGATAGAATTTGTGTGGTTTGTATGAGGATGGCCTAGGGCTGGGTTCTGCAACCTGCAGCTCCAGAGCTGCATGTGGCTCTTTAGTTTCCCCCTTGCGGCTCTGGCCTCCAGGACCCCTGCCACTAAGGGATCCTGTAGGCAGCCTGTATGAGGCTCCTGGCTCCAGCCTGCCGGGAGACCCTGCTGGGGACCCTCTCTTGGTTCCTGGCTCTCCACCACCACCAGGGGACCCTGCAGCAGGTGTCTTGGCCCAGCCCCTCCTACCATTACTCCCCCCAGAGGCTACATCCATTGCTGCTGTCAAAACACTTAATTATTGAAGGTTTTTTTAAAAATTCTTTGTTTTTAAAATTTTTTGGGTTGCTGATCCCTGACCTGAAGTGTAACTTCATCTGTGTACAGAAGCACTAAGCCTTAGACTGACAATATAGTGTCACATGTGAAACGCAGTACAGTAAAACCTAACAGACTGACTAGTAAACCACACAGCATTTGCAAACAGAAGTACACAATCAAGCAGCAGGAAAGATGCCCCCCCTGCCCCAAGTAAAAGTAAACACAGCAGAGTACTGTTAAATCTAAACTACTGAAAAAGTAAAGGGAAGTTTAAAATAAAAAAGGGAATGTTGTGCTTATTTCATTTAAAATAAGATGGCTGAAAGCAGCCCTTTTTTTTCCCTGCATTGCGGAATTTCAAAGCTGTATCAAGTCGATGTTCAGTTGTGAACATTTGAAAGAGCATACTACTTTGTTCAGAGTGATGAACAAAGTTCCAGTGTATGTCAGTAGTGCATCTCCTATAAGATTTTGTACAGGGCTTGAAGTGATGGGAGATCTGTTACAAACTTAAATAAAGCTGAGGTAGCATGGTTTTGGTAAGAAGGTGTTGCATATGCTTAAGTATCTGAGCTTTAATGTTTTTGAGCTAATGAATTTCCATCCTGGATAGCGACATACCTACCACTTCTCTGAGAGCACTTGTAGCATGACTTGGGAGACTGCATTTGCTTTGGAACCAGTGCTATTCAGGCTACTTGCATAACAAACAGTTGCATATTTTAGCAGATGTTCTTTGGCATTCTTGGTAGGCACTGAAAACTTGTTGCTGAATGACAGGAATTTGTACATGAGTCCTGTAATTCCTGATAAACATATTAGAGACAACATAAAAACAATGGAAAGAATCTACACACATGCTGAAGAGTTAATTAGAGGTTACCCCTGCTTCCATCTTCTTGCTCTGATAGGTTTCAGTTTTTAAAAATCCACAGCTGGCTTTCCCCCATGATTATAAGTTCATAACTATTTCATATTCAGAATTAGAACCCAGCCTGGGCAGTCCAGCCTTTTGTTTACAAACTTCAAGGTTTAATCTCCAGTCCCTGGGAACAGGAAGTCGGCCCATAACGACCTGCTCTCCAGACCCTGGTTTCAAAAGGCTAGATTCTCCTTCGACTGCTGCTCACATCATTCAGTTACACGTGTGTACGTGCCGCAGCGCATGGCAGCTCGGAAAGTCTTTAGCGTTAGCCTATCAGGTCAGGGCGCATGGCCAACACCCCCTCCATGCCACGGCCGTGGCTATATAGGTGACCGTGACCCTGACCATCCCAGTGCCCTTTTCTGCCATCAGCGTTGGTTTGGATCAGCGTTATCTTGCGAAACGCAAGGGCCTGTCTTCAGCGTGAAATTCAAAATGCCAGGATTCAAGCCATGCTTAGGATGCTGCAAGGCTTTCCTGATGGACGACCCACACGAGAAATGCCTTGCTTGCCTGGGTGAGTCCCACATCACAGCAGACTGCACCATCTGCCTATCCTTCAAGCACAGGACTTGGCTGGAAAGGGAGCACCGTCTCTGCCTCATCTTAGGGACCGGAGCTGCTCCATCCACAAGCGGCCTAGCAGTCAGTCCTCTGCTGGACTCTCGATCGGCTTGGGCTCAAGCCCTCCTCCGATTCCTGGTACCAGGCCCAAGATCTCGGCCCTCAACAGTACCTTCCAGACGCCGGTCCCCCGGTAGCCTCTCAGCTGCCCCTAGCAGGGCCATGCCTCAGGCACTGGCACGCCAAGGGTGCTCAAATCTGGCTCTGGCGCAAAATGCGGGGCAACTGGCTGTGCCGGCACCGCCTCCCTCGGTGCTGCTGGACATGGCACCGCCCACAAGCCCGGTACCGTTGGAGCCACCACCGATAATGCCACCTCCGGTACTGTCGAACTCAGCACCGCCAACACCTGCACCGATGCCAGTACCGGCCCGAGCCTCCTTGCTCCTGTCCAACCCGGCACCGTCTAACTCGGTATTGGGCCCAAGTTCTACGGCTCCCCACCGCTTTCCTGAGGAACTCTCGGCCTATCGGGGGGGAGATCGTCCAGGTCATCCTTGGAAGTTCCCTTTCTTCCCACCCAGGAGGAAAGACCGAGGAAGCGTGCCCACAAGAGCTCCATGTCATCGAGCGCGTGGCACGAGCACACGGTGGGGGAAGCACCTGGGCCCCTCATAACCCTGATGCCGCCGTTGAGGTCGCCACATGACAAACGGACCCTTGACTGGCTGAATGTGACAGCAGACGACGCTTCGTCCCGATATGCATGTTCACCTAAACCAGAGTCCTCGGATTTCTCCAACGATGAGCCGGACCCTGATTCCACACAACGAAGCAGATCAAGGGCTCTGTCATTTTCATCGCCTGATGAGAGGCTGATTGACATGTCCACTGATGGCAAAGGGGACCCTTGTGTCAAACAGAACCTTTTCCGCCGCATGGTGGCGAACCTGAAGCTCAAGCTGGGGGTCATCCAGGTGGAGGATGACTCCCTCTTTGATGTGTGCCGCTGAGCCCCACTGGCTAAGGTCAGAATTCCCTTGCATGCCAGGGTGTTACGCATTGTCCAAGAATGCTGGCAGACATCTTCCTCAATCCCGCCAGTGTCCAAGGTAGCGGACAAGAAATATTCCATCTTCCTGGAAGGGTTCCCCTTCCTATTTCACCACCCGGCCCTGGGGTCCTTGGAGGTTGATGCAGTCAACCAAAGGGAGAGACAAGGTCAACCTAGCACCACCCCCAAGAACAAGGGGGCGAGGAGACTCGACCTACTCAGCAGGAAAGTGTACTCCTTGGCCGCCCTACAGCTGCACATCTCAAACCACTCCGCTTTGATGACACGCTGCGTCTTCAACCTGTGGGAAGCTCTGCGGAATCTCTGTTCAGTCATCCAAGAGGATCGTGTGAGAGACTTAGAAGCAATGCTGGATAAGGGGGAGAGAGCATCCTGGGATGCAGTGGATACAGCGGTACACGCAATGGCATCGGCGGTGGTGATGTCGTTTGGCCTGGCTCCAGAACTCTGGCCTCTTCACGCAAATGCAACAAATTATCCAGGACCTCACCTTCGAAGGTCCTGACCTCTTTGCATCTTCCATGGATGCGAAGCTGCATGGTATGAAGGACTCGAGGGCCACCCTGAGGTCCCTCAGGATCTGCACTCTGCAACCTGTTAGACGTACGTCTAAGTCGCACCAGCTACAGCAGCAGCTACAGCAACTGAAACAACAGCTGCAGCTACAGAACCAGTTTCCGAGATCGCTCCAGTTTCCCCAGCGTCACCTCGGAGACCTGGACAAGGATAAAGGCTGGGCAAGTAAAGGGGGTAAGCTGGGTGCCTCCCAGTTGGGATGGCACGGAGAAGGGTCGGACCGCTCGTTGGGCCCCAAACAGTTTTTGACGGTCCATCTGAGGGCAGCGCTCCACAGCCCCTGTTCTCCCCCCACCACCTCCGCCACTTTGCCCCACAGTGGACCCAGGTCACCTCGGACCAATGGGTCCTTGACACAGTAGCAAGAGGTAACCACATCCAGTTCCTCTCAGCCCCCCAGGACAGGAAACCATCCCCTCCCATAGCCCCAGACAACCCCAATCTCCTGGGAAAGCTCGAGGCCGAATGCCAAAAGTTACTCTCTCTCAGAGCCATCGAGAAGGTTGCCAAGAGGCAACGTGGCAAAGGGTTCTATTCACACTACTTCCTAGTCCCCAAACCCAATGTGGATCTCCAGCCCATCCTAGACTTTGGAGCTCTCAGCAAAAACATAAAGAAAACAAAATTCCACATGATCTCCGTACTGCAGATCATTTCCTCTCTGTACCCAGGACTGTGGTTCGCAGCCCTTGACCTAAAGGACACTTACTTCCATATAGCATTTGGGCCCCACCACAGGCGGTTCCTCAGGTTTGTAGTGGCCCGCCGCCATTACCAGTTCACCGCCCTCCCCTTTGGGTTATCGCTAGCCCCCAGGGTGTTCACAAAGCGTGTTGCGCCAGCTGCAGCATTTCTACACAGGAGGGGTGTAAGAATCTACTCCTACCTGGACGACTGACTTATAGTGGGCAAGTCAAGTTGAGAAGTACAAGACCATGTCGACATCGTCATGAACCTGTGCAAATTCCTGGGCTTCGGCATAAATCTGGAAAAGTCTGTGTTTTGGGTGGAGCAAAGCTTAGATGCTCGGCAAGGCATCGCATCCTTGCCCCTGTCAAGATTTCGATCCATCTGCACCGTAGTCATGGAGCACCAGGCTCCCGGGCTGACCACAGCGCGCAGGTGCATACAGCTCCTGAGGCACACAGCAGTGGCCACATCAGTAATCTGAACAGCCCGCCTGCGGATGCGACTGTTCCAGCTCTGGTTCGCCACAAGCTTCCGACTGGAACGAGACCGCCTCGACAAGGTAATCTCGGTGCCCCAGCATGCTCTGGAGTCCCTCCAAATCTGGTGGGACCCCAACTCTGTGATGGGGGGGATCCCATTTAGGGAGTACAAACCTGCAGTGACTCTGATAACGGATGCCTCCAACCTAGGGTGGGGCGCCCACCTCTCGGGGGGCCCTATCCATGCAGGGCACCTGGAGCCCCGAGGACAGTACCCTCCACATAAATGTGAAAGAGCTCAAAGCCATCAGACTGGCCTTCCTGGACCAGATCCAGGCCAGAGTGGTTCAAATCCGATCAGATAACACAGCAGCCGTGTTCTACACGAACCGCCAAGGGCGGGGGGTCCGCTCCTTGGCCCTATGTGAGAAAGCGACCAAGCTGTGGCAACTAGCATTAGACCACCACTTCTTACCGACTGCCTCCTATCTCCCCGGGGTGGACAATAGCATAGCGGACTCACTCAGTGGGAAGCTGCTGGCAAGCCACAAGTGGTCCCTCCACAGTGAGGTCTTCTCCCTACTGACAACCAAGTGGGGAACCCCCCAGGTCAACCTCTTTGCCTCGGTGCAGAACTACAAATGCCCTCAATTCTGCTCCCTTTGGGGCAGGGAGAAGGGGTCCTTCAGTGATGCCTTTCTCCTCAGTTGGGCGGGAGCCCTAATGTACGCCTTCCCGCCAATCCCACTGATTCACAGGGTGCTCCTGAAGGTCCTCACAGAGGGGGCATTCCTCATCTTGATAGCCCCAGACTGGCCCAGACAGCAGTGGTTCCCTCTCCTACAAGACATGTCAGTGAGGACCCCGCTCTGCCTCCTGAGGTGGGTGGACCTTCTGACACAGGACTCGGGATGCCTCCAGCACCCCAGCCCAGGTCTCCTGCACCTGAAAGCCTGGATGCTCTCTGGCTCAGTGAGCAAGAGAGACACTGCTCAGATAGGATTGAGAAGGTCCTGGTTGGTAGCAGAAAACCCTCCACCAGGTCCACCTATATCGCAAAATGGAACCACTTCTCCGTTTGGTGCCGTGGTAAAAACGTAGACCCTATCTCCGCACCAGTACAGGCAACCTTAGACTACCTTCTTGACCTGAGGGAGAAAGGCCTTTCCCTGCCATCACTGAAGGTGTATTTGGCAGCAGTCTTGGCTTTTCACCAAACGATGGATGGGGTCCCACTCTTTTCACACCCCATCTGCCACAGATTCCTGAAAGGAGTGGAAAAGCTTTTTCCCCACATCCGTAACCCCACCCCACAGTGGGCCCTGAACGTGGTGTTACGGGCTCTCACAGAACCACCATACAAGCCCTTGGACTCGGCCACCCTGTTAGTGCTGTCCTGGAAGGTGGCTTTCTTGATGGCCATTAAATCAGCCAGAAGGGTCTCAGAGCTGCAAGCCCTATCCTCTGAGCCCCCATATACAGTTTTCTTCCCCGACAAGGTGGTCCTCCGTCACCACCCCTCGTTCTTGCTCAAGGTTGCCACCCCCTTCCACATGAATCAAGAGATCTGCCTGCTGGTCTTCTATCCAGACCCCCAGGTGACAGAAAACCAGAGACGGTGGCACACCCCGGATGTGAGGAGAGCGCTCCTAAATTACATGGAGTGCACCCGATCCTTCCGCAAGATCCTCCAACTGTTCGTGGCGGTCGCGGAACGCATGAGAGGTTCTCCGGTATCCTTCCAATGCATCTCCAAATGGATTGTGAACTGCATTAAAAACTGCTACGGAAGGTCAAACATGCCTCTTCCAGAGACTGTGAGAGCCCACTCTACCAGAGCTCAGGTGTCCTCCACGGTTTCCTTGCTAAGGTCCCGATCCAAGAGATCTGCAAGGCCACTCTGTGGTCGTTGGTACTTACTTTCACGACACAGTAAGCCATTGCCCAACAGGCAAGAAATGATGCCTTTGTGGGCAGAGCTGTACTCTGTGGGTAGACTAACTCCTCCCACCATCTTTTTGGGTACAGCTAGCAGTCACCTGTAACTGAATGATGTGAGCAGCGCTCGAAGGAGAACGGTTGGTTACTCACCGTAACCGTCCTCCTTCGAGATGGGCTGCTCACATCCGTTCAGGTCCCTCCCACCATCCCCGCTAACGGAGTTGGCAAAGGTATATGGGACTGGGAGGGTCAGGGTCACGGTCACCTATATAGCTGCGGCCCCAGCGTGGAGGGGGTGTTGGCCGTGCGCCCTGACCTGACAGGCTAATGCTAAAGACTTTCCGAGCTACCATGTGGTGCAACACGTACACACGTGTAACTGAATGCATGTGAGCAGCCCATCTCGAAGGAGGATGGTTACGGTGAGTAACCAGCCGTTTTTGCGTACCTGCAGGTGGGGAATTTACATGAACCTCTCCCTTGGTATTCCCCAGAAAATCTACTTCATGCTTACTAGCTCGAAGTCCATTCTTGTCTGGCATGTTTTCAATATAATTCTTGAGCACATGGGCATCACATCATATCTCTCCCCCTACAGAGGTTACATCCAATCCCAGCCTACTGTAATATATAAACTTTGCATTTAACACAATGGGACCCCAAAGGTAATCAAACATAATGCAGTATAGTCTCCCAAGAGTATGCAGAAAATTGCCATATCCATCACAAAAATATCATCCAGTCTAAATCTGCATGTACCTTGAAGCTGAGAAATGACAAATGGCCATCTCACAGAGTTGCCGGAGCAGTGTAAGCTGTATCTTTTCTTCCAACTCTGTGGCTGTCTACACTAGCAAAGTAGTCCAGGTTAAGGAGGTTTTAATCTGGACTAATTTGGTCCCTGCCTATGCGAGGCTTTGCCTAGTTAAAATTAAATAATTTTAGTTAGTTCAAATGGTTAGTTCTAATTTAGCAGTTAGTTCAAACTAGCACAATGTAGCCATGCTACTTCAAACTAAATGTTTGAAGTAAGCAGTTAGTTTGAACTAAAAAAACAAAAACAAAAAACCACTTTTCATTCAAACTAATCGAGTCTGAATTTAGCTTGCTAATCTAAACATAACCTTAGTATCATCTCTCTCATACTTCCAGTCCATCCTCTGTCTTCCAAACAATGGCCAGAAAAACAAGTCCTAGGTTGCTCTGATTATTTTCTTTCTGGGGTGCAGCCTAATATTCACCAAGTCTCTGAGCAAGCCAAAATTTTCTTTGTGTATTAAAAAAAAATATTGTAAGAAATGGTTTCTTGAAATAGTACAGTCATGGGGTCGTACTGCATTTATTTTGAAAGGAAATGGGTAGCTTGCAGCATTGTGAGGTACTTTGACAGAATTAGTGTTTTAAAATTTAAATAACATCCTTGGCCATCACTCTGGCTGCTTCTTCATGTAATTTTTAGAAGGGAGAGTTGGTTTATTAAAGTTCAGTATGAGATACATTTTCTGCATTTTAAATCTTGTTTGCTGAAAGTTGGTGTGCTGTATCTGCCAGTTTCATCTCGGCTTATTGTGTTCCCTCTCTCTTCTTTTGCACATTTATTTTGTGTTGCACTTAGATTGAAAGGTTTTCTGTACTGTGTCAGTCTTCTGTGTGCTTGTATGATATGTAATACAGTTCATGCCTTTATCCATGACTGGGGCCTGAAGGTGTATTTATAACACTAATAAAGGGAATCTTAACTTAAACTACAGTAACAAATCCAGGGGCGTCTCTGGGGCGGGGAGGGAGCCGGGGCACAGGCCCCGCCCCCACCCCCACCCCCACCCAGAAGGCCACACCCCCTGGCCCAGGATACAGCCAGGGGGAAGCCGCACTGCCACCAGCAGCTAGGCTGAGGTGTGGTGTGGCACAGTGCAGCCTGGCCCGAAACAGCCGCTGGAGGCCAGGCCCGCGGCCACAGCCCTGGATCCCCGGCCAGGGATGGGGCCGCCGTGGCCGCAGCCAGGCCCCAGATCCCCAGCAGGGGACAGGGCTGCCGCGGGTAGCCGGCTGGGCCCTGGATCCCCGGCCGGGGACAGGGGTGCTGCGGTTGCGGGCGGCCAGCTGGGCCCTGGATCCCCGGCGTGGCCGCGGTGACCCCGTCCCTGGCCGGGGATCTGGGACCCGGCCTGCCGCCCGCAGCTGCAGCGGCCCCGTCCCCTGCTGGGGATCCGGGACCTGGCTGCGGCCATGGGCCCGGCCTCCAGCGGCCACTTCTGGCCAGGCCAGGCCATGCCGTGCCGCGGCCGAGCTGCCGGCAGCAGTGCAGCCACCCCCGGCCCTATCACTGGCCAGCACTGTTCCCTCTAAGCTGTGCGTGTGTGCATGCGCACACAGGTCATGAAGCCTGCGCACACAACAAAATAAAGTGTGCACAAAAAAATTCAATAGTGCTAATATTGATGCTCACAAAGAAATTTTTTTGCGCACACAAAGAAATTGTTTGCGCACACAGTCTACGAGTAGTTAGAGGGAACATTGCTGGCCAGGGGGCGGGGCCTGCCAGGTGGCCGTCTAGGCCCCGGATCCCTGGCCGGAGACGCGGCCGCGAACCACCAGGGATCGGGCCCTGGATCTCCGGCCTGATTGGGCCGGAGATCCGGGGCACCAGCGTTGGGACCCGGGGCACGTGCCATGGGTGCCCAACGCTGGCGACGCCACTGAACAAATCTGGTGTTCAGGAGAGATGTCTTAGGAATTGTCGAGCTCTTAAACCTGTTAGCTTCTCCCATCTCCCAATGCTCAGTGAAAAACGGATGTGTTAGGAGGGGCTATAGTAAGGGGGAAACACAGTTCTGAGGCCCCCTATTTTTAGGCTGGCAGCTTTCTGGGGCCCCTAAAAATAGAGGAAGGTAGTGGAACACTGCATTCCAAGCCCCCCCTTAAAAATAGCACAAGCAGCCAGAATGCAGTGTTCTCGTGGCTGTACCTTAAACCCTGTTCCACCTTAACCCAGCCAGAGGAGACCTGTGCTATGCCGGGGGTTTGTGAATCTCCCACCTGTAGGGTGGAGCAGCTTGTGGCTGGAAACAGCTTCCAGGTGGGCAGCCAGCCTGCAAACAGCAGAAGTAAGGGCTTTTGGGGCTTGCGTATGTGTGTGTCTGGGGATAGGCATTGGGCCCCCCCCCCACGGGAGGGTTCTGGGGCCCACCAAATTATACTTTAACCCCTGTGTGTTAGTGACTTGTGGAAATGTTACAAATGGTTCCTTCCACCTTTTTTCTCACGATTGTTCACTTTCCTGGAATAACTTCAAATGAAGGTTCTTTCTATGCATTTATGAAACTAATGTCCCTTAAAATCCTTACTTCCTACTGTGAAAAAGATCCTAGTGTACCTTGCTTATAGCTAATCTGCAAAGTAACAAGTTTAAAAAAAAAAATCTGTTAGTACTACCAATAAAAATGCAGTGAGGTTTAATTAGAATGGCAAAGTCAAGGTATATTTTGAATTTCTGAGATCAGTTGAGGTAAACAATTTTAGAGTGGTTTTTAAAAATGATCCTTGTATAGAGAGGGTTTTTTAGTACTTTTGCCATGACTGAACCATCTCCTTCTTGCTTGCTGTTTTGAGTCGTCAAAATGTACTCATCTGTCTGGCGAAGTACCTCCAAAATAGGAAAACTTTTAAAATATACAATTATTTCTCCTGTTATGTCTACACTTCAGATTGGGGTCTGTTTTCCAGCTCATGTCGATGTATCTGTGCTGTCTCAAATCAAGCTAGAATGCTTATTTAAAAAACAAAAAAAAGTAGTCAGACCCTCCATTCTCTGCCAGCTAGAAACCTTTCTTACTCCATGTTGTTGCTGCCTACGCTACCAGGGTTGCACTGCTGTTTTTAATGGTTAGCACAGCTACCTATATGTGAGCTGGGATCTGCACCCTTAACTCCAAGTGCAGGTGTAGCCATAATGACAGATAAGGATTTTAAGAGAATGGGGAAATAAATGTCGAATCTTTTTCAAGATGTGGATGTGGTTGATGATAACACTAGCGAGACATCCAGAGGCTGGGGAGTCTCGAATCTGAAGGCTGCATCAGGCGTTTGGAGGACAGCTGAAGAGAATAAATCAATATATACTTTGTATGTGGTAAATGCACTTTACAAAGGAAAAATGATTTAAAAGGTCTCTCTGTTCAGTCTGTTCTCCCATATTCTAGCCACTTTTTCTGGCTTTGGGCAGAACTGGACCGTAGGCTGTGTAAGTAAATGGAAAAAACCTACTATAATGTGCTTCTGTTAATCAGGAAAAATCTTGCGTGATTTGTAGTGGCTGGGTTATTTTGTGTGGAGAGGGGCTCAAAGAATAACTCAGTTTCTTCTTGGATGACAGTGAACATAAAAATACTGAGATTCCTCAGCAAAGAATCTGTTCCTTTTTGGAGTGGAAATGCTCTCATGTGTCATATTTGGGAAATCCTCTTGGCTGTCTGCAGAGGAGAAAGGGAGAGTTAGATTGCTTCTTCCCATGACAGAACCTAATGTGTTCAAAATATGCAACAGCATTTGCTATACTAAGGTATGTCAACACTGAAATTAAAAACCCATAGTAAGTCAGTGCCAGCAGACTCAGGCTAAGAGGCTGTTTTAATTGCAGTGTAGATTTTTGTGTTTGAGCTGGAGCCTGAGGTAGAAGGATCCCAGAGGGTTTCCATTACTTTACCCCACAGTTAAAGCAGCCCCGTCGCCCAAGCCCTGTGATCCCAAGTCAGCTGGCACAGGGAAGCTGCAGATGTCTAACTGCAGCGTAGATGTACTTTATGACAATGTTTCCCAACCATTTCAGTAACACAGCACATTTCAGTGAGAGAAACAATTCCACCGCACACCCACATTCTTCAGCTGAATTGGTTGCTCATAAATGTCACATTTACTTACATTTACTATGGTTATGGTCTTACTAGGGAAGTTCACAGCATAATGCATTCAACAAGCTAAAGAAGGATCAAATTCATTAATGTTTCAGATCCACCAGAAAAAAAAACGCACCATCTCACTTTTGCCCTTTGGCCACCTGCATTTAGAATGTTCATGCTTTAGAATCAAAGCACCAATGCCTCGCTTTTAATTTCATTAATTTTCCCAAGTTTTATGAGTTATAATTTTGTTTGGATAAAACATTAAGATGAAACACTTTGATTTACAATGATTTTCATTACTTTTATACAAAACTTAACTGCATACTTGGACAGTTGCCGTGGCACCAACGGTCCCTGTAAGCTGCTTGGCCGTGCAGCCCCTGCTGCTGCTCTTCACAGGGAAGGCTGCTGGCCACACACAGCTGGTAGCTGTAGTGCCTAGATGGCAGGAAGACAGAGTGTTGTAGCTGGCTGAGAGCTGCTCTGAGCATGGAGCTTTTAAAACTCCCACTTGCAGTGAGCTCTCACTGAGCACGCGCAGAGCCTCTGCGTATGCTCAATGAGAGCTTCGCGGCTGGAGGAGCAGCTGGTGGCGAGTCCATGCTGCTCTGGTGGCCGGGTGGGGGGAGGTGATTGGGGACAGGGTAGGATTTGGGCTAGCTGGGGGTTGTAGGGGCAGGATCGGGGCAGCCGGGGAGTGGGAGGGGTGGGATTGGGTTTGGCGGGGGGGCAGGATTGGGTTGGCGGGGGAGAGGGAACCTTGAGCAGCGAGCAATGAAGGTTGCTTAGCTGCCTTATGGGCTTAGAGGAAACGGCACACCAGTTGTGCTTTACTGCCCTATGACCTCATAAGGGTTAGTTGCTACGAAGAGTACTACCCTACTTGAGTCAGTTTGGTGATATTTTAAGTAAGGGGGAAGTTTTCTTTGAATGAACTGGGAGCTTAAAAGAGAATCAGGTTAGTCTGTGTCTTTGTGAGGAAAATGTGTATACAAGTCAACTGTATTACCAAATATAGGAAGTGAGCTATAAATTCATGAACTACATAGGAATATTTCCTTCATATAATTTTCAGACATTATGTTGTGCTTCTCTGACTAAGCTGTTAAAAAAAAATGGTAAATTCTGTTTGGCTGTCCCTTAAACTGAACTATTGTCATTAATCACTGAAATGCTGAAGCAGCAGAAGGAATGGTGTTTGGGAGATGTCCAGGAGCTTCCTTTTATAGGAAGTCAACTGAAGGCAAGGCTACAGAAGAAAATGTTGGATAAACACTTACGTAGATGCTGCTTTTGGCTGCAGTGGGAATGCTGTCACTTTAGTTTATCTAAATATGAGAGTTCAATTTGATCTGTAATATGTTCATTATGTAATACCAAGCATTCTAGTCTGTAGGTGACTTCGATGCATTTGAGGTAGGAAATACTTTTAAGTCAAAGGTGATGTCTTTTAATAGCTAGGTTTACTCCTACGTATTGTTATATTAGGCAGCCTAGAGCAATGCAGTACTAATCTACCAAAGAACTCCTTTGAGCCAGTATGAAAGTGAGTGGGAAGACGAGGGAGATGGGGTTCATAGTTTTGGACAAATCTTACAAATATCTTCAGTCATATGGTAAATTCATTCATGGTAAACTTATGCCAAAAGCATTTTTTGGAGGGAGGGAGTGAAGAGGGGTATCGGGTACACACATTCAGCTATTCAAGGATAGTTGCTTCCTAAGGTGAATGACTGGGTACTAAGTAAAATAAATTGGACAAGCTAGAACACAGAGATTAGGTTTGTGGTCAGAGACATTTATTGGCATTTTGGTTTCAAAGTTTGAATAAAAATTGTAGTATTTAAGTTTATTTTAACAAATGAAGATAAAAATCATAACCAAATGATTGTATACAAAGGATTCTAAAAATGCATCATACAAACCCTAAGAATGGTCATAGTGGGTCTCATCAGTGATGTGTGTAATTCAGTATCCTGTCTTTTGACCATGGCTGCTGCAAGATGCTTAGAGGGAATGAACACAGCAGGGCAATTTGAGTGATCATCCCCTGTCATCCAGTTGCAGCTGCTGGCAGTTAGAGCTTTAGAGATACCTTGAGCATGGGATGCTTCCCTGACTGTCTTACCTAATAGCTGTTTTGTTGTTGTTTGTTTTCAAAGCTTTGTTAGTTTGAGTATCCAAGTAGTTTGTACACTCTTAAAATACTACATTGTATAAGCAACCGTAACTCTGGTCCTTTCTCCATAACTTGCTTGCCATCTCTTTGATATGTTCATTACTACAACTCTACACTTAAGTGTAGTTGACTACAAATGAAAACCTACTTGTTGCATATGTCAAGTTCTCTCTTTCTCTCCACCGCCAGTAAGCTAGTAATTTTCTAACCTCATTTCAATGGAGTGTACTTGTGAGTTTGCTGCTAAATAGGAGGTTGCTTTTAGCATTTTAACTGGATTGAGAGCTTTTTCTCTGTTTCCTAGAGTGATGTAGTTTAATACCCGCTAATATGAATTATTTTGATTTACCTTTAGGCATAAATTTTCATCACGCTTTTTTCATATGTAAATAGTCATACTTGTCTCTGAAGTAGTGTTTGGTTTCCCTTTAACTGTCAGTGAGCATCCCCCTTTACTCAGCACGGGCAAACACAGTGCTCCTTTAGTTGTCTAATCCCAAATTAATTTCTGAAAATTTCCTTTGTTGATGAATCATGTTTCCATGTAGGAGCTGGCAAGTTTAATTTAACTTTATTCTCTGCAATAGTGTGCCAATCAGTTTAGTGTGATGGAGAATCAATTGCAGGAGCTTGCCTTTTAAAAGAATGGCTAACTGTAATAAGTAGACAGGGTGGGAATAAGGAGTAGACAGGACTCTGTCATGATTTCTTAAAATGGTGAGTACTACACACTTGTATTGATAGAAGTTTTGAGTAAGAATAATTCAGCTTCACCATCAAATCTCTGCAAACACTTCTACCAGTTGATATATTAGGGCAAACTTAAGCCAGTTTTGCTGCTGCTTGGTGTCAATAGATTGTCATGCTCAAGCCAACCTATTTGCTATAGGTATTACGACCTAAGATGCTATCGTCCTACCCCAAGTCTAGCTCTTGGATGGATTATTGGAAATGTTTTTGTATTGCAGGTGTTAGTTCATCTAGAAGACCAAAGGTCAATTTGTTTTTTAAAAGTATCTACAAAAACATTAAAGGTAGTTAAGATTTTTAAGACGAGTAGAAAGGGCTGAAGTTGTGTGACAGCTGAGAAACTGCATACTAAGCTACTTGAAGGTATGCTCCTTTCGGCCATGTTGGTTCTCTTTTTGTCTTTTCAGTTCTTTGTAAGTTTGGAAAGTACATAGACCAGTTCAGTGGTGGCATGGAATAACTTTAAGCCAATGGTAAAACAGAGAAAAGGGGGACACCTTGAGGGAAATTAAAAAAAAAAAAAAAAATGTTGACTAGCCCTACAGCACTGTTCTCCTGAGGACAAGATATAGGGCATGGGAGATGAGTGTCACTATCAGTACTAGGCTTCTATGTATATATTTACAAGCGTTTTCAATCAGAAATGTCAGCAACTTAGATGAGGGCACTTGTGTCCACTCTACTGGTTGGAGCAGGGTTTGAAGGGAAGGGTCAGTAGACAGGTCTGTCTCTGGTCTATTGTTTGTATGTTACATGGAGTGAGGCAGGGGAGGTGCAAGTCGGGGAATATGTAGGCACAGGAGGTAACATAGCTAGGCAGGCGTGGCCAAACTGCAGCTCAGGAGCCACATGTGGCTCTTGAATGAAAAATTGTGGCTCCCGGAAGAACATCAGCAAATCAGTTTAGGAAAGCAGCCCCAACCTAGGTGTTCTGGAGGGGGTCAGGGCAGTGGGGAGAAGTGCGGCATGGTCAGGATTTTAAAAAACTCGCCACTAGTCTGCAGTCTTCTACATCGAGCAGCACCTAAGTTTTTACTGTATAGGCCTAATTCATGGTAACTTTAATTAGTAGGATCGATATTTGTCCTCTTTTTACGATAAAATTCAAGTGTGCAATGAATTTTAAACTTAGTAATTTTGGAGTAGGTAAAAATTATGGCTATATGTGGCTCTTGAAAGTTTAATAATCAACTTGTGTGGCTCTTGAGTTGCATAAGTTTGGCCACCCCTTGTCCAAGCAAGTACTTTTGAGTTCTTGCTGGCCTAATACTGCTACTGGATTTAAGCACATGCCCATTGTGTTTTATAGCAATTCAGGCAATTTGGCTAATCAAGGGATTCCACTGTAAAACAATGGGATTCATCTGAGAGTTCTCTGTTGCTTCAAATGGTGGTGAATCTAGCCCAGGCTCAAAGTTGTTCCAGAATAAGAAATGAGATTTCTTCATAAGGAGGTAGAGTACTATCTTTGTAGGAATTATTACATAGTAAATATTTGATTTATTTTTTTTAAATCTGTATTTCCATTTCCCTCTAGTACTCTTACTCAGGTTATTTAAGAATTAATTTAATAAATAACTGGACAACTTAAAATGTCTGTAGGTGATGGGGCTAAAAGTTGTCCAGATAACTTTTTAATTAGTTTTTATTTGACATACACTTAACTGATCTGTTTTGCTCCCCACTCCTTCCAAAATATGCTTTAGTGTGTCCTGGTGTGGGAAGGATATACAAAATGAAGGCTGCATAAATATTGGCCCCACTTTCCCACCCAAGGAAAACACAGGGAATTGGGTTATGCTAGTGTTTCTCAGGTGGTGAGTCTCTCCTGGGAGGAGAGGGTGTCATTGCAAAATTCAGTCAAAGGAATTGCAAAGGTAGCTTTTTAAGAATTTTAAACAAAGCAAAAAGAATCTTGCTTCCTGCACACCATTACCCTTCAAAGTCTATTAAACAAACATGGGATCTTGTTTGTGCGGCAAGACTTGTGAGTGCCACAAGGCTCCTTGTATGTTTTGCTGAACTAGACTGACGTAGCCACCCCCCTGGAGCCCTTCAAGGTCAAGTATTTTGTTAACCTCTCAAAACACAAATTATGTAGGCGTGTCATTTTCAAGGATGAATTTTCACATAGACTAAAACAGTAAAACATGACTTCAAAAAAGGGCTTAGGAACTTCAAAAGGATGAGAAACATTGGGTTATGCTCCGATCAGAGATGACTGTGTACATGTTGTCAACTGGTCTGGCTGTTTTTGTGAGCTGGTAATGTATTGCAGTTTAGGAACTCTGTCTGAACCTCCTATAAAAGGACTCTTTTTTTAGATGGCTTTACTTTTAATCCAGGAGGATTTAAAGCATGTAACAAACTACATCTGTAATCTGAATATTTTCATCTCAGAAGAACAGAGCCTACAGAGACCACAACAGAAATGTTGGCTTCATACTTAAGCAAAGCAGGTAGATGTAGTTTCAAGTCTAGACTAAAAAGTCAGCTGTAAAAGCAGTGACACAGCTGTTTAGTATTTCAAAATATTTGTATTGCTGATTATTGAGCTGAAAGATTTTGATCATTAATATTTTCATTTTTCTTTAGAGCAAGGATCTAAACTACTGTATCATTAATTGGCAATGGAAAGTTGAGAAGCCCAGAGCAGACAAGTCTAAAAGAACTTGTCAACTTCCAAGAAAAACTTAAAGGTCACTTGAAACAGTATCCCTCCAGCCACAACCCTTGCTCCTACTGCCTGTTTTTCTGATTTAAAAATACAACATTGTTGTTCTACTCGTCAGAGGTGCCAGTTTTATCTGGTATCTTTCTTTTGCTTTGTTGTACCTGATCGTTAGCTCAAGGTTTAGTATTTGGGGAAGGTGGAGATGTTAGCACAATATAATACTACAAAGTGAATGAGAAGAGCAAACAATTTGTTGTCTTCATTCTATTACTTTTTAAAACAAAATGTACAATGTGTAAATGTCTCTTCTTTTCTCAGCCTTCCCAAGCAGTCTTTCTTGCATTGAAAATACAGATGTTTTTGGGAATTTCATAGTGAAGAGCTTTAGTTCATAAAGAAATAAAGTAGAAAAAAGTGAACCATTCTGCTTTACCTTTTATGTCTACACGGGCAGCAATGAGCAGTGAAACTTTTACAACTGTTTCTGTTCAAGGAAAGAAAATTCTTTGTTACAAGCAGTTTTAACTGAAAATTGATTTTCCTTCATGTTTCCCAGACATTGCCTGTGTTTTGGAAGATAATTGATTTATTAAGAGATCGTGCACCAAGAGTCCTCCAGCTCATTAGAGTTGTTTCACTTAACTTCTGTCAGTGCTTAGAGGACACTGATACTTACCAGTGTGCCAGTAGTTTAAGAAAACCAAATGAGCTGCTTATTCACTTGTCCCTCCTGAGGTAGATTATATAGAAATGCTTGGAAAGTCGTGCTTATTTTCATGAAGGGAAGTGTTGGACTTATTTTGTTTTGGGCCAGTGCAACTCAGCAAAACCTGGAACTATTCAGCTCAGTGAAATAGAACCCATACATAATCAACTGCTAGTGTTGTGTTGACCTTCTTAGGCATAGTGATGATTCATGTTTAATTCATCACAATAGCACATCTGTAGACTGGTGCAGTTGAAAAAAAACAAGAAGTCGTGTGGCACTTTAAGACTAACAGATTTATTTTTTGCATGAGCTTTTGTGGGAGAAAATCCCGCTTCGTCAGATCCTTTGATCTCTACTTAGAAGTCTAGAGCTGGAAGGAAATAAAGTATTGTAGGATGTGATGCATGAGTGACGGAAGAAATCAACACACCTTCTTGTTGAGGCAATGCCAGACTGTAGCCACTGTTAGCACACCTTTCGCTTAGTGAGTGCTGAAGCTATCCCCATTCCAGGGGGTGCTTTACAGGCCAGAGGTATAACTGAATTTTAAAAAGAACTGGATAAGTCAGGATTTGACAAATGTGCCAGCCAGCTGGGAATCAACCCAGAAGCTAAGGCACCTAGCTGTGTGGCACTTGGAACAACTGCCCTCCCCCCCAAAGTAAAGCTGCCACCCCAGATGGTTCCAGCATTAGTGCAGAGTGGAAAAGCCCCCCACTGCCAAAATAAGCCGCTGCTGCTGACTGTTTCATTAATGGTATAGCAGTGCCACTGAGGGTGCTGGTGGGTGGGCATCACTTCTAAACACGACAGCGCAGCTAGGTACCGCAGTGGAAGTCCTGGGTGCCATGGCATCCTGGTGCAGGGGATTTGTCAAGCCCTGAGGTACGATCATGGAGGTTAGGTCTATTATTGGCTAGCAATTAACCAAGATGGGCAGGGACCCAACTACATGGTCTTTGGGTGTCCCTAAGGATCTGAGAGCCAGAAGCTGGGACTGTACAATGAGGTGGATCACTCAATAAACTTGCTCTATTTTTGTTAATTCTCTCTAAAGCTGTGGTTCCCATGGTTACCAACTTTTTAGCTTGAGGGCCACAAGTATCATTATTATAACCCTTAAGGGGCACTAGTCTATTAACTTAGTAAAAGATTGATATATACATCCATGTATGTAAATGTGTATACATTACCTGTATATATGTATATGTGAAATGTATTGACATATATATTGATGTGTGCTGGCATCAGGTGGGAGGTGGGCAGTTGCAGCCATCTGCCCATCCAGCCAGAGGAAGAGGAGTATGGGCCATTTTAAAAGCCTCTGCAGGCTGCTTTTGGCCCATGAACAAGGGGTTGGGATTGGGAATCACTGATCTAAAACATTTGATACCATCCACTGTTAGAAGACAAGACATTTGGCTAAATGGCCCTTTAAACTGATCCAGTGTGGCTGTTGCTATATTCTTAAAGTGCATTGTGTGCAATTCCAGTAATTGACCCTGTTAGGTACACCAGTACTAAGCCACTATTTTTCCCAGTATTCATAGTGCTCATGGCTTTTCACTATAAATTGGAACAGTTTTTAAGTTAATGAAATGCTCGGCTATGAGAAGAGAAGGCTGAAAATGATGGCTGCCCTGCTCAGCCAGTCCAGAGCCACTGATGTAGCTTGCTCTTCTATTTGGAAGATACTCTCTGCAGATATTTAGAGGCCTGCAGCTCTTAAAGGGTGAAGTAGTGGTAATAAATATGAGGAAGTGGAATTCCTGGTGCTTTTCCTAGGTTATGATTTGGAGAAGAAGCTGTTATTCTGTACCCTCAGGGCAGGTGTATATGAATATCAGCTCTGATGTACTTAAGGTACCTTTCTACATGGTGAATGAGCTGTAGAATTAGTGTTACATCCCCTGTATTCCAGATCAGGAAAAAAAAAATGTTGATGGATGTTTTTGTAAGGATTAGGTACTTTAAAAATAAAACAAAATGAAGTTGCTGTTGCATAGACCCCCATCCACCCCACCCCCCCAGTCGTCTTCACAATCGGATAGCAAATGTTATCGTGATGCTGTTTAAATGTTCTGAGCAGGAGGGATTGATTTTCAACTGGTTATTCAGAATTTGGAGCAGGAAACATTGCTTTAATTCAGGGGTGTCAAACTCATTCAATGTGTGGGGCCACATTGGAGGGTGGGACACCTGTCACAGGCCTTGTGTCTGCACAGGCTCTTCAACCCTTTCCCTTGCCACATTCAGAATGGCACAGGCTCCCCTTTCTCCTTCCCAACCCCCAGAATTGGACACTTTTAGCCTTTTCCCTACCCTGTGGGCTCCGCTTCCCCAGACTGGCTCCCAGACCCTTTCCTGCTGGGCAGCTTCCCCAGACACCTGTTCCCTTTCCACTTCCCCTACCACATGGTGACAGGCAATCAGTCTGTCACTGTCACAGCCACAAGCAGGCTGGGCTCCTGCCTCCCCACCCCACCTACTTCCTGTCAGTCATTCAGCATGCTGGCCTTAGGTTGGGCTCAGTCCCAGCTGGCTTTTGATTGGCTCGTTCCCATGTGATCCCTTGCTACTTTTTCCTTTCTTATTTGTGATTTGTGCAATGTGCTGTCGGTCAAATGAGCATGCTGGCTGACCATGAACAGCTGGGGTTGGGGCTGAGGGGATCTTTGGGGGCAGAGCCCAGCCCAGCCTGCTGAGACTGAGACCCTGGTTGGTTGGCAGACCACAGCAGACCTGAGCCGGATTGGCTGGAGTACTTCCTTTGTTCCCCTGTGCTCTGACTCAGATCCTGTGAGTGAATTAGAAACATGGTTAGTCCCACTTTGCTGGTGGTAGCCTGTCTTTGCTCTTTGCTGCTGCAGAGAGTTCCCAGGCACAGGCTAGGCACTAGCTCTGCAGCATGGATCAGTGCCCTTGGTGGGCTGGGTGTGGCCCCCAGGCTGTAAATTTAACACCCCTCCTTTAATTAATCAATTTTAGTCTCATTTTTCATTGCACTTTGTAGTTACTTTCCTAAAGAAAAGTTTATTTCTCGTTGGTTGGTATAACCATAAGGCATGTTGATTTGAATCTCCTTTGCACAAAACTTGCTACTGCTTTTTGCTAACCAGAAAAATACATTAAATAAAGCAATGATACAACTTAATGCCCAATTGGTCAAATTTTTAATTTTTATTAAGTTAGAAAATAGTGAATGGCATTGATTTACTAGCTTTATTTTTACTTGCGGGTATATGTCAAGCTGTATTTGGATAGAAATTGGAATTCAGTTAAAATGTGCAAATATTTGTTTTTCTGTAGTTAAATAAAAGTGTCTTAAATGTGCTGGATACATAAATAAAAGTAAACTTTCAAAAATGTTTGCTTTTAAAACAGTTGTATTAAACAAAGGAAGCATCTGTAGTTAGAAAATTGAAATAATTTCCTCTTTCAATCTATGAATAAAAATAAGAGCATGCCTTCTTCTGGTTCTAAAATCTTGAACAAGGCACCAGAAACAAACTCCTTTTTCAATTCTCAATTTTGAATGAACCAGTCATTGCACTGAACTAATTCAGTAAACTGAAATAAAGAAAATATTCTCTCCCAGCCTACAGAAGAGATGACTGTTCTCAAGTGCTGGTTGGGATTTGAATAAATCTTAGTTCTTCGTCGAGCAGTGTTCTTGACTGCTCCACTGAAGGTGTTCGTGCGGCACCGCACCCCAGCTCGGAGATTTTTCCTCAGCAGTGGCTCCAGCAGTGGGGAGAGACAGGGATGGCAATGATAGACTGGAGAGCTTCCCGCCTTGCTGATGTCACCTGTATGATCTCCCCGCTGCCCTCTTCAGTTCCCTCTTACCGCCTCTGACTCCAGACGGAGTCTGCGGTGGCTGCAACGATCCTACCTGTGTGTGTGTGTGTGTGTGTGTGTGTGTGTGTGTGTGTGAGAGAGAGTGTTTAAAAAAAAAAAAAACAAAACCACAAAAAGACGACGGAACAGTCGTTAATCCGGGCAGCCAAGCTGAGAACCCCAGCGGGGTTCAAACGCTGCGCTTCATGCAGTGAAGTGATGCCAGTGTCAGATGGATATTTAGCCTGTATTAGGTGCCTGGGAGAAGGTCACCTCTCCCAGAAGTGTCAGCACTGTAAAAACCTCGCGGCCAGAACACGAAAAGACAGGGAGCATAAACTGAAGCTCCTACTGTTGGAGGGGGCTCTTTGCCCCGCGTCGGACCCAAGTGCCTCTCCTCAGTCCCCTGAGGGAGCGCAAAAGCAGCGCTCAACATTTTTCTTCTCCAGTTCCCCTAAGCGTGGCAGAACCGTTGATACACAAACTAAGGAGCTGTTGAAGGGTCCCCCGGCAGGCGTGGCAACCCTCACAGACTCCGGCAAAACTGCTTCAAAAATCCCCAAAACAAACCGCGCGCGCTCCGCCAAAGCTGTGGCGGTCCCAGCAGCGCCGAGAGGCTCTCCGGTTCTGGCTCCGCAAATGGCAGCACCGTTTGCACATGTGCCGAATGCACCAGCCACCTTTCCAGCACCGGGCACGGCACCGCCGAGCACACCGCACCCGGTCCCTCATTTCCTGCTGCCGGCACCGGCTTCGTTCCCCACTCCGCTGCCGTTGCCAGCGCCGCAGCCTGACCATGCAGGCAACATTGACAATCAGCTGCAGCCAGATCAGCAAGCGCACTCCAAGCACAGAAGTAAAATAAAACATATCGAGACCAGGGATGTTCTAAGCATTCATTCTGCCCCTGGGTCTCCATTATTTGGGTCGGACTCTTCTCAAGCTAGTCCACCCTCGACTCTGGGATCCTCCTGTCACTTGCCTTCCTCTGCCTCCTCTAGCCCCCGATCGCTAGAGCCAGCAGATCCAAAGACTCAACAGTCTTCGGTCCAGAACCCTGCACCAGTTTTCACATGGCCGTATCCACCTTGCTATTTCTATCTCTCCTTACCAGGGATGCCTTTTACTAACTGGCCAAGTGGCACTGCTGCGACACCTGCGATGTATCCCTATCTACCAACACAAACTAACCCAAGTCCAAAACTACACCAGCAACCACAACCTGCGGGGTCCACAGCACCATCTTCGTCAGAGTACCCCGAGGATCCAGACGTCCCCACTCCTGACATCAGAACTGACGACTTAAGACAATTCCGCAAGCTCTTTAAACGAGCTGCAGAAGTTATGGACATCCCGCTAGACTCTCATACCATGAGCCAACATAAACTATATAAAATCTTGCAAACGGCGGGATCTAATAAATTGGCCCTACCAATGGATATTGATATTTTGGAGCCTGCGACTACTCTTTGGCAAATGCAGGCATCTAATCCCCCTTCTAACAAGAGGGCGGACAAAAAGTACTTTATCTCCTCTGCGACCGATGAATTCTTGTTCATGCACCCCCCACCAAATTCTTTAGTGGTGGAGGCGGCCAACCAGCGTACCAAACAATCCTATTCTAGTTCCACGGCCACGAACAGGGACGATAAAAAAAACTAGACATGCTCGGTAAGAAGGTCTATACCTCCGTGGCGTTACAACTCCGAATAGCCAATTATACCACACTACTTTCTAATTATGATTATCACCTATATGACAAACTTAAGGATTTCACTGAAGATATCCCGCACGGCAAATGCGAACAGTTTCAATCACTAATTTCGGAAGGTTACCTGGTCGCAAGGACAGCCCTGCAAGCATCCTTAGATGGAGCAGACGTTGCCACCAGGTCGCTCAGTACAGCAGTCGTCATGCGGCGGGCCTCCTGGCTCCACTCGGCTGATTTACCCAGACAGCTGCAACACACAATTGAAGATCTTCCTTTTGAAAAAGATAATTTATTTGCCAAAAAGACAGATGAGATAATGCACGGCTTAAAGGATTCCCGCGCCACACTGCATACGCTGGGTATTTATACCCACTCTTTTCCAAATAAACATTTTCACAAAACCCAAACATACAATTCCAGGCCTCCACAATATCAACCTAACTGTCGGTCTGACACTTATAGACCAAAAGCTCGTCAGCCTCGCAGGAAACCAAACAGTCCATCCATGCATACGTCACAACCTTCAAAGTCGACACAACACTTTTGGTGCTTCCGTCTAGAGGGCTGCCAACCACACCGTAACAGACCAAGTCCAGTCACCACTTCATCATCTGATCTTCACGGACAGACTACAACCCTTTGTCCAACAATGGCGCAGAATAACATCGGACAAATGGGTGTTAGAAATCGTTCAACGGGGCTATTCCATACCATTTATTGTACGCCCCAAACCCCAATACCCCTACCCGTCCCTCTTCAGGGACCCCACCAACGTACAACTTCTTCAAGAAGAGGCCCAACACCTTCTTTACATTGGAGCAATCGAAGAAGTTCCCAACCATCAGTGAGGAAAGGGTTGCTACTCCCTATACTTTCTCACGAAGAAAAAAACAGAAGGGTGGAGACCAATCCTGGACCTCCGGCACCTCAATCGTTACATTCAAGTAAAACAATTCAAAATGGTGACTCTAAACATTGTCCTTCTGGCTCTACATCAGGGGGACTGGATGGCCTCTCTTGATCTCAGGGACGCATACTTTCATGTCCCCATCATTCGGGCCCATTGCAGGTTTCTACGCTTTACCCTTCTCTCCAAGCATTATCAGTACAATGTTCTTCCCTTTGGCCTCTGCACGGCACCCAGAGTTTTCTCCAAGCTCATGGCACCGATAGCCGCATTCCTCCGGAAACGTCGTATCAACATTTTTCCTTACCTTGCCAATTTTCTCCTAATAGGCCCCTCATTCACTCATGTGCAGCGGGCAGTATGACGTACTCAGGACTTGTTCCTCGCTCTAGGCCTAAGCATAAACTACACAAAGTCAACGTTGAAGCCCACGCAAATCATTCAGTTTATAGGGGCAAGCATACACTCCCCTCTAGGGGGGGCATTTCTCCCTCCCGACAGGTTCCACAAAATAACTCAATTAGTCCAGTTAATTCAAAATTCCAACTTCACTTCCGCTCGCAGCTGCATGGAGCTGCTGGGACACATGTCAGCAACTACTTACCTGGTCACACACTCGTCTCCGTATGTGCCCATTCCAGCTGTGGTTTCTGTCCCGGTGTCGCACGTTCAACTGGTCCGTCAACAGACTGCTAACCATACCACCACCTATCAAACACACCTTGGACTGGTGGACAGATCCAAACAACCTGTTACATGGCGTTCCCTTTCTACCACCGCAACCACTTCTCGCCATCACTACCGACGCCTCCCTCGTCGGATGGGGAGCTTTCCTTCAGCAACAGATGACCCAGGGTCGCTGGTCACCCGCGGAATCTCTCCTTCACATAAACATTCTCGAACTCAGAGCAGTCTTGCGTGCATGCCAGTTTTTTCTTCCCACCATCGCAAACATATCAGAATCCGCACGGACAACATGACGTGTATGTATTACATCAACCGCCAGGGCGGGACCAGATCTACCGTTCTTTGCCTGGAAGCAATGACTCTTTGGAACTGGTGTATACAACACAACATCCACCTCTCCGCGGAATACTTACCTGACAAGGACAATACACTGGTGGATGCCCTGAGCCGATCCTTTCCATCCCACCACAAATGGGAAATTCGCACCGACATCTTACACGACATCTTCCTTCATTGGGGATTCCCCACCATGGACCTCTTTGTCTCCGAAAACAACAGGAAATGCAAACGCTATTGTTCTCGCGTGGGAATTGGTCACGGATCCAGCGGCGATACCTTTCTTCTCTATCGGGGAAAGAACTTACTTTACGCATTTCCCCTGATCCCAGTGATCCCCAGAACCTTCTGGAAAATCCAGGAGGACAAAGCAAGGGTAGTACTCATCGCACCAGCATGGCCTCGCCAAACCTGGTTCACTCTTCTCCAAACCATATCTACAGTACCACCTATTCCCTTACCTCTCCTTCTGGACCTGTTGTCGCAGAGCAACGGAACACTTCTCCACACCCATCTGGACAGGCTCCATCTGACAGCTTGGAACCTAGATGGTTCACGGGCATAGAATTACACTGTTCACAGGACTTCCAACACATCCTGCTAAACAGCAGGAAACCCACAACCAGAAATACTTACCTGCGCAAGTGGCATCGGTTCTCCTCTTGGTGCGCGCAACATTCTCTGGATCCATTCACAGCTCCAGTGCCTCGAATTCTCGACTACCTCGTCAACCTGAAACAAAGCAATCTGTTAGTAAATTCCATAAGGGTCCACCTCGCAGCAATCTCTACCTTTCATGAGCCAGTCCACACAACTTCCATTTTCACTCATCTGATGGTCAAACGTTTTATGCAGGGTTTGCAGAACCTTTTCCCATATGTGTGTCCTTCAACTACCCCATGGGACCTCACAAGAGTTTTAAAGGCTCTGACAAGGCCTCCCTTCGAGCTGCTTGCCTCTATAACTCTCCTACACTTGTCTATCAAAGTAGCATTTTTAGTGGCAATCACGTCGGCCCGTCGCATGGGGGAAATTGCGGCGCTTATGGCCCATCCACCCTACACCATCTTTTATAAGGATAAGATTTCTTTACGACCCCATCCCAAGTTTGTCCGTAAAATCTCTTCTGCCTTTCACCTTAACTGAACGATCCATCTCCCAGTTTTCTGCCCAAAACCCCACGCCACACCACAGGACCGTCTGCTACATGCTCTCGATGTTCGTTGAGCTTTAGCCTTTTACTTGGAGCGGACCAAAACGTTCCGGAAAACACCTCAGCTCTTTGTGTCAATCGCTGAACGCTCGAAGGGCCAAGCCATTTCCAAACAACGAATTTCTCGTTGGATTGCGACATGTATTCAGACTGTATACACAACTTCACAGCTAGTTCCTCCACACAACATTCGATCCCACTCCACCAGATCCATGTCATCTTCCATCACTTTCCTTACCCGAGTACCTCTCCACAAGATATGTCAAGCTGCTACCTGGGCGTCATCCGAGACTTTTGCAAAACATTATGCATTGGACTGTCTCTCGGCAATGGATACGGCGCTGGGACAAGCAGTCCTAAATGCCGCACGGGACTTTTAGTTCGAAGTACCCACCTCCAAACACAACAACTGCTACATACTCACCTTCAGTGGAGCAGTCAAGAACACTGTTCGACGAAGAAATGGAGGTTACTCACCTTTTGTGCATTAGTCAAAGTTCTTCAAGATGCGTGTTCTTGACATGCTCCATGACCCACCCTCCTCCCCTCTACTTCGGAACGGCCTACATCAGGTCTCTGCGGTACGAGGGAACTGAAGAGGGCAGTGGGGAGATTGTACAGGTGACATCAGCAAGGTGGGAAGCTCTCCAGCCTATCACTGACGTCCCTGTCTCTCCCTGCTGATGGAGCCACTGCTGAGGAAAAATCTCCGAGCTGGGGTGCGGTGCCGCACAAACACCTTCAGTGGAGCATGTCAAGAACACGCATCTCGAAGAACTTCGGCTACTGTATGAAAGGTGAGTAATCTCCATTTCCCGATGGTTTAGTGCAGGGCTTGATAAAACCCAGGCTCCAGGTTTTCTTGGTGCCAAGCTATATCATGGTACTCCAGGAGTCAAAACTCCCATTGATTTCCCCCCCCCCCCATGCTTCTGACATCTTCAGCAGCAGTACATTGGTGTTTTTGTTTGTTTGTTTGTTTCAGTGGTGTGGGGGCTTCTTCACCCCCAGATATCCACTGCTGCAAGTGTCCACAACGGAACCTTGGCACCCTGGACCACTGTAACTGTGTATCCATGGCATCGGTAGTTTTTTCTGGCAGCAGGGGGCCTCTTCATTCCATACCTCTACCAAAAGTGGTGGCAGCATTTTGGCACCAGGGGGCTCCTTTAGTGTGCTGAACACCTAGGTGCCTTAGTTTTTGGGCTAATTCCTAGATAAGTGGTTCCCAACCTGTGGTCCGAGGACCCCTGGGGGTCTGCGGATATGTTGCAAGGAGTCCGCGGAACTTCTCCCTATCAGGGCTGGAATCCAGCTACAGCCCCAATGCTCTCTGCTTGGGCTGCCTCTCTCTGCCTGTTGCTGGATCCTGGCAGGGGGATGGGGCCAGGGTGGCTCCCCAGAAGGGGCAAGGGCAGGGGGCCATAGCTGCCATGGCTTGGCTCCCCAGCTGTGTGGGCCATGGTGGCAGCAGCACTGCTTGCTGGCTGTCCCAGTGACGCTGCCAGAGTGGTGTGGGCCAGAGACTGCCTTCATGGGCCAGATTACATAACCAGCCGGGGGGCCACAGAGAGTTTTTTGTTAAAAAGGGGTCCCCAGCCTGAAAAAGGTTGGGAACCGCTGGCCTAGATGTTGAACACGTTTGAGGCCTGGTTTAGCCAATGAGCTCTACCAATTGACTGGTTTAACTTTGCTTAAAATTATGTCTTGAATATTTTTATGAAACTATTTTGAGATTAGATGATATAGGTTATCATAATTCAAACTTCAAATTATTTTAAAAGATGTATGAATTTAAATATTTTTATTAACTAATCCACCTTGTTTCAATGATGCTTCATGATGAGAAGAGGGGTTAAGAATGAATAAAAGTTGAGGGAGGACTGTTATTAAAACACAAATGAGCAAAGGTAGAACATTCCTAATAGCAGGAAAGAGGTAGCGTTTCTGCCTTTTATTATTTTTATTTATTTACATAAAGGACAATCTGGCTCCCTTTTCATAAGGAAGATGAGATGTGCTTACTTATGTACCTGCAGTGATGGGGATAAGGGGCTGGGCTTGTGGCTAGTTAACACTAGAAAAACTGTGATGCTTCAGTGATGACACTACAGGACTTCTGTTGGTTTAGGTACTCCACCTGACTGAGAGATGGTGCTGTGTGTCCAGGGGAAGCCCTCCTGTCAACACAGTGCTGTCTGTACTGGCTGCTAGGTCAGTATAACTGTGTGTCTTATCAACACCCCAGAGCAATATACTAGCATAAGTTGCGAGTGTACCAAGACTAAAGCACCTTTTTTGCTTTAACATGCATGTCACAATGTTGTATTCTGATAAATAGTTAAACGGTCAATTTTTATAGCCTTAGCTAGTATTACTAAGAATAAAACCTACTTCAGTTTTATCTAATAATTTTACAAAAATTTTAGGCATAGCTAAAGATAACAAAGATATTGAAATACCTTCCAAAACAATGTAATTCCTTCCTGATACTTTTGTTTCAAAGTTAGTTTCTCCTCCTAGCTTTTGTGCAGATGAGAGAGCCATCAAAACAGTTTCTGACTGGTAGCACATTAGTGATCGATCAGTATAGGTTTTTAAGAACAGGTCAGATAAACACCTGTCAGGGGTGGTATGAGATTACTTGGCCTTTTCTCAATGCAGGGGTCTGAACTACTAAATGACCTCTTGAGGTAGGTACCCCCTACCCCCAAAGCTTTAATTAGCATCAGGGGGACCCTATTGTATGGATTCTGTACTTAGGTAACAGTTCTTGCTCTGAAATGTTTGGCATATAAGTAAGGGCTGGATATAACTAGTGAGTGTAAAAACACAGTAGGACAGTGGTTTTCAAACTTTTTTTCCCTCAGGACCCAGTTTTAAAAAACATTTATGCCCTCAACCCGACAGTTCCATCTTTGAGCAGTGTGTCCCATGCTTTTGGTAGTGGCAGCAGAGGTCACCGCGACCCAGTGCCTGACGGTCTGCCACTAGTACTGGGTCGCAACCCTAAGTTTGACAACCACTGCAGTAGGAGGAATGGAAAGACAAAGGTGACAGTGAAGAAATGAGGTTGTATTGATTTCTTGATTGCTGAACTATTAATTGCATGGGATTTCTTTAAGAGTACTATGAATCCTTTTGTCCCAGATCTTTACTATGCAGTGCTCCCTTCACACCCTCCCACTTCCATACACTACTACCTTTCTGTCTGGTTCTAAAACTTGTGCATAAGTGTAATTGTAAATTTTGTATGACTGGCTTAATAGTGTTGGAGACAATAAAGCTCTTTATTAATTCATAGAAAATACAGTGTAATAAAGATAGAAGCAATACAAACTTTCTCTGTTACTAAGCCTCGAAATAATTTCTGACCCATGGTAGATTCAAAGGTAAAGAAGGCATTCTTATTTAGCTCCTTGCTCACATCAGTTCTAAGTAGGGGTGTGCACAGACTCACATCTGTGTCACTCAGAGGTGAGTGTAGACTGCCTTTGGCTTTTGGGGTTAGGAAGCAGCAGGAGTAGAATGCAAACTTCTGTGGTACACCCTGTTCACTCCGCTCATAGCTGTCACAACCACCATGTTCAGAACACATGCTTTTAAGAGCAGTAGGACACTGATGGAGAGGTGTACACTAATCTTGGAAATTACAGCATGGCAGCTTGTCATAAAGCAAAGTTACTAGGGGATGCATTGAGCCACATACACTCCTTTGGATAAAATTGGCAGTGAAGGTTATACAGAACAACCCTGACATTAGTAATATGCTGCAAGCTTTCAGCATGAGTAAGTGTGTGTTTGCAGATGGTGGTGGCAGGGAAACCCTGGCAAAGAGAAGCTATGATCATATCTTTTATAGAGACTTTCCACCCCTCCTCACTCTGTTCTTGGAAGTTACACAGAGCCCCTGAAGGGCTGCAGTTCTGCTGCAGTAAACTGTTTGGCTTGCTAAAATTCTTCCTTATATGGATCTAATACAGCTTCTAACAAATTGTTTGATACTAGAATGGGTCTCTTCAGTATATCAGTTTATTTTCAAAAAATTCCACTATATCGTAATCCGCAATGACTTACATTAGTGAAGGACCTCCCTAAAATCAGCACTGTAGTTCTTGGATTCTTTTAAGTTGTCAAGCAAAATATGATCTAAAGCTAATTTGTGAGCAATACAGTTATATTTGGGATTATGCAATACCTTGTGTTAGAGGGTGAACAGGAAGGAGAAAAAAGTAACTTGTAAAATAATTGTTTGGAAAGGAAACTGCAGAGCTCTATTTTTTGTGTTTTCAGTCCAAAGGTACTGTACAATAATGATATCAATTAAATAAATTGGCTGACTCAGTGTACACAGACTAAGATTCACTAGAATCAGTTAGCATAGAGCCCTGTGGCACCTCTAGTAGCTTGTAAAGTGCTATGCAGAAATGGGCCAAGTTACTTACTGCTGTGTTTAAGGAAGATTTCGTATCCTAGGTGTGTTATACATGTACAGTACAGGGTGCCCTGTCACATAGGTGGTATCAACAGCTTATTTTCCTCAGTTATTGGTCATAACATGTACTGCTTTTCAACTGAAGATGAACGATACAAAAAAGTGACACATGTATACACACTTTTGTATGTATAATACAATATTTAGAAAAGCCTTTCTGAGTTAAAAGAAATGCCAAACTAGAGCAGGACAGATGCATGCAAATAGTTGGCACATGGAATTACGTTCCATCTAGCATGGGATCCTGTCTACAGTGGTGACTGATATTGAAGGCTTTGGAGGAAGGTGCAAGAAACTTAAAATGTGAGAAATTAAACAATCTAGCTATAAGGATATCCTTTTTCTAATCCGACGCCAGAGATGGTAATGTGTGCTGTGAAGCAGGAGGGTTTGTATCTCTTCCAAACTTCTGACCTTTTTATAATCGTGTCTAATACTATTATGGATTCCTTCATCTCTATAAGTTCTTAAGGGTTTTGAATTATACCACGCTCTTAACTTCGGTGCTGTAGTTTAGCTATAATTCTATAGGGTTATGTTGTGTGAAAGTTTCAATTCTAAAATAGCTTTTCAGTTTAATTGAACTACTGTGACTGAGTAAATAGGAGTGCTGATTTTTTTTTAACCATGTCTGTTCTATTCATTATTTTGTATCTTGTATGTTCTATCACTCATCTATCAAATTTAAGCAAGTACTTTTTCCATGTCTGCTCATATGGAAGTTTTTTCCATGCCTCTGATCGCTTTGCTCACTTGTCTCTTTTTGTTCTGATTAAAACAAACAAGGAGTCTTGTGGCACTTATTAACCCCAAATGGGGAAGACAGGTCACCCTCCCACCTGCTTTTGCCACTGTTGTGGGAGGCTGTTAAGGGGGTGGGATTCTTTCTATGTTCCCATGGGGGTGCTTCAGAAAAACATTGTGCTTTACTCTGTATTGATGCTTTTCCACTATACTAGAGGAATGATGTGATCTGGAGGGAAATAGCTCTTGTTGCCTTTTGCCTGGCTGTTACTAGAATGCTAGATCTCTGTTCTGGAAAGCACAGACGAAACCCACTTTAGAGACATTAATACTTCATGTCTGTGCTGTCTGTACAGTGTACAGTAGCTGCCTGTGTCACCCTGATTTTTTTGGCTTTAGGCTGGAATTGTAAATGGCCTGCCATTAACTCCAAATACATGAATGAATTTTTCATGTTAGAAAAAAAATCCAGGTTTATAAATAAAGTAGATTGAAAACTGCCTCAAACTATTTTTAAAATTGGCAAGCTGAGTATTAGAGGAAGCTCTTGTCTGTATGTGGATACCAGTTGACATTATTAAAGCTTTGTTTGTTCTCTTAAACCAGCTTCAGTCAATTAGTACAAATAAAATTATAAACTATTTGACACAACATGTTTGTATTTTATTTGAAATTGGAGTAATTTTCCAGGGTAGTGGGCTTAGCTTTTTCATATTTATGTTGTGTGTTTTGAGGAGCTTTCATATATTGTTTACTCGACACATGCCTTTACATTTTTTCCCTGCCAACCCAACTTGCAACTGCTGTGTTTTTGGCAGAGGACTTGGTGCAAATCATTCTAAGCCCATGAATATCTTAGTCTCCTAAAATGGCCTGGGAAGTCTTGAATTATATGGGGTTCTTCCTATCCATAGGGTAAGCATGCTGTTCATTCAGTGTTCTCTTCTTAGATTAAGACTTATGTCTTCAGACTCTGGGTCTTGCACAAGCAGGTTGATGTGTTCTTGACTTAAAGAAAACTGAAAAGAAAATGTCTTGGTTTTTTAACTGACTTTCACAGGCAAATATGAAAAGTGAAAAGATCTATTGTGATCTGTTGCTTGCATATAACCCATGTTAGGAGATAGTTGAATTATATAGCTCGGTTCAA
The DNA here is from genome assembly GCA_007922195.1 of Podocnemis expansa. Classification (NCBI taxonomy): domain Eukaryota; kingdom Metazoa; phylum Chordata; order Testudines; family Podocnemididae; genus Podocnemis; species Podocnemis expansa. Next base: position 20,372,633 of record ML681981.1, on the reverse strand, counting down.
GTTTTTGGGATGCTTAGCATTCTTGACTTCAGAATATTAACTGGACTAGTGCTCAGAATTTTGGGAACTCTTGGTTGCTTAGGGAGAAAAACAAGTTTGCCTCAAGATGGGGGACAGGATGGCTATTCCACTAAAATTAACCAGGGCAGCTCTGCGGAGGAACTTTTCTTCTTCCTCAGTTCCGTTTCAAAAGAAGACACAGTTCAGCAAATAAGAAAAGCAACAGCTAGGGTGTAAATAACATAGTGGATGTACTTTGATAGCTGTTCCAGTTCTAGCTGTAAACTTTGTGGGGAAAAAGTTGTTACCTGAAAGCTTTTTGCAAGTATTGTTGCATTAGTATGTTGACTAGAATGCATATACCTGGAAGAAAAGGCTAAGATCAGTCTTCTCCAATGGGGGGGGTAGGGAAGGACACACAAACCAAACCATGGCATTCTCAGACTACATAAGGATTTATCTGAGCAGCTAAGATTCATTGGAAAAGCAAGACTTCCCAAGGTTGTGGGTTTTTCTGTTTTGTTATGTTTTTAAGTGATGGTTTTAGTAAATGCCAAAACCTTCTGTGGTAGAATCACAGAAGATTAGGATTTGAAAGAGCTTCAGGAGGTCTAGTCCAAGCCACTTCTCAAAGCTGGGCAGTCTCAACTAAATGTTACTAGCCGGGGCTTTGTTAAGCAAGGCCTTAACCTACTAAGGCTGGAGATTCTACATTACCTTAGGAAACTTACTCCAGGGCTTCACTACCTGCCTAGTGATAAAGATTTTCATATCATCAGCTTAGACCTCCCCCACAGCAATATGAGGCTGTTGCTCCTAGTTCTGTCATTACTACCACTGAGAACAGCCAAGCTGCAACCTCCATGGAACCTTATCAGGTAAAGGCTACTATCAAATCTCCCCACACCTCCTTCCCCAGCTCTCTCTGTAGAGGAAACAAGCCTAGTTCCCTCAGCCTCTTTTTTTTAAGTCATGTGCTCCAGTCCCCTAATAATTTTTCTGGCCTTCCACTGTACTCATTCCAATTTGTCCACATCATTTTTGTAGTGGGGGGAGATGGAGGATGAGGAAGGCACCGTATTATAAATGAGGCCTCACCAGTGCCCAATAGAGGAGAATAATGTTGTCCTAGTTCATCCGGGGAGTTCATTCATACATTTAACCAGGCATTTCTATGGCTCATGTAGTTTTGTAGCCTAGTGCAATACTCAAAAATAAACACATGTAGAACTGCATGACTCATGTTTTGTGTGAGATTTGTACTTTGTGTGTAGCTCACCACTCCCTTATCAGGAATCTGGGTTGTACTTTGTACTCACCAGTTCATGACCTGTGTGATCTGGCTGGACCGGTTAGTATGTGGCTAGTTTCAGGGACTGCATATGAGTAGTACTTCTATTAATCAGTTGTTTTTTTTGTTTTGTTTTGTTTTTGTTTTGTTTTGTTTTTTACCAACTTGGCAAAAAGTCAATTTCACTGTTCAAGTCTAGTAATTGGTTTGAATTTGTAACTAGGATTCTTTTTGGAAAGTATGCTCATGTCAATTCTAAGTAGTTACATATATGCCACATATACAGTTAGCCAGCAGGTCTTTTCTCTAGTAGTGTGTGTAAGGTTGGCTCTGATGTCCTTTGGAGTCATGCCTCCAAGTTGCTATATGTAGCAGGGCCCTGTTGACCCTCCTCTTCTTTAGGTCTTATTGCTTGTGACAGTTGCTGGAACGCTACTGCTCTTGTTTAGCAAGCTCTTTTGCTTAGTTTTTGAGTACTTCTAACGAATGATCAGTAGATAGCTTTAGTGTAGCTTAAGTAACTGCTTCATTGGTAGCTCTTGTTTTCCCTGCCTAAGGACAGAGTATGCCTGACTTCAAGGCTTGTGGGTCCTGAAAAACCTAGACCAAGAGATGACTTCCACTCTTGCTGTCTTAAGTGCTTGGGAGAGTGGGACAGGTGCAAGGACTGCAAAGGCTTCTGCCTGAGGACCCAGAAAAAGGCCACTCCAGAGGCTGAAATTGCTTTTGATGGATGCTGTCCTTTGCTCAGTGGAAGCTCCCCTTTACCCTGTGGAACTAGAGTCTGGCGGATCTCTCTCTAGCGCTGCAGAAGAGGCACAAGAGGGCAAACAGTGGACTCTTGTCAGTTCATCCCAAGGAGCCAGGAGAAGTACGACCTGTGTTAGACCACTTGAGTATACAGTCTTGGCTCTGATTCCACTCCCAAGGAGGAGCTTGTTGAGTCTGGGAGAGATAAAGGCCAGAGAAAGCTCCCTTCAATGCTGGAGACTTCTGTGGTGGTGAGGGAGCTCACTGAGGACAGGTCCTGCATCCAGTACCTCACAGAGCAAGACCTGGCACAGAGAAGACCTAGGGTGCCCTCCCACGGTAAGCTGGACGCGTTAGCAAGATTGAGATTTCCCCTGGCACCACCCCTCCCCCTCATGGTCTCTGAGGAGTGAGTGGGTTGCTGACTTCAAGGCAAAGTCATATGCCTCGTGAAGGAGTTGGCACTACATGGGAAAGGTGGTGTATCCCTTAGCGATGTCATGGCAAGTGGCTGTAGGGACAAGTTCCATCACAGTGGCTATTCTTGGCCCCATCAACAAGCTGCGCCTTATGATCCATGAGTAGAAGTTGACCCTTGCTCTGACTCAGAGGTTGGAGTTTATTGGGGCAATACTGCTCTCCAGTAAAGCCAGGGCATCCTTTCCTGAGTTTTGCTTCCAGGCCCTTTGTAGTCTCAAAGACTAGAGGACCTAAGCTGCTGAGTTGCATAGTGGGATGCACTTAGCTGGTGCAGATACAGGCCCTTAAAAGCTTGGTTCATGTCAGTTTACCAACCAGCTCATGACGGTATTGATAAGGTGGTCTCTTCCCTCCCACTGAGCATTGGAGATCCCAGATTGTGGTGATAAAGCAAGGAGTCTTGTAGCACTTAAAGGCTAATGGATTTATTTATTGCATGAGTTTTCGTGGTACTCTTTAAGTGCTATAAGACTCCTTTGCTTTTTTTTTTGCTTTATTAGACTAACATGGCTGCCCCTTTTGGAATTTGGCCAGATTAGTGATGCATCTCGCACAATGTATGTGTAGAGGTGACCCCCCCTTCCCCCACATGCCCCCAACCTTTTCTGTGCTTGATAACAGATGATTCATTGATGGACTGGGAAGCAAACCTCAGGAACCTGAGGACCCATGTCTCTGGTTCCATGCAGATGTCTTATTTCATACAAGTGTAAGGGAATTGAGGGTGGTTAGGCTGACCTGCCAGGCCTTCCAAGATCCACTGGAAGCCCAGGTAGCATTGGCCATAACAGATAACATGACAGCGATGACCTATTTGTACAGTCAGAGTGGAGCTTGTGACTCTCCCCTGTGTCAAGAAGCCTTCAGACTTGGGATTTCTGCATTGTTTAGCCAATATAACTGGAGGTATCATACCAGGTCTCAGCCATAGCAGATGCTTCTTAATTCATGGGTGGTTGATCTATCAGGTTGTGTTGAGTATTGTCTCCTATTGGTGGGGGTGTTCCCTTCATGAACTTATTTACCACAGATCTCAATAGAAAATGTCCACAGTTCTGATCCTTTCACAATCACAGCTTTTCTCATCCTGTGTGTAGGCCAGCAGTTCTATGCCTTCTCTCCCCCCCCCCCCAATCCCACAGGAAGGGTTGGCTATGATGGGTTTTTTAAAAAAATTTTTATAACCCTTGCATAGCCTTACCAACATTTAGAAAACCTCAGAGTTGGTTGGTGTTAGATTCTCTTTTCCTTGGGAAAGTCGGTTAAATTTTTGATCTCCAGAGAAACAAGTACTATAGTGTGCTTTTTTTAATACCTTAAAAAATAAGCCTGGTACCAACAGTACTGTGCAGCAACCATAAAACAGAGCACGATGTGTACACACAAATTTTGGCTACTACTTAAGGGACACACAGTTTTATGCCATGTTTAAAGACTAAAAATTTTATTTAAATGCAGCTACCCTTTTGGTACTTAAAGAACAGTTGGTTTTTACAAAGAGGTTTTTTTCCTGAGAGAAAAATTAAATGAGTTTTCTATTATCTCTAACTTAGATTGTAGGTTTTTCAGCAGGGGCGTTGCTGGCTGGGTGAGGGGCCTGGGCCCAGGCCCCACCCCCTGATCAGGCCCCGGATCCCTGGCCAGGGACGGGGCCGCCAGTGGCCAGGGTCCGGATCTCCGGCCCAATTGGGCTGGAGATCCGGGGCCCTGGCGCTGGGGTTCGGAGCACATGCCCTGGAGTCCCCAGCGCCAGCAACACCCCTGTTTTTGATACCAACTGCTATACCCGACAACAATATTAAGTAGTCTGAACTTTTTTCTGTAATGGCAATAGATTATGTGGTCACAAAAATACTGAAATCAGACTCTTAAGGCCGTGTGGAAAGTATCAACAACCAAATCATAAACCGATCAAAATACAGAAAGGCTTCTTTAAATCATTAACTCCGCAACAAAAAATAGAATCCTTTGTCATTATCAACTAACTTTGTATCTAATCCTGACCCAGCTAACAAAAAAGGTGAGTAACAAATGGATGCTATAGAAGATAAAAATTCACCTTTTTAATAACCACAGGTTTTTTTGTCCCTGTATGTATTGATGGAAACAGCATAAATACTGAATTCAAACTGGAGCAGGTTCAAAAAAGGGCTGGAAGGATGATCTGCAAAAGGGAAAGCCTGCTCTATGAGAGGCAAGTTTAAAGAGCTTGGCTTGTTTAGCTTAACAAAAAGAAGGTTGAGAGGAGATGTGATTGCTTTCTGCAAATACATCAGAGGGATAAATACCAGGGAGGGAGAGGAATTTAAGTACAGCACCATGGTGGACACAAGTACAAATGGATACAAACCGTCAATCAGGAAGTTTAGGCTTGAAATTAAGTGCAGGTTTCTGACAAACAGAGGAATAAAGTTCTGGAATAGCCTTCCACGAGGAGCTATGGCGGCGAAACACCTAGCTGGCTTCAAAACTGAGTGTGATACATTTATGGAGGGGATGGTATGATGGGATGGCCTCATTTGGCAATTAACTGATTTTTGACTACAAGTGATGGATATGCCTGAGACTGGATGTTAGATAGGGTAGGTTCTGAGTTATTACAGAGAATTCTTTCTTGGGTTTACCCCTATGCTTAGGGTTTTAACTGATTAACCATATTTGGAGTTGGGAAGGAATTTTCCTCCAGGGCAGATTGGCAAGGGCTCTGGGTGTGTGTCGCGTGTCCCCCCCCCCCCCACACCTTCCTCTGCAATATGGGGAATGGCTCAATTGCTAATGGATTCTGTTTACTTTTAAAGTCTGCATATCATGGTTTAAAGATTTTAATAATTGTCATATAATTGAATAATTCAGTCTCAGCCACTGTGTTGGGACATGTTAATGTGCCACCAGATAGTGGTAAGTGTGTCAAGGAGATGGCTGGATATGGCTTGGGGTTGGTGGGCTAGTGTGCCCTGCATGGTTGTGTGTCACAACCTGCAAAAGGTTGAGAACCACTGGGTTAGAGATTTGTTATAGGAGTCAGTGGGTGAGGTTTTGTGATCTGCATTGTGCAGAAAGTCAGACTAGATGATCATATAGGTCCTTTCTGACCTTAGTCTGAGTCTGGCTACCGGTAATACTGCATATTCTTTTAGATTAGGATTGTAACTACGCTGCTGAGATAAACTACTCCTACATGAAGCACCTGTAATAATTTTTCTTTCAGTTGCATTTGTTTATGTAAATTTGTCTCTATTCTGATAAGTCATCCTTGGTTGGTGACAGACTGGTAGATGGAAGTGAGTTTGGCTTTATAGAAATGCATTGATTTGCATAGGACTTCAGTCTGAAATTTAGATGATCCTCCCTTCTCATGCCTGCATGTGAAGCAGTTTCATTTTTACAAACAATTCTTTCTTTAAGTCTGCCCTCTCTTGTTACACTCTGGGAGACTAAGGTTAGGAATATCTTTGTGTTTTTAGATATTTGAGACTCTCTGGTGTTGGAATAACTATTGAATCATTTGGAAGATGAAGGAGCTGCTTAACTGACTTTGGTTTATAGCGAGTTCCAGAGGACTAGCTGTGTTAGTGTAGCTTAGCAAAACAAACAAGGAGGCTAATGGCACTTCTAAAAACTAACAAATTTATCTATCTATAGACTAGACTTTGTTTGGTTTTTTTGTTTACATCAGGACTCATTAGCTTAAGAGGGGAAAATACCTGTAGGGTTCCAAGAATGTTGTAGTATTGTCTTAAAGGCGGCAAAATGGTGACTTCACCAAATATTTGCGTATTTCATTTTGGTTGGGACTTGGCAGAATATAGGCACAGAGCTGAAGGTCAAATGACCTGAGAAGAATACCATACATCAATAAATCTTGAAATTTCACAATTTGCCAGTTTGTATTAGCTGAAGGGTAAGACACATGGCATTGTCCAATAGACCACAGATACAGCAGAAAATTCAACTTCAGTTAAACTTTTGAAATTGTATTGTGTTGTAACTCTTGAGATGAAAGTGAAATCAAGCCATTAAGCAGCATTTGTGGTGTGGAAATTGGTTGAAGTTGAATGGTTCCTCTTTAAGCTGTTCCACTAATGTATTTGTCTTCATTCACTAACAGGGCGACTATAGCCTAGAACTGAAATAAACAGCAAATTTCACTTCCTACAGACAGGAAGGATTTCAAAGAAGCAATGGAAAATAAAGAGCCCCCCCCCGCTAAAAAAGTGAATGGGAGAAGTTAACCCTTGTGGAGGAGTAGCACACACATGCTGCATTCCAAATCCAAACGTCTGAATAGAAACTTGACAGTTGTATTTGCAGGTGCCTGTAACAGGTATTTACCTTGGTTAAGTATGTGTTTTAGTATGTGGTGTGTTTTTTTTCTCCAAACATTAAAAAGGACAAGTTGAAATATTAGAAATGTAGAATCTGGCATGGTTGGAGGGCCATGGGGATGTCTAATCAGTGAGCTGTCAGCATGTTAATGGAACAGAAACAATGTTGAAACTCTGAAAAAGGCTTCCACTATGATGATATGAGTCAGAACAGTTTGTGTGTTAATTCCTCCACTTGCCCTGGACGAGGGGGGTGGGAGGAGAGAGAGAAAGAGGCACCCACACACACTATAGTTCTAAACAGCAATTAAAAATCTGTTCAGACCTGCTTTTTAATATCCTGAGAGAGCATGCTGATCAGGTTCACAGAGGACACAGGCGGGGGGGAGTGCTAATACTTCTAGAAGTAAAATTCAGTGAGATCATGATTAGAGAAATGGTCTATATAGACAACAAAATGAAATTCACAGGGAAAAAGTAAGGTGCAACCCTTAAGGAAAAAAAACAAAAGTGCCTGTACAGAATCAGAGAGAACTGTTTTGGCAGCAGCATTACTACGAAGGATCTGGAAGCTGGGTGGATCACAACCTTAACATGACTTAGTTACTGCAGAAAAGGAAAAGCAGTTTTAAGTTCCAATAACAAAGACATAGCGTGCAAGTCAGAGAAAGTGATAGATTCCAGTGGCTCATGAAAATGCATGTATGAGAAGATTAGCTCCTGGCCTTGCCCCTTCCACCCAAGGCTCTATCCATTTGGTCCCTCTCTCCTGCCCGAGTCCCAAATTCCTTGCCAAGGCTGAAGTAGCACTGCTCCGGCAGGGGCAGCCTGATGGCATGTCAGCTCCATCCCCAGAGTGTCAGGCAGTGCTGACCTCAGGCAGTTTTAGAGCCTTACTGCCCTTTTCCCCTCCACTGGATTCCCAAGCCTTCTGCTATGGCTGCCCTCTTTTGTCAGAGAGAGTGGGGCAAGAGGCAATGGGTTCAAACTACAGCATAGCAGATTTAGATTAAATCTCAGGAAGAACTATTTCACTGCAAGAACAAGAGGATAATGGAACAAAGTGTTATAGTGGATTATGGAAACTCCTTCACTGGAGATTTTCGAAAGGAGGCTGGCTGTTTTGGATGATTTAGACCAGGGGCTCTCAACCTTTTCAGAGTTACACGACCAGTTGCAACACACCAACGTGCTCCCTGTCAGCAGCCCCCCATCTCTTCCCTCTCCCCCTGGCAGCCTGCAACCCCCATCCATTCCTCCTACAGCATTTGCTCTTGCATTGGCCCTGGCTGTGGTCCCATCTCTTGCGGCAGTCCCACCTCTGACTCCACTGCCCTGTCTCTGCAGCACCTCCATTCTGGCCCTGCTGGTTCTCTGGCCCCCTGCCTGTTCCGCGGGGCCATGCTAACCTTAATAACAAAGGGGCCCCACACTGTTGGAGAAACCTGCTTCCCTGCCCTGGGCTGGGCATGTAGGATGAGAGGTTTAAAAATGTCCTGCCTCCAGCTCCTAGAGTGCTGGATGAGTCAGCAGTCTGCCTGAATCACACAAACAGGTTTGCAGTGCTACACTGCTGTAGCTCACCAGCCACATGGGGGGCTTAGCCGGTCACAACACACTTGCTGCTGTGCCATGACACACTTTTTTGTATCATGACACAGCAGTTGAGAACCGCAAGTTTAGACCAGTGGTTCTCAGCCTATGGGATGCTTATGGCCTAATCAGCATATGGCTGCAGCCCATGTGACTTTCTCAGGACCATACAGATAGTATTGAATGAGGTTCACATAAGAGATTGTGGGCTGCATATGTGGCCCACAGTAGTAAATAGGTTGAGAACCACAAGGTTAGCTGTAACAAATCTGCATCTTACCAGGAGGCTTAGACTAGATGATGCTTGTGGTCCTTTCTAACCCTGTGATCCTGCAATCACTTCTGTCTCAAACCCAGTGGTTTGTTTACTTATGTATCAAGAAATTAATTTCTAAATTGTTCTGTTTGATCCAATATGGTGCATTTTATTAAACCTTCAGAAATTGTCCCTAATGGTCAAAGCTGTAAAAATTCTGACACAGTGTCATGTTAGGCAAAGGAGACTAACAGCCCTGAATTCCAACAAACATCCCTAAAGAGAATATATGATTGGATTTCACCTGAACTAGAATTTGAGCAATTCCTAGGAGTGAAGAATACCATAGTTGATAGTTAATAGAAGACTGTCCAGAGAACATCAAATTAAGTTATATTTTGCACATCTTTCTTTTACCTATAGTTCAGTAGCATTGAGTCAGCAAGAATCTGAGGCAGTTGTTTTAAACATCACTGAACCTCTGCTGAACTGTTCTTCATGAAGATTAGAAAGCATATATACAAGTATATCATCTGTGCTGTGATTCTCTACCTGTAGTTGGAAGGGTTATGTTTGTTACTGCATTCCCTGGGGATTGAACATATATCATTTTTGCATTATTTCTAGTTCCTGGATCCAAACGTAAAACTAAATTCCAGAGCGCCCAATATATTGAAATCCATAGGAAGGCTAGCAGCTTCCATGATGTTTTGGTATTTACACATTACTAATAATGTTTGTTTCCTAAGCAGGGTGCTGCAGTCATTCAGAACGAGCACAGTACTTTCATTTGTCTTGAAAAGATATGGTTTAGTGGAGTCAGCTTCACTGCATCTTGTTTATGGTTTTTACTCTTTAAAATGCACCTTGTCAGTTGTATTGTCCCTTTCACTGTTACTGCTTTGTTTGCTTTTCCTTAGGTGTGCAAGACTGAGCAATGACCAAAGAAATTTAAACTATGTAGTTAGCTTTGAGTTTGATTCTAATTCTTTGGCAGAAAACTTAGAAAGCTTTGGTGAGTCAATAGGCTGATGTATATGTAAGTGGCTAACATGTTTTCTGTTAGAAACACAGATATCTTAATGGGTGCTTGGGATGCTTTTAGCCCAAAAGACTTAGGGATGTGGGAGGTGATGGGTGATATGGTGGAAACTTGTTCAGTTACACTGCCCCCAGCTGTTTTGCTCAGTTTAAATTCTGAGCATAGAATTGACTGCTGTAGGTGTATGCTTTTTTTATTGCACCAATTTGTTTTGCGGTTCTAATAGAATTTGCTAACAATTTCTAGGAGTACAAACAGCTTTGTTTTCCTTCACAAAGTGTACGAAAATTATCTAACACTGGAAACAAACTGCTTTTGTTAATCTATGTTGCAGGGCTTGGGTCAGCACTTTTGTGTGTGAGCATGTTCACTTTTGTGAAATTTCAAATGGAAGCAACACACGTCTAGCAGCTGTTGTATTTGTTTGGTAGTACTGGGCACAGAATATAATAATCATCAAAAGTTTGAGCCTCCTTCCTATATCCAGGATCTTTGTGTGTTTGGAAAGCGTCATTTTAGTATTCTATACATTGACATAATTTATTTTGCATGTACAAAGAGGATTTTTAACACCAAAAAATGGTATTTCTATTTTGAAATAAATGTGTACAAACTGAAAAACCATTTTCTGAAAAATTGTCCAGTATACGTTTTGCACAGTTAACAGAATCTGGGGATTTCTGATGGTCTGAGGTAGTCTCTCTCATCCATCCTAGAAAATGCTATTATAGAAAGACCATTTTGTCTTTCAAATAAGCATGCAGGAAAAGGATATATTAAATGCTGAGGAGTAACGGGAGTATTACTACTAACAGCAAAAGTACCTCAGGATAAGGAACTGCTAGTACTGATAGATCTCACTGCTGTCAGTTGAGACAGCTTGTATTGGAAGAAATTGTATGTCCCATCCACCTCTTCCTGAAGACCAAGTATAAATATTTATAGTAGAAACTTTTTAAAGGAGTAATACTGTTTTAGAGAATGTGATTTATTGCAATATGATTTTTTTATGTGGGCTTCTTTCAGAAGTTTCCGCTTTCTTTAAAACCTTTGAGTTAGTGAGTCAAGTAGTTTGACACTAGAATGAAACCAGTGCTGACAGCTGTTAATATCTAGTGAATTGTCACTTCCTGAAAACTGTAGTGTAAACAATACTTGTCATGCCTAAATAGCCTTCAACCCTTCTCAGAAGGAGGAAATTTTCAGCTCCTCTTTCTAATCGGATTTAAGCTGTCATCTGTCTTGTACTTCACTAGCTAATGTGATGTGTAAAATTAGCAGTGTTTCTGTGCAGGGTATAACCTGCAATGCTTAGGCTACACTGATGGAACAGGTCAGCCTCTCAGCACTTAATTCACCCTCCAGCTGTGTGCTTACTCGTGAGGAAAAATTTGCATTAAGGGGGGTTGGAAGTCAGCATTGTAACTCCACCTCTGCAAGAGGTATAGCTTTCTCTTTGACCTTAATAAACCAGGGCTATGTGATTGTATGAATCATGGACTTGCACTGACTGGACGACCTGTCCCAGAATTCTGTTGCAGCTGCACCTGTTGCCATGTCACCATGAAGCCCTCCGCCCCCCCTTCCCCCGCCTGAATCTCTGGGAAGGGCCAATCACCATTTTCTGTCTAGGCACTGTGGAGAGCTTAGCAAACCTGCCCCAGCATGAGGACGAATTTCTCTCTCTCTCTCAGATCAGCCTGTGGGGCATGCATGTGTGTGTGAGAGAGATGGACGGATGTACTTCAGCACCCAGGGAGCTGTTCTGTAGAGTGATTAGTTATGTGCAGGAGTCCTCTGTGTGTGTGAGGGGGAGAGAAGTCACCATGCACCTTGGAGAGAAGAGCAGCAAGGGAGCGGGATTCCAAAACACAGCAAGAGATGCTGCAGATCATGAGCATGATCTCCAGGGAGAACACGGTTCGAATGCCAGTCCCATACATTTATCACTCAGGGAGGAGGGGCAGGGCACAATATGTGCTTGTCTCCATCTCCACACCCAGGGCTCTAACTAATCTTTTGGGCCTGGCAGACCAAGCTGTTGCAACCCCTCAATCAGCTTCAGGTCCTCCTTCCACCACTGGGGGACTCTGCCTGTATCTGGCTCAGGGGTCCCCTTCCCCCAACTCCATGATCCCCACCCCCTCACCACCAGGGACTCTGCAACCCACACCTGGCTCTGCCCCCCCTCCCTCTTGGGGCCACTACATTCTGCAGTGCAGACAGGACTGCTGGGGCTGGAGAGGGGAGGGTTAAATTTTTCTCTGCCTTGGCTAGGTGAAGCAGCCCCAGGGGCTGGCAGCTCTTCTCTCTCTGCTACACATACTGGGCAGGAAAAGCACTTTTTCTTTCTCTGTGAGAAGGGGACTAGAGGGGGCATTGCATCATGGTAGGATAGCTGACTTCCCACAAGCCCCAGCTCTTCCTCGCATGGTGGGACACCTACCCACAATGCAATGCTTCTAAAGTGGGAGGGGAAAAAACAAAGCAAGGAGTCTTGTGGCACTTAGAGACTAACAGAATTATTTATCGCATGTGCTTTCATGGGAGGAAAATCCCACGTTGTCAGATGCTTTCAAGAGGGGGAATTTACAGAACTGGATGACAATAAATGCAGGGGAGCGTAAGACATGGGATCAGGTCATACTGCAACAGCAAATCAGAGCATTTGTAAGGATTCAAACTCTAGGAAACAGCACACAGGTGGAGGGTGAAGTCTAATTACCTGTTACAATGTTGAGATTCCATAGTCATGACTCAGCCCTGCTTTGACAAAGTCTAATCTGCGTATGATTTGAATTTTGGCTGTTCCTCTTTTAAGTCTTGATGTCCCATTGATTTTCTTGAAGACCATCATTATCAAATCATCAATGGAGCGATTAGGAAGATCACAAGTGCTCGGCAACCCCACGCCTTTTACATTGGACATATAGGACATATAGGACATATAGCACAGTGCATTTATTCTTCTGCGTAGGGATTGTCCTGTATGTCCAATGTAAAAGGCGTGGGGTTGCCGAGCACTTGTGATCTTCCTAATCGCTCCATTGATGATTTGATAATGATGGTCTTCAAGAAAATCAATGGGACATCAAGACTTAAAAGAGGAACAGCCAAAATTCAAATCATACGCAGATTAGACTTTGTCAAAGCAGGGCTGAGTCATGACTATGGAATCTCAACATTGTAACAGGTAATTAGACTTCACCCTCCACCTGTGTGCTGTTTCCTAGAGTTTGAATCCTTACAAATGCTCTGATTTGCTGTTGCAGTATGACCTGATCCCATGTCTTACGCTCCCCTGCATTTATTGTCATCCAGTTCTGTAAATTCCCCCTCTTGAAAGCATCTGACAACGTGGGATTTTCCTCCCATGAAAGCTCATGAGAAAAATAAATCTGTTAGTCTTTAAGTGCCACAAGACTCCTTGCTTCTTTTGCTTTACTAGACTAACACGGGAGTAGCTGACAGCAGTGGGAAAGCAAGATGCTGGTGCATGGAGTGAGGTGTGGCCATTCAGCTTTGTGTTTGTTACGTAGACTTCTCAAGGTTGACATTAGATGGCGCCCAAGTGTAGACATATCCTTAGTGTGTTCTGGAGTACGCTCACTGCACATGGTGCCTCGATTAGGCAGGTCTGGGGGTTGTCTTGCCTTAGAGCCCAGTTCAGTACTCCCAGACACAAGCATTGAAAAAACAGATTGGCATAAAAGTCCTGATTTTTAAAACAATTTATGGTGGTTATTTGCCTTTTAGTGATCAAGTTTTTCAGCTGTTTTTTATGCAGTTGAGAGAGAGAAACTTTATTTAAATGAAGGCTGAGATTCTCCTGTAATGACCTCACTCTAGCTGTTGGGGCTCCAAGAAAATGACTGCAACTTTCTTTTGGGGCAAATCTCCTTTAAAATAAAATCCTGAAGATTACCCTATTTGTTTATTTCAGAGTACTAATTCATATTTGCCCAAGTTTCTGTGTTCTAAAAGCATTTCACTTTTTTGCAGAGCTAGCACAGTATGTTTTCTTTAATATGGCTGTCTGACTAGGTGACAGTGCACCCTCTGTCTAGCACAGCAGGCTGCATCAGGACCTATAAGATACAGTGCCTCAAAGCAAGGTAACATTAATTTTCCCCCTTCAGAGCTGAATCCTTTATGGGAAGCTTCTCATGCTTACATGTAATAAAAATTTGTCTGGAAAGAACTGTTTTTCTTGTTTTTTTACAAAAAAAAAAAAAAAACCAACATGAATTCTTCTACGGCTTCCTAAGACAATGGACAAACGTTTTTTTCGTTAGCTTCTTGTCTATTACTTTTATGTTAAACTTCAGTGCTTTTGAGTTGGTGGCTTTAAAAAGTGCTAAAGCTAAAATAGGCAAGGTTGAGGATTGTGGAATGACAGTGCTAACCGAAACTACCAGTAATTATCAGAAGCAAAGCATACATATCCTGCTGTTGTAAGCACATGTTTTTGGATGACTTGACTCCTTGCTCTCTTGAATGCCACCAAACTAGAGAAAGGAAAAAGAAGTCTTGCAGAGAAGATAAGATAAAGTGCTCATGTCCAACACTGTTGAAATATTAGTGTCTACCAAAAGTTAAGATACCCAATTGTCTGTAAAAATGAAATTCTCGCACCTATACTTCGCTGTTATATGATATTAAACAAATGACACTTGACAATGCTATAAATATACTCACTAAAACAGGAAGAAATTCTTTGGGTAACACTTCAGTTTATGATTTCCAATATGAATTTCAAAATCCCTAAGTGCAGTGTCTGGCCAGGCTGACCAAAGAGCAAGTGTGAAAAATTGGGATGAGGTAGGAGGTAATACCAAATATTGGGACTGTCCCTATAAAATCAGGACAGCTGGTCACCTTAGTGTTTTGAGAAGTTACTGTTTCTAATTGATGAAAGCAGGCAGATCTTGGTTGGTTAGTAATTGTTTTTGGTTTTTTTGTTTGTTTTTTGCATTGTAACTGTAAAGGTACTGTAGTTAAAGTCTAGAATAGACTTCCTATTGACTCTTGATTATTGAATGTTTTTAAGAATGGATTAGACTGGTGCCTGTTGAGGTTGTCTAGATGTGTTTAGTCCTACCTTGGAGGAGAGGGCTGATTAGATGACCTCTTGAGCTCCCTATGTTTGCGTTATATGGGACCAAACGTAGTTCAAGGACTAGACAATTTCTCTTCCTTTTGAGGTGGATGGCATTTAGTGACTTGAAAGAAGCAAGACCAGGGAGGGGTGTAACATAGTCTTATAAGACCAAGAATAAACTAAAAAATATCTGTCTGGGTTTCCTCCTAGCCAGGTAGATCTTCTGTGGGAGAGGAAACCCTATTTGTGGATTAACAGTATTTATTTAAGTGGAAGCCATCTTTCTGGGTAGAGAAGTACAGTGCGTAAACTCGTATCTAATTCAAGATTGTCATTGGTGTAAAGGTTTGGTACCAAAATATGATGCAGCAAATTTTAGTACAAAATGTATGTTGCTGATAACTCTAGTCTCATTTTCTTTCCTTATGGGTGCAGGATTGGAAAAGTTTCAACATGTACTTAGACAGTAGTGTACCTTGGTGTAAACCAGAGGTGTTGCTGGTGCTGGGCACCCCAGGGCATGTACCCAAACCCCAGTGCTGGTGCCCCAGATCTCCGGTCCAGTCAGGCCAGAGAGCCGGGGCACTGCCGCCCATGGCTGCTTCTGGCCCTGTCCCCAGCCAGGGATGCGGGGCCCGGCCACCCATGGCAGCTTCTGGCCCTGTCGCTGGCCAGGGGGTGGGGCCTGTGGGGTGGGGCCTGGGCCTATGCCCGGAGTCCCTCCCCCGGCCAGCAACGCCTCTGGTATAAACATGAGTGAAAGATGTCAGACCCCCATCATTAATTCCCTCCGGTCAAAGCTATTCAATTTAAGTTGCCACATGTTCACTCTCACCAATCAAATTTGGCCCCAGAAACAAAATAAATTGAAAACTGAAAATACCTCTATATCTGCTCTGGGCTCCTTCTCATCAGAGTTTGGAGTACTCTCGGATGAATAAATCCAGAGCTGTTCTCTTGTCTTTTTATTGCTTTATCCCTGCTTTCTAAAGGAGAAATGGCATTTGTGTGCTGCTTTCGTCTCCCTTTCCTCTTCACTTGTTGTAAATGAGCAGTGGCTTCTGATAGTCTGTTTCACCTTTAATTACTCCCCCCGAAAGAACCAAAACAAAGTAGTCCCCACTCTCTTGAAAAAACAAACGTGCAGAGATGTTTCTACTTTCTGACATTGGCTGCTCTATTTTGTTTTCCCTTCCCTTCTGAGACAGTCAGTAGTTCCTCAGCCTACTGTACTTTCCCTGGAGAACAGGTATTATAAACTCCTCTGAAGAAGACTCCACTGGGCTGGCAGGTAATGCCCTTAGTATAGGTATTTTTTCTACTTTAAATTTTTATAAACCTCACTGTGATGGCGTGACTTTTTTAAAACATGGTTTTGACTTATTGGAATGGAAGTTCTTTTGAAATGGTCATATGCTTTATACTGACGAATATTTTGGCAAGTGTGATGTACTTGATAGTAACTACACACAGCAAAGTGACTACTTCAAACATAAAATTCTTCCTTACTATTTTAACCTCTAAATGTGTTTACTCTCCTGCTCCACTGTAAGACCTGGGGCCAAGGAGATTCATCTCGACTAATCACTTAGTGTTTTTAAATTACCTTTTTAAAAAAAGAACATGAGCTGTTTGTGCCCATAAGAATGCATCCTTGATCCTAATGGTAGTCTTTATTGGTTCTTTGTAGCTGTGCCAAATGGTAACTTAGAGGTTCCTATAGTAATAATATATCAGTTGCTGCCTTTTGGGGATAATCTTTGGATTCTATACTGTGGCATGAATTTACTTTGCTATGTTAAGCAGGAAATTAATCTCCAAGGACTGGAATGGAATTTTTTGTTTACGTGGCCACTTCAGAGCAAGAGGTAAATATTGGTAGATACTGCTGGAGATAATGCTAAGTATGTGACCAAAAATTCAGAGACTTCATAGATTTGGTTCTAGGAATAAGTGAAGAGCTATCATTTGCTTTAAGCCATAGATCTATAAAGAGTGGTTAGTGAGAGGCCTTTCTGTGTGTCAGTGGGGGAGGAGGAGAGAGGAGGGATGATGCAGATATTCTGATATCCAGTATGGATGCCTGTGAAATCTAGTCACTCAGACTCATTGAGGGCTGTGCTGCTGCATGTTTTACTTGTATAGCTGTGCCAATGTGAGAAAGCTTGTGCGGCTGCATTACATCAGTGGGGGCAAACTCTCCCTTCAACATAATGAAACAACCTAAAAGAGTGGTGGCAGCTGTGCCAGTGGGAGAGTGTCTCCCACGGACATCACGCTGGTCTCACAAACATTGATACGAGTAAAACGTAGGTCATGCCAGGGTGCATGTTTTCACACTTATGGCTCAGAATTCATTGTGGAATAGTGAAATGCTCCTCTACCAGATGGTCTGTGTCTTTATATAATGTAACAGGTGTGTTGCTAGTAAAGGCAAACCTTTCTCCGCTTTTGTATTTAAAATTTTAATATTGCTTTAAGTTTTGTGTTTTTCGGTTCTTAAATAGAAAAATTTATTAATTTGACTAAGATGGTTTCAGACGTGTTTCACAGTACCACACAGGAGGATAGAACACTTCTGTAGAGAGCTGTTTGTTTGAGAGTCACTAGGAGGAGGGAACAAAGTTTCATGCCAGGTTAAAAATAAATAAATAAATAAATAAAACAAACCACTTAGCTGTGATGAGAAGCAACTAGGCATTAGACAGGAAGGCAAGTAGCAGTATAATAGATCTTCAATCTCATACTTGTGCTCTCTGTTTCTGAATCTGGCTGAACTCCTTTGTTTTAAAGATCTGAGCAGTTAATTTCTCACTCCGAATCATCTCAGTTATGGAAAGGATCCTTAACTCTTACCTCACATGATCTAAAACTGTAGAACGTTATCCTGTTTTTGCTTTGACAATAAGGCTGGGGATCTTTAAAGGAGTTAGACATCCAGGTTCTACTGAAGTTGGATTTTGGAGCCTAATTTCCTTAGGCTCCTTTGAAAACCCCCGCCTCGTACATTAGATCAGGGTATCTCCAAGAACATGAAGAAATAGCTGTCTGATTAAATCTTTCATTGTTTTTCCTTAGCAGGCCTGAACCTTGAAGGGCATGTTAAGGCGCATGAGGTCAGAGGCATGTCAGCGATGGTAGCCAGCCTCAAATTGGTTCCTATCCAGGAGATTTGCAGGGCAGCCATCGGAGTTCTTCACATACTTTGTCAAAGCATTGTTGCTTGGACTCAGCATCACGGCATGAATTCAGGTTTGGCCCATGAGTGTTAAAGAACTTATTTCTGAGTTGGGAGTAACCCGGATCTCCTGCCTTGTAGGTGTAATTTTTCATGATGTTTCCATACAGTAGGTTTTTTTTCTCTTGTCTATTTGAGAGAAGTCTTAATCCTCTCTACATTTAAAGAAATCTATTTTCATTTTGAAAATTGTGCCTATTGCACTACATTATAAATACTTGTTCATATTGTAACAAGTGTTTACATCTTAGTGTTAAAAATATTATTGGAATTTCAGTCTGAGAATGAGGATCGATTATGCTACTTGCCTTTCAGAGAAAAAAATACTTACGTGTAATATGTTTCCCTCTCCCTTTTCCCTAGACAGTTGAGTGGTTTTGTGTTTGCTGTTGTCCTATAGATTTTGAGAAAAAAGCAAGTATCAATGGAGACTAATACTGTTGCTTAACCTACTGTGGATAACTGCGTCACCCCATACTTGTGTAGCTGGTCAGCTGAAAACATTAAGACAGGAGTTAGCCAACTTTTTTTTATTGAAACTTCAATCCAAGAGTGGGGGATCTTTTAATTTTTTTCTGAGAAGTGAGAATAACTTACTTTCATCTCTCCTCAGAAGATAGGAGGGGAAGTATGTTCAGACTTACAAACAGGTCCCTCTATACTAACTGTTCCTGTTAGTAAATAGATGTTGAGCAAAATACAGATCCCAGCATAGACAGCTCCAAAGGTAAACAATTAATATATAGTCTCAATAAGGCTAGAGTTGTGGTCTTCTCTTATATTGATTGACTGAGGGGTTATAGAGGGTTACATGGAAATGTATTCTTCTTCTTTGAGTGTTGTACCCGTGAGTGCTCCACTTCAGGTGTCACCCTGCCCTTGCGCCATTGACTGGAGATTTCAGCAGCAGTGTCTGTGGAGGCTGCGCATGTACAGACAGCACCTTGTGCCTCAGGGAGTGCACCACCTGGCACATGTGCGGCTTGCCCCCTCAGTTCCTTCTCAACTGCCCTGGCCTGAGACAGAGCTTCAGAGAACTCCTTCCCTTTAGGATAAAAATAACCCTTAGCTACTGTTTTAGTCAGTTTTTCGGAAGTTAATGTAGCAAGATGAATTTGGAAAAATAGAAAGTTCTTTCTTTAGTTTGCTCAGAAGCCTCAACATGCCTGGGTCACTGGACTTTAAGAGACGTGAGAAATGCAAAGAGGCTGTGCAGAATTCTGATGGGCATTCCCTCTGCTTGGAAGAGAGCCATATAATAGCTAAATGGAATCACAGCTCTACATGCAAGTCATAACCCAGCACTGACCATTGCAGCATCCACATCGATCAAAGCAGCACTGAAAACAGTGCCTATGCACTTGCCACCTCAGTCAGCACCAGTGAAAGCACCTTTTTAGACTCTGGCACTGACAGCACCTGGTAGGGTCATAACTAGGGCAAGGCGAACCCAGGCGCTGAATTTTAGAGGGTGCCAGCTAGATGTGGGCATGTGGGTGCATTGCTGCTCCCTCTACCCAGCTGGAAGATGCACTCTTCTGGCTGGCGGGGAGCTGCCCCAGCCAGGCTCGGAGTTTTAAACTCCTGCTCTGAGCATGCTCAGAGCAGGTTCTAGGTGGGAAGAGCAGCCTGTGGAGTGGCCACTCCAGCAGCCAAGTAAGGAGTCCCTGGGTGGGAGGTCGGCTTGGGGACAGGCAGCCGCCAAGGAAAGGGAGCTTGGAGAGCTGGCAGTAAGGAAGGTGGATTAGGATGGGACTGGGGGGGAGTTGGGTTGCCTGGGGGTGGGAGACCAGGCAAGCTCATGGGTGGCTGGGGAAGGTGCCCCTGGGGTATGGTGGGAAGCCAGTGACAGGCCAGGGGGTAGTGGATCCATCCCTAGCCACTGCTGGGGAGCCCCAGCTGCCACCAGAAGGCAGCTGGGGACAGATTTGGCTTCTTGCCCCCTACCAGCAGTATCTGGGGCCAGATGAGGCCCTGGACTGAGGTGGGGGGCACTTCTTGGGTTGCATGCCCTGGGTGCCCAAATCTGTAGTTACGGCCCTGGCAGCTAGTGAATGTGCCCCACATTAACCCTATCAGTACTGATTGAATGACCTGGGCACCATGCACAAGTGGCTCCACCTTCTTGCTCGCCATTACACAACAGAGACACATCTCCAACCAGCTCATGGCTCTCACTCCTATACCAACTGCTCTCTCCAATGACAGACAATATTCCCACACTGCCTTTTCTCCATCCTGCTCTTCTCTGGATAGGGCAGTTTCTGTAGCATCCATAAGATCAACAGCCCCCATGGAGAGGACCATGAAGGAATGGATTGAGCAAATGAAGATCATGACAAGGGAGATCCATTTGCAGTCACCCCTCTAGGGAAGATGATATATTTAACAGTCCTCGTGAATCCAGACCTGTAAGAGGGCTGACAGAAAGTATTACATACCTGCTTAGGGGATAGACTGACTTGTTACTCATTCACCACCCAATTGATTGGTTGTGAACACAGTTAATCACAAAACACACTAAGGTTCACCCCATAGACAAAGGCAAGAAATGAATGGATCTTCTAGACAGCAAAGCTTACTTTTCTGCAACCATGCAGTTCAGGGTGGCCAGTTATAATACTCGACTTGCCAAATATGACCATGACAATTATGAGAAAATTGAAGTATTAAAGAAATACTTACCTGAGTACAAACGATAACAATTCAAGTCCGTGGTGGAGGAAGGCCAACTTAACGCTTGCACAACACTACAGGCTACTCTGTGTCGTGGACACTTTGGCCAGGACCACAGCAATCACCAAGTGTCACACTTTCTGGCTCCAATCCTCTGGGATTCCAAAAGAACTACACTTGAAAGTAGAAGATTTTTTATCTTTTGAGAAAGACATTATTCTCCAAAAAGACAGAAGAAATGCCACACTAAATGAAGGATTCTAGGGTGATACTTAGAACCCTAGGTATATATACCCCATCCTTCAAGAGATGCAGGTTCCAACCCTCTCACCAACAAAGACCCTCAACTCATAGACAAAGGTAACAAGAGGAGACAACCTTCCAACCAGTCAATCTCCTCAAGTTAAACAAGCATTTTGAATGTCCTTTTGGGGGGCTGAGATGCCTCCCAAAACCAGGACTGATAAAGATTTTTGGACATCGTCTACTCACCGTCTTTGACATATGGGCGATGGTCACATCTGACAGATGGGCCCTAGAAGTCATAGACAAGGGCCACTCAATTCCATTCAAATCTCTTCTACCCATTCCATCCTTGTCCCTTTTCAGGGACCCCTTCCACAGACAACTTTTGCAACAGGTTAGATGACATCTCCAGATAGAAGCCATAGAAAAGGTCCCACCTCAGTATCAACACAAGGACTTGTTTTCAAGTTATTTCCTTACACAGAGGAATGGTGGATTCAGGCTAATCCTGGATCTTAGGTCACTGAAAATTCAGAAAGGTTGCTTTTCAACAGTCATTCCTGGACTATAACAAAGTGATTGGTTCTCAGCCGTTGAGCTAAAAGTTGCCTCTTTTCATATAACAATACATTTGACTCACCAAAGATCCCTATGCTTTGTATTCGGCACGGAACACTTCCAATACACAGTCTTCCATTCAGACTAGCCACGGTTCCTCAAGCATTCTCTGAGACATTCGCCATGGTTGCAGCTCATTTACAGCACTTGGGTATCACAGTTTTTCTCTGCTTGGGTGATGGCCTTCTGCAGAGTGCTACATGCTCCAAGGCAGGCCACACTACAAAAACAATCATGCATCTCTTACAAAACCTCAGGTTTTTGATAAACCTCGACAAATCAATCACAATTCCCTCACAAATTCTGCAGTTTATTAGTGCCCAACTAGATTCAACAACTGTAAAAGCTCCTTTACCACTCCAGAGATTCCAAACCATACAAAATATTATAGAGGAAGTAAGGGTAAGTCCCTTCACGACAGCTCACACCTGCCTAAAGCTGTCTGTGTGCCCTTGTGGCCCACATGGACATTGCTGCTGAAATTTCCAATTAATGGTGCCAGGGTAGACCAACACCTGAAGTTGAGTGGTCACAGGGGACACATCTGTTAGTTAGTGCACCAAGGTGAGCATCCTTCCTTTCTGTTTTTTGAGCTCCTCAAGTCTGTTTCTGCTATGGTGGTAAAAATGCAAGTGCTTTTAGTGCTCAGGTGACTTAGCATAAGAGTTTCTCTGCGGCATTAGCTTAATTCTGGTTGGCATGTTAAATTTTCTGCTCAATGGCTGACAATTGAATATTGTTCTCCTGTCCCTTTAAAAAGACTTAATACCTTTCTTTCAGAAGAGGTTGGGGAGGGGGATTTTCAACTGTCACCTGAGTTTTTTGGTTTTTTTGTAGTAGGTGATAGTCTAGTAAAAGGTCACGGAAAAGTAATAGGTACATACTACAGTTTTAACTAAGAGAAATATTGACTCAACTCTCTGTCACTGACCCCAAACATAAAATGCTAAATAAAAAAAATAAACTCACCAGAGAAGTAGTTTCAGTGAGAAGGCATATTCATTTGGAACTTTTATTTTGCTAACTAACTTAATTTGGTTGCACTTAAAGATACCTTTCTTTTTGGACTAATACCACAGCTTCTAGTGAATCTTGTTTACAGTAAATCTTCTGTAGTGTTCTTCTGTAAAGGCAGCACTTCACAGCTTCTAAGCTTTTTTTAATCTTGGCACAGAATCAGTATATAGTTAGGAAACAGTACTGGATGATAAAATAAAAATGTCTAAGCTTTTTAAATAAATATCTGATAGAACTGTTACTATCTGAACAGTCTACTGTACTGGCAAAAAGTCCAGAAACCCATCATAGTCTGGAGAGGAGTTTGGATGATGTAATCTGTAATTGCTATCTTTGCAGTGTCTGATTATCATTTCATCAGCTGGAATTTGTGAAAATCAGATTTCTGTATTATGTGGGTAACTTAAATTCTCAGATACAGTGATGTTTGTGAAATGTTAAGGAACTTTTGTCAAATTCCTCCAAAGTGTAGAATATAGGTTGATGGTAATTCATAAGAACAACTATTGCCCTTGCAGTCTGTTTCCATACTAGAAGTTTGAGTAAAACCAGTTTTGGGGAAGCTGAAAGATGTCTGCCGTGGCTCAGATATCATCTGTGAACCCATAAAAATGAAGGGTGATACTATGATGCTGAAATAAGAACATGATGTTGAGGAGCAAAAATAGCACTCCATTTCAATGATTCACCAAACCATTGAAATAGCAACATTTATCTTTAAAAACATGAATTATACAGTAGAACATTAGAGGGATACAGTCATGTATTGCATACTAGTGTTTGTTTTTGAGCTCTATGGAATCTTAAATGGAAAAGAATACAAGACAATGGCTGAAGGCATTTGAAACGATTTTAAATTAAGACCTCTCTAAATTCAGTTCTCCTTGAGTGAGGGGACTATCATGAAAATAAAAATAGAAGTGGGAATTTAGAGAGCTATTGGTTCAGTAAATTGCTTTTAACGTAAATACTTCCCCCTCCCACCCTTTAAAATGATTTCATATAAGCATGATGGTAAAAATAGCACCCCAGATTTGCATGTCTGTTCCATTCCATTATGTCAATAACCTCCTAAGTGTGCCAAAAAAACCAAAAACAAACCAAAGAAAAATACTTGCTTACCCACTTTAAAGGTAACGTAGATGTGTGGAACTACCTTGAGATTTCAGTTACTTTGAAGTTGTGGTGGCAGCGGTCGTCTTGGAAACCTCCACTTTGGTTTGTACATTTTGTTTAAGATCAAAAATGTAGAACAAGTACCTTACTTAGCCCCTTCTTTGACTATCACCATGTTTCTGAAAGTTAAAGGATGCCTCAGCAACTAAAGTATCTGCATGCCCACCTATGGAGACCCTGCCAACTTGCCCTCTCCCAGGTTTGGGTTTGGAGCAGGAACCAGAGGGGGGAGACTCTACGAATTTCTGGGTCCTGGGAAAGAGAGGGTATTGTTGCCCTTGTTAGCGGGGGGGGGGGGGGGTCTTGATTTGGATAACAGAGGTTTCTGATCCACTGTGTGTGACCCCAAAAGGGCTTTTTATAAGAGGATAATTGCGAATGCGAGGAAGGACAAGACAAGTAACAGTCATGTTCCTCTTTATTGACAGTGTGAGGAATTACAGACAAGAAAATGCTTAAGTATATGACAGTCAGTAGTATTAGTCTATGACAATTCCAAGGTAAAAGCAAAAGATTAGTAAAAAGACTGCATCAAGCTAATACTGGCCAGGTCTATTTCTATTTAGTTCTCTATTTGACTGTGTTTAGTTCCTATCTCCTATTTTATTTCTCTCACTCTCCTTTTCAGCTTGTTTAGTTTGTTTTATTTAGTCTATATTCTTACCCAGTCCGTGAGAGCCGTGCCTGTTCCCCAAAAGCTGGGTCTTCTGGTTTAGGTTGGCAGTAATCTCTTTAAGTCAGCTCCGAAGATCACCCAAAGTCAGGTTTTCAGAGGGTGCACACCACACTACCAAGCAGGGGGCTAGCCTTTTTATTGTATCTAAGTGTCACACTTGGAACCATGAAAAAAAGCTTAACTTGTGTAACTGAGATCGTGTGATTAAAAAGGTCAACTGACAGTTCCTCCTTTTCCCAGAATGGCACACTTACAGTTCTTCTTTGGACGAGGTCAACTGTGAGTTACTTACAGTTCCTCATAAAACTTGAGGCACTTAGACAGATGTTTCTGTGGTGTCTAGCTGGTTTTGTCTGAGGTTTATTTTGCTGACGTGGTTTCTTTCTTAAGGTGTCTGACTTTCAGCTTACCAGCTTGATTATTTTGATTAAGACAGGCATTAATTGATTGATTGATTGATTTAAGACAGGCAGTGTCCTTTGCACTGGAACCTTTTTTCCTAGCCTATTGATGTGCACAAATCTGTTACTGTTTTGGGATATCCCTTGCAGCAGGGGAATGGGAATTTTTATTATTTGATCACAGTGAAACAGATGAACTAGTTTCAAAATAAATGATGAACACTAAACTAATTTCACATTATACTATGATAATCACAATGGAATTTATATTGAAGTGAGCTGTGAAATGTTTTTGGAGTCTCTAACACTGCAGTTGGCACTACTAAAAGGGTGGAAGACTAACCTAGCTTTCAACAAAGATCATGATGCTGATGTCTGATTTTTACATGCCAGGGTTAGCAGGCATGTAACTTGGCTTTATGTAGTAATGAGTCATGACTAAAGTCCATCGTGGGCTCACCACAGTATTTCCTTGAATATAAGCCTCACTTCTGGATAACTAGTAGCCAAGATTGATAGATTTTTAAGGTGAGAAGTGACCAATATGATCATCTAGTCTGACCATGTGCACAATGCAGGCCACAGAACCTCCTGCCTACTCCTTCAATAGACACCTAACCTATGATGGAGTCATTGAAGTCTGCAAAACAAGGTTTAAAGGCTTCAAACTACAGACACACAACTAGCAACTGACCCATGCCCCATCTTACAGGGGAAGGGTGGGGGACGCAGGGCCCCTGTCGATTACCTTGAGTGAAATCCCTCCTGACCCCAGATATGTTGATCAGCTAATCCTTGAGCATGTGAGCAAGTGTCACCAGCAAGATATCCAAAGAAGAATTCTCTGAACCAATGTGAAACCAAACCCATCTAACATCCCCTTACAGGTCACTGGCTACTTACCACCAGTAGTCAAAGGTGAGTTAATTGCTATAATAGACTGTCCTATCATACCATCCTCTCTATAAATACATTCATTTTGAAGCCAGCTACATTTTTTGCCCCCACTGCTCCTTTCATAAGGCTATACTAGAACTTCACTCCTGAGAGGGTTAGAAACCTTTGTCTAATTTCAAGTTTAAACTTCCTGATGGGCAGTTCATATCCATTTGTGCTTGTGTCCTCATTGGTGCTGAACTTAAATAATTCCTCTCCCTCCCTCGTACTTATCCTTTTGATGTAGTTAGAAGGATAACACTTGCAAACTGATGGGTAGTTGAAGCATTAATTCTTCTAATCTAGGGGATCTTGTCCCCTCTTCCTTGGAAACCAGTTCTCTGCTTTTTTCCCACTCATCCCATTTCAGAAGATTGTGGAGAAGGAAATGTTAGTATTGGAGACAATTATATTGTGTTCTAGACCTGAGATTAGGTAGGTCAGACAGCGGTAAAAATAAAGCATAGAAAATCAAACAGAAAAATAATCTCTTTAATGTTCAAAAAAGGTTTCTGTCTTCGACTTCTTCTGGACGTCTCTTAATCCAAAGAAAAGGTACTGTTCATTTTCAATAGCGTATAGGAAATACGTGAGAAAAGATGATATCATCTCTAGATCTTTGCTGCACACAGCAACATCAGCACAGCAAGGCTCTGTTTCCTGGTCAGGTCATGCACATGTTTGGCTTTCTATTAGAACCTGGCAAGATGCCCCTGAAATGAAAAGATGGAGTTTAAACATCCCTTTTGTGTATGACCAGATAAAGAGCTCAAGATTTCAAAGGAAATAAAACATTTTTGTGTATGAAAAATCAGTTGTCCTTCCTCAAACTATTATAAAACATTACTTACTCAAACCAAAATCACAATAAAATTATGAAACACAGTATTAGCAGCAGGTTTGTCTGGAGTTAAAGGATGCTTAGTGAAGCTTTGGACCTTTAAAGATTAAAAAGTGTCGTATGCATTTTTAACCACTAACAGCCATATACTTAAAAACAACACTATAGAACTTCACAACCTACCTAGCTAAGATGAAGTGTCGTACCTTTAAGATGTTCACTGTCTGTCATAGAACCATTTTATGATTCTCTTTTACTTATTGGTTTAGTGTATATTGGTCACTTACTTCCTTACTTGTTGTTTATTCCTTTTACTTATTGGTGGAAGAATCTGAAGACAGCTGTCTTTGGTGATTGTATGTTAGCATCTTGGGAAGAAAAATCCATGTGACTTGCTCTTTACTTACTTCAAAGAGCATTTCCCCATTCTCTGCAGACTAAGGTGAAGGAAAAGTTGATGGCAGAAGAGCATGAGGTGGAAAAGCAAAGTATCGGAAGAACAATGTGATGGAGAGAGCGGATAAAATTGACTATTAATCATGGTTGCAACCATCCACTAATGAAGATGCCACACAAAAAGGCTGGATATTATGTGAGAAAATAATCTACTTATAGCAACTACAACTTGGAGAAAATATAAGCTAATTTTCCTCCGTTTGGCAACCTGGTAGAATTTTTACTAAGTTGACATATTTCATTATTAGAATGACTAGAGGGGAAAGTAATAAGATGTAGATGTTTGGCCTTTTTCCCCCCTTCCGATCAGACACCCAATACCTAGTTAAGTATGGTAGCATATAAAGAATAGATCACTTGTGTCCTCCTGTTTTGCCCTGGTACAAGGCTTTCATTCTGTTCAGAGATAGGTAAAACAACCACATATATTTTTCTTTGTTATGAGCATATGCAGCACCTACCTGAACAGTAACTGGTTTTTTGTCTCTTCTTAAGTCAATATCCGATATGCAAGTTTATTAGTGGTATATTGGTAGTTTGTATTTGTCTGTTGCTTTGTAACTGATGTTTCCCTGACCATCTCTAAGGTACTGGAAGATGCAGCACTGTTGCCTAGAAATTAATAAAATAGATTTTAAAAATTTGGTCACCCTGTTCTGTAGTTTAATGAAGATGATATTAGCTCCAAATTTAGCTCTCTTGTACATATGCATTGATAGTTTTTAATGATATGATGACTTTATATTTTCTCCATGTATCTTCTGTCTGGTTCAGTGATTGGGTGGTTATTCACTGTTTCTTTCTACTTCTATTAAATGCATGACTAATGCACACCATTCAGACATTACACTCCATATGAAATTATTTCTTCCTGGGTGATTATATGGTGGTTTTGCCATAATATCTCTGTTTTACAAGGATCTTCCTGATACTGATGTAGGGATTAAGTGGTATTATCCCAGTTTTACTGCTAGGTAACTAAAACAGAAAGATTAAGGCTAAAGGGTCCACTAATCTTGAGTACTCATCTTGACACCTAGTGCTTGATTTCTTCAGAATACTTAACCTTTTTACAGCATTTGATGTGTTCAAAGCACAGCTCCAGTTGACTTCAGTTGTAGTTGTGAATGCTCATGCCTTCTGAAAATTTGGCCTTGAGAGTCTAAGTGCTCAGAAATTGAGAAAACAGCTAGTGGCTCAATATGAAAATTTGAGTGACCTTGCCAAGCACTGTATGCGAATTCTGGCAGAGGCAGGGATAGTATCCAGTTGTACAGGGTGGCATTTAGTTGCCTAAGCTAGGAGACCATTTCTTTTCCTGTAATACCGTGCCTCATTTACTACATACATGCCAATTTATGCAACAACTGAGGCTAGAGTCCTACAGACAACGGCCTTGTTCACTACAAAAGCCTGATTTAGAATACCATCCATCCTGTGCATGGAGTGAGGCAGAGTATGGTGGAAGAAACATCATCATGTAGCTAAAGGCTGTGTCACAATAAATGTACACAAAGGACAGGAGACAGGTTACTCGGGCGTCAGGCAACTTTTGTTCTGGCATTTCCTAAGTTTTCACTGCTTGACTTTACAGCCTGAACATAATTTCAGTGCAGGATTTTAAGTCTTTATAAAGTAAAAATATACATTTTTAAGACGCACAAAGTTCCAGCATGTGAAACAATACTAACCTGCAACTTGTGTTTAAACCTTTAGATGCATGAGACAGATCTGTATTCCTGGAGTTAGCTAAGTACTTGGAGAAGTAGAAGGCTGTTGTCCTTTTATGAGCAAGGCACAGTGGTGGCAGGGGTGTGTGTGACTTTTTTTGCATACTGATGCATCTGCACCCCGAATAGAGCTGAAAAGGGTGGGGTTTCTCAAGATGGTATACTTGGATCTTATCAGATAGTAACTTACATCTCATGTGGTCAAATTGGCAGTTTAAACACGTACTCTGAATTTTCACTGTTCCCCACTTCGTTGGTTTGACAAGCATCTTGTTTGTTCTAGACTCTAAAAATGTTTTTAACTTTCTGTGCCGCTCCTGGGAAGGAGGGAATGGTGATACCAAGCTCTGAGAGTTGAGCTGCTTTTATTCCCTTGTTAGAGAGACAAGGTGGGTGAGGTAATCTCTTACTAGATCATCTTCTTGTTGGTGAGTCAGACAAACACTTTATCTCTTATTCTTAAGAACAGCACTTCGTAAGCTTGAAAGCTTGTGTAAGTAGTGAGCCATATATCCAATTTCTCTATTTAGTCCATGATTTTTACTGTATAGCAGAGTTAGAAATTTAAACTGCCAGGCTTGTCTTTTGAAGGTATTGTTCAGGTTTCCTGTGAGAGTGATGACTGAGAGGTCAGATATGGAGGGATCAGTTTGTGAAAACGTTCACCCACAAGTGCTGTGGTTTTTCTCCCTGTGCGATTTCATTAGGGAGCGCAATTCAGGCACTTGGTGCACTGGATGAAGTACACCATGTGTTGCGATATACATGTGCAGGTCCCACAGGTCTTGGAAAGTGTGTTGTGGGGATTGTTGATAATCTTAGCAGAGTAGATGTGTCCACAGGTACTGCAGCTGTTGTGCCATCCATTTCATACTTTTGCAGTGGAAAACTACTGTTGCGTTCCAAAAAAATAAATAAAATGTAGTATTTTCCTTCCTATACTTACAGTGATGCCCAAATCAGGCTAAGAACAGCCTAGCACTTGAAGTCTGATTCTGGAAGCTAAGCACACTTACTAGCTCAGAAAGCCAATACCTAGTTGTTATACCTCTTCTGCTATTCTGTGTAATTAACTGTTGCTCAATGTCATATGTGGCAAGAACATGGTAAACCAGTCTGTGCCGCAGAATAATTTTGTCTTCTGTAACATACTGCATTGTTTTGTAACCATTTGGTTCAGAACCAGTAGTTTGGCATCTTTTGCTTATAGTAAGAAAGCAGGATGCTTGTGGTGTCTAATGTAATTCTTGAACAGTTTTTTACGTCTAGAGAAAAGTGCTCCTTCCTAAAGAAATGTGCCTGCTTGTCTAAAAATGAGGGGTGGAGGATGAGGAAGATGCCTGTGTTAGCATTTCTGCTCTAATTGTATAAAAGTGTTGTTCAAACTGCCTGGAGGGGATTTATTTTGGAATATACAGAAAAAACAAAGAGCACAAAGTAATGCAGTTAATGCCTACCAATGGTCTGTGTATTATAGCAAACTCAGAGGAAGGTGATAGTAAGATTAGATGAAAAGATTAGGTCTCTGAAATGTCCTTGTTCATTTGGAACAGCCCTTGCAGCATTTATGCACTTGTATAAATATTAATGGTGACTGACAAGCGTGTAGCGGGAAGAACAGACTCAGTAATTTCAAGGAGTCTGGGGAAACCTGCACGTGACAACAGACTGGAAATAAGACTGCGGAACTGCCTTGTATTTCTGGGGCACGGTATGGGAGTTCCCTGCTGCACCAGAGGTAATTCCTGAAGCTGATAATTACCAGTCATATTTTGGGAGGTAGAGGAGAGAGAAAAGACCAAATATCTAATAACACATTTTTTTCTAAAGCTTGATTTTTGCCACTAAGCTGACTGATCCCTGCATAGAGGTATAATCTTTCTATTATTAGAGGAGCTGGGATTCCCAGCAGCATAGCATTCTTCCTTCACTTTCATTCTTAGTAAGCAGAGGGAATTTCATGATCCCGCAAGTGTCTCCCTGGCTGTCTCCCACATACATCACATGCTCTGCAAAGCAAAGTGCAACAACAGACGTGGAGAGCTTTGGCAGTACAACTGACTGCCAGAGTTCCACTAATAACCTTGGTGCTGCTGCTGCAAGGTTGTCTGTCTGTATTGACTGAAAGCTACCACGTTTATTTCCTCTGTCAGATTCTCTGTGGTGATTTTTTTTTTCCTTTAAAAAAGCAAACATCTTTTAAATCTGCTTCCAGAATGAGCAGGGGGAACTGGCTGCTCTTCTTTCCATCCCCCCAATCTCCCTCACACACACCCAAGTGTGCAGCAGAATGCATACGGTTTGAATAGCAAAACCCTTACAGGTTTTCTACTGCTGTGGAGCTGTTGTTAAAAAATAAAAAAATAAAATAATAATAATAATAAATGTATATTACAAAGAGGCAGAAACAGATGGTGGAGCGAGCTTGCTTCCATCAACAAATTTTATAAACAATGAAATTTTAATGTTCCAGTACTGGAACATTGATTGTTTGGGGGACGGAGACAGAAGCATTTCACCAACTATGAAATTTATTTACTTCTGATACTGTCCATACAATCACAGTACATTTAAGCTTACATTTGAAATTAAAAGCTTCCTATGCATGTTTTGGAGAACGATTACAAATGATTTTGTATAAAATGAATGTTTAAACCAATCAAAGAACTCAGGGAGGGCTAGTCATGTTACATGAAGATTTGTAAAAGATCAGCCATCTTTATGTAATGTCCTTATACAGAAATGGGAGAAATATTTTCAAATTGCAGGACGTATAATGTTTTCTTCAATTAAAATTTTTTCAGTTGAGGTTTTTGCTCAGATTTTCAAAAAGAGACCAAGCATAGCAAACTTCTGCATAATCTTAAACTGCTTAAAATTTGAGAAGTGCCAGAGGACAGACTAGAGGAAGAATCAGTGTTATGCACTTATACTGCTTTAGTATTAGTATTATCCTGTATTAGGTTTAGTTTTTAGTATTGGTTCTATACTGAAAAGTGACATCTCCGTGTCTCACTGATTTTTCTCATCAAACATACTTAGGTCACGTCTAACACTACAAATTTACAGCAGCATAGCTGCACCGCTGTAGCTCTTCTGGTGAAGATGCTGTAGGTCAATGTGGGAGAGCTCTCCTGTTGTCTTAGCTACCATCTTTTGCAAAAGTGGAGTTGCTGTGTTGATGGGAGAGTGTCTCCCTTGCCTATACCTGTGCCTGGGTAAGTGTAAGTCAGGGGGTTGCTTATTCACACCCCTCAGCAACATTAAGTTATACCAAAGTAATTTTGTATTGAAGAGCAGGTTTAGATTGCAAACAGTAAACTATAGCTGCTAGTTTCACCAATTCAGCCTGGACTTTGAGAGTCAAGTTGTCTCCATCACCAGACCTTGTTACACCATCTACAGATGTTCTGTGGATCAAATTAGGTCCTCATCTATACCTATGAAATTCCATTTCTTCAGATTGTGCCTGATTCTGCTGTAAATTACTCAAGGTTAATGGGGATACACAGGTTTTAATGAAGGGATAATTTGGGTGTGATCCATAAGATTAAAAGAACAACCACAAAATTAGTTTCTTGACTGAGCATAGGGCTAATAGTTCATGAGCCAGAAGACATCTATTCACAAAGTGATCAAATAGGAAATGGAAATCAGTGACAATTAGGGAACATCACAGTGTCATTCCCAATGACCTCTTAGATTAGAACCATGCCTGAAATGCTTAAACTTCATGCTTACTGTGAATGGGCATATACAGTTGCATAGTGAAAGTGCATGCTTGTTAACATATTTATAGATGCTAGTTACCATCAAACTCATAATGCCTGTAAGATTTCCTGTTAACGTTGTCGGCCAAAGCGTAGTGGTCTGCATGCGTACCAGACCTATTAGTAAAAATCTGTCAGCGACTACAAAGGTGTATTTTCAATAGTGTCTGCACAGCTTCCCAAATGAGACAAGGACCACAGAGTTGACCATACTTGTCACTGAAAGTCTTTGTTTTCCTGGTCTATTCAGCACATAGTAAGCTATTGCAATATAGTAGCTGTATAAATACAAAGTGAGATGGAGACAGTGCATGCCTAGAAATATGCTGTACATTTTAGAACAGAAACCTCTATGGCTTCATATGGTCATTGTAATTCTTAGGTATGAAAACACTGTTATTTACCATGTAGGCATGTCACACTCTGGTATAACTGCTCTGGGTATATCCTTGGCAGGCCTCAAGCAGACTGACGCAGCTACAAATGCACTTCCAGTTAACTGATAATTTCATCTTAATGTCCATATGTCTGAGACATGTTCTTGCCTCCCACCCCCAAGGAAACAAAAACATTACAAAAGTGCCAAGTTTCCAATCCTTACAGTTAGTTACAAGGTAAGGGAACTCCATTTTGAAAATAGGACTGGCACATTGAGTACTAAAGTGCTTCAAAATGGGCTAATGCTCTTTCAGAATGGAGGGCTTTTCTTCCAGTGCCATGTTGATGGGTATGTCTAAGAACTCAACAGAACTTTTTAAACACTGACAATTAAATGATTAGATTAATGGTAATACTGTGGTGGCAGAGTAAGAATTTAAGTCAGCAAATGTGAAAGTTGAAAATGAATGATGATCTTTTTCCTTCCTTTCCTAGCAGCCTAAGAATAAGGCCCTATCAAGAGTTCCTCCTCCTTATCATCCACATGAAGATTCTTTATAATGCATGGTTCCAAAGGGGCAGCTGTGGTGGTCTAGTTCAGTAAAACAAACAAGGACTCCTGGAGCACTTAGACTAACAAATTTATTTATTGCATGATCTATCTTGGGAGAAGTGGGATATTTCTGCCCCAAAAGCTTCTGCAATAAATAAATTTTTTTAGTCTTTGGTTGCCAAAGGACTCCTTGTTTTTTTACAATGCATAAATGTCATGGTGCTTCACCCATGAGCCGTCACATAGAACCTATCCTTGAAGTTTCCACTTAAGAAAAAAATAGTTTATCCTTTCTAGGTCACAGTGCTGTTGCTGTTCCTCTGCCACACTGCTCCTCCAACCATAAGCAACTTTGGCTGCAATTTACTCTCTGCCTTTTTTGCAGAGTCTGTGTTGACCATTGTGGTGTGTAGAGTTTTTTTGTTTGTTTTTTGGTTTTTTGTTGGTTTTGGTTTTTTTGCATGCACCCAAAGCTCTTTGGGAACAGGATGTTGTAGTAATGAGTAGTGGTAGGGAGTGAAAGGAAATGTATTCATAATATAATCTGTGCTTTTATGAATAACTGAATTTTCTCATTCTTTAATCTTCCTTTTCTGCACCCTAACTAGCTAACAGTGTCGTGCTATGAATATTTCTAGGCTATGGCCTTCAGGTTGGTCATCGCTGACAGATGTACACAGTGATTTGTCAGAAAAGCTCAAATGTTTATGAAAATATGTGGACAAATGTTACTTAACGCTTCAGTGGATGCTATAGTTGAAAAATATGGGTAGTTGGAGTTATTTTAACATCATTTGTACTGTGGGTGGGAAGAAGCTAATGAAATTTTCTAGTCCAACCATTTCCTCTAGTAGTCTGGCAGTACTGAAGAGTTTCCAAAGGCATTAGTTAGAACTTGTGGGCATTCTTTCCTGTTAACATACCTCCCTCTGTATGAGAACAAAATTGAAGTTCGTATTTAAAGTTGCAGTGTGAGGGATTTGACCTTCAGTCAAGCCAGTCATGCCCCATGGAATGAATAGCATATTACAGTATGAAATTCCAAACAGACATAGCATGCAAATGACTTATGACTGTGTAAGATGAGATGGCCAGAAAAAATCTAAAACTTGGGCCCACCCTTCCATGCCTCCCTACTGGAAAAAAATAGCCATGTTTTAAAGTTGTATGTGTCCTTCAGTGTAGTGGAATCCGCATTCAGTTTTGCTGGTGAATTTGTGTTCCTTAGTGCCCTAAATGAATTCCTGTTTCTGGAATATTCCTTTGCAACTCATTCAGTTCGTGGCAATGAGCCCTCATTTAAACTGATCAATAAGAAGCAAGCATTCTGGCTGTCCCGTGGGAGGATTCGAACTCCTTAGTTAACACCATAAGTGCCACAGGGCTCCTTGCTTCAAGACTAATATTTATTTATCACATGAGATTTTGTGGGAGAAAATAAATAATAATAAATAAATTTGTTAGTCTTTTAAGAGCCACAGGTCTCCTTGCGCTGAACTAGACTAACACGGCTGCCCCTTTGGAACTTAGTTAACACTGACAGTGAACATGCGAAGGCTGCCTAAACCCTTCATATGTCATGGGATTGACGTGGGACCCTTAACTCCGCACCTGTGCAGATGTTTGATGGTAGCTAAAAGCCAGTACATTAGCACACAGCTTCAGAGTAAGACAACTAGGTGCAAATAACTTGATACATTGTACACAAGTTGCAAGGGCTTAGCGTTTTCAAACCCTTGCCACCCCCTTTGTCCAGGTGCAGAAGAAGGGTATTTGAATGGTCATGAAGAACTGATACTTCCTTCACTGTAATTGAGATGTTCTGTGCAAGATATAGTTGGGAGATCATAGCTGAAGTGTTGCATGCAGCTGTCATAATAGCACTTCCCCTTCCTGCAAATATTCAGGACTGGTGAGGGTCTTTATCTTACAGTGGAATGAGAATGAATGTCAATGGAGAATTCCATTTTCCAAGTGGGCTCAGACTGTGGTTTCTCTTGCCAACTCAAGGTAATTGAAAGCCTCAATTTATAGGGTTGGGTATCACTGAGCATTGTGCTTGTTAAGCTGCCTCTCAGATTTCAAGCTGGGTTTAACTGTATGGAATCCTGGGGAATGGGGAAGCAGAAGAATGAGAGCTAGGCAGAAGGAATAGGTTTAAAATCTTAGCAAATATTTCTCTTTGCATAGATAGGTCTATACCACAGTTAGACATCTGTGGCTGTGCAGTGCCAGCTGACTTGGACTTGCAGGGTCTAGGAAAAGGAGCTATTTAATCGATGATCTCATGAGGTCCCTGCCAACCCTATGATTCTATTCTATTCTAATTGCAGTATAGACATTTAGGCTTGGGCTTCAGCCTGAGTTTGGTCCCTTGCACTTCATGGACCTGGGATTCAGCCCGTGACTGAGCATCTAGAACGCAAGTTTCTCAGCGCCTTAGCTGAAGTCAGCTAGCAGAGGCCAGTTGCCGGTATGTAAATTCAGTGTAAATATTAAAGAAAATGGACAGTTGTCCGAAAGTCTCAGTGTACTGTATTCTTTACAAAATGGTGACCAATGCTGATAGGATTCATCAGCTAACCCCTTCCTTTTTGTGTTTGTAAAAGGCTAATATTCTGACAGAATTCCAGAGAGGTTCAGATAACAAGAAGGGCAGTTGAGTTTTTTTAATCTAATAAAATATGCATAAAAGGTTAATGTGCTCCATGACTGTTATGATATTTCTGTGTTCTAGATAACTTGAAGGCCAAGTACTGACACTTTTATCATTTGGAGAATGCTTGTGGAGCTGGCAGTTAGCATTCTGCCGCCCTTACTTACTTAAAGACAGTTCAGCTTTATTTATGGATACAAGTTCTTTATTCCGGAATAGTAAAGGACTTTGTACTAAGATCTGAAGGGGATAGCTATCTTAGTCTAGTTAGGAAAACAAAAAAGGAGTCTGGTGTCACTTTTGAACACTAACATTGATTAATTGTATGAGCTCCCACAAAAGTTCACGCGATAAATAAATTTGTTAGTCTTTAAAAGTGTGGCCAGACTTCTTGTTTGTACTGAGTCACTTTGTATGTTTCTCCATCCTGTTTCTGTTCTCTTTAGTTCCGCCTCTACCATCAATGCCATATATCATAGTCAATCTTCTCTTTGAGAGAGGTTTTTTTTTATTTTTTTTAAGTTCATGTTGTGAAAATCACTTTTTGAATGCTGGGTCATGGTGGTTCTCCTCTACACAGCCTGAATGAATAAGGGGCAAGCAAATGATCATGGCTTTTCAAGGGCACTTTACTGTCCTTCACTTAAGTTCTGTTTCTTCCTGCTTACAACTTGAGAGATCTACAGTGCTCTAAAAGGCCTTTCCTCAACTTAGTTTGTATGTCTGTAACAATGAAACCAGACTACCATAAAAAAAAATCATATAACCTGGTTTCTACAGTTCATAAGTCTATAGTGACAGATCCAAGTGAATTCTGTTGCAATAAAGATTCATGGCAGTCCAGACACCGCAAGAGAGAGCTCTAAGAACTTGTGTAGGATGGATGTTGTGTACATTGTCTATGTACAGAATATATTTATATAGTCAATTGAGAGCAAATTAAATGAATACCTGTCAGGGATGGTCTAGAGTAGGGCTGTACAAATCCTGGGTGACAAGCTGCCATGGTGCCCAGAAATTTCACCATTGCACCTACCTGTGTGATGGTGTTTCAGAAGCAAAATGCTTCTGGGGGAAATGGGAGGAGGGGAATACTTCCAGCAGTGCTGCCATGTAGACCGCTCCCCTGCTTCCCCCAACTGCCGTCACTGAAAGCGCTCTGGTCAGGCTTGTCACGAGTGGAAGGCCTCAGGCCTTTTTGCACCAGAGTGCTGCTGAAACTGTTGGCTTTGGTGGCTTTTTTGTTTGGGTTGGTTTTGATTTTTTCCTTAATTTTGCTGCAAGGGGTGCACCTTTTCTGAAATGCCTGGTTGTTTAGATTTTGGGCTGGCTCCTAGCTGGAAGGCATATTTGTTGTGTCGATGGGAGGGCACCTCCAGGCAGCATAACACCACGAAGACACTGCAGTAGATCAGTGTAAATACATCCAGATAGTCAAGCTAACATGTACCATGCATATCTCTTGTCAACCACTGGTGGCAGTGTAGATCAGACCCAAGTTCCCCCATCCCCACTGTGGTATATGTATGATGATTGTGTCTCTGAACACTGGTGATAGACAGGGAATTTTTTTTTATTTACAAAGCTTATTATTTCAGTTTTGCCTTTAAATGGTGAAACTGTTAACCAGTGATACACAGGGAAAAGGCGGCATTAACCAGTTTAACGTCTTGGGTTTCCTCCATTTGTTGTACAGTAAACGGCTCAGAATTTAAATTGTATAGTGTTGAATAGTATTCACCTGTCTTGCGTTTCCTTTTATTTTAACAATGGATAGCTATTTTCCTGATAAGCTCAGTAAGTTCACCAATACAGCCTGGTATTTCCGGTGTTGGTTGGGCTTTGCAGAATGAAATGGCATTGAAAGCAACAAAGTGATAATCGGTGTTAGGATTAAGAGTCTGAGCAAGGTGCCAACAGAGCACTTGAAAGTGGAGTGGATAATTTGGGCCTTGAAGTTGGCAGGTGTTAGTTGTGAGAGGATTGCTGGTATGGGCAGCGTAGTATGGATGACGCACATGAACAGCAAACAGCCCAGGGAGTGAAAAAACTTCTTTTAGGAAAATTTTAAATCAAAAGTTAACTGATCTGGAACCTTTCCCATCCTTTGGCCCAACTCAGCCTCCACTCCAGAATAATGTCTTTATGCACAGCTCATGTATTTGACATGAAAATAATAGCCAGAAATAGCCTCTTTACCCACAAGGCTTGAAATATTTTAAAGACACCATGTTCGCTGAGATGAGATGAAGGGGGGAAAGGAAGTTCTGCAATGAAAAGGTCTCCTGGGAATGGTAACATTATACAGGGTTCAGTGTGACTGAATAGCTTCCTTAGAATTCTAACAGAAGCTGAGACCTGCATTTGATGAGGTAAGGTTGTGGGGAGAAAGACATGGAACCTGAAAATGTTTATATTAAGCACGTAACTTGTTAGATGGTAGCACTGCAGTGGCTACAAAAGCAAATAGGGTAGACATCGTACATTCCTAGTTCACATATTTTGACACACAACTATTTTAATAAAAAAAAGGATTTAGTCAATACGCTAAGCATTCCCTTACTGCTATTTGTGTCAGGGGATGAATAAGAGGGTATCTGTTTAACACGTTCTCCAAAGGCATATTATATTTGCAGCTGTACTACTTTCAAGGAGAAGGGCTGCATAAATTGAGGTAGTGGTAATGAGCCATGGAGAGTTTAATTCCTAGATTCTTTGTTGAAATCTATATTGGGGGTTTAATTGATGGTTGCCTTAAAATTACTTAGTGCTGTGATAGTTAGATCTCAGTTGTTCAGGAGCCAAATTAGCAATCAGCATGATCCAAAAGAGCCACAGTAGTGTGAATACATTTTTATTTACTATAGTGTGATATATTTATATTTAAAAAGGATGACAGGAAATATTTAGTTTGTAACATATATTCTCACAGCAAAAGGACTGAGCAAGTATTTTATCAACAGCGATTGGTTAATAACTTAGTAAAAGCATCCTGATTGGTAAATAAATAGGTTAATTAAATAAGATGTTCTTGATAAATATATTTTTCACTTGAATTTTTTCTAGTCTGATTTTTATTTATCTCAGTCCTGCATTGAAATCCCTCTTCTAGAAATTTAATCTCATATGAATTTGCTTTGACATCTTGGAAAGAAAAACTATATGAAAACGCAAATAATGTTATCAATATTAACACGGACGTATTACTTGTCTATAGTTGAAAATTATTTCATATTAAGGTAGCGTGTGCATTTAAAGCACAAACACTAGTCTGGAGTAGTTCATGTCAGTGTCTACATGAGGAGCTTTTTTAGTAATAGTTAGTTATTTCAGTTAATTTCCACTGTAGACAGGCAGCTAAAAAAATAGTTGTAGTAAGTATCAAGATTTGATGTATAGCATGCAATGATGATCTTGAAGATAAACTTCCTCAGTAAGTATCAATTTAAACTACCTTAATAGTATTCAGCCGAGCCCTTAAAGTTGCCATTTGTATCTAAGTTAAAGGAATTTAAATGATGAAAAACACTAGGATATTTTCATTTAAGCCAGCCATTAGTTTTATTTTCGCTCGTGTGTGTGTGTGTGTGTGTGTGTGTGTGTGTGTGTGTGTGTGTGTG
>ML681981.1:20114376-20332797 GCA_007922195.1 Podocnemis expansa | reverse complement strand
TGTGTGTGTGTGTGTGTGTGTGTGTGTGTGTGTGTGTGTGTGTGTGTCTCCATTAGCCAAGAAGCCAGTGAGGTTTGCAGCATTCAGTATTGTGACCCATTTTTCCTGGGCCTTAATGCACCTGAGAGATAATGATGATTGTCCCCTAAGTGGTAGTAAAGAGCAGCAGACTGTTGTGTGACAAAAAATTTAAGGACAGTTGATGAACATGGATAGTTACAAAAGCCTGTACTTGAGCCCAGGAATAACTCACCTGTACATTCCACTGCAATTTGGTGATAAGCAGGATGTTTTGTATTGAGGATTAAATGCTGGTGGTCAGTTGCACATAATTAGAAAGTTGGGAAAGACTCATAAGTATAGGTTTCTGACTTGTGGTAAATCTGATTCAGGAAAGTATGGTTATTAAGACTGAAGATTGTGTGCCTGGTGTCTGTGGAATGTGAAATTTTAATATTGGGTAAAATCCTTCATTGCAATATCAGTAGGCAGCCTGCCTGCCATGGACTCCTGTAATTGTAAGGAAGAATAACTTATTGCTGGAACATATTCAGATAGTGGGAGGGGAAACTACTTCAAAAACTCCAGTAACTCATGATCTGGTTGTCTGTACCTGATGGATGATGACAGCAGCCTTGGTTATGGACCTCTTCTCCTTCCTCGTCCGTTTTGGCCAGCTGTAGCTGGCAATGGTTAATTTGTGTCAGGGTTTGATTCTCAGTACCTCAGGGCTTGGCAGTTAATAGCCCCAGTACCTTTGGTCCTGCGTGTCAATCCCATCAATTTAGTGATTGTACCTTGATAACCTAGCAGTCGAGTTCATAAACTCCAGAAGGCTGTAGCTAACCAGAATTTCAAATGACCTTGAACTGGGCTATTTTTGCAAAGAGGAATGATTAAGTGGGTGCTTTCCTAGACTTCTCCATCCCTGGATAAGACTTCCCACGCACAGTGGACCATGCTTCTTACCTAAGGTCAGACCTCTGAGATGTAGAAAAGAGGGATCAGACAGAAGCACAGGTGGAGGCCAGGGGTTCATTAAAAATGCAAAAATCTCTGCCCCAGTGTGCACTGTAAATTTTCTCTTGCTTAAGAAACCTACAGCAAGATCTCCTTCTGTCCTCTCATGCTTTCACTGGCAAATCTACAAAAAAAAAAAAAAAAAAAAGTGGCTGATCCCCAAAAGAAGGGGGTGGGGAAAGGAGTCTTCCCACGAGAACTCATGGTAAAATTATATATTCTCTTAATCTTTTATTTCTCTTTTTAACAAAACCTAAAATCAAAAACATTCCACAAAAGTAATTTCTCATTCTTCTTCAAGTGATTGCTCCTGGCCATTCCACTGTAGGTGTATGTGAACGCATGCATGGATAGCCAGAGACTTTTCCTATAGAGCACTCGTAGGGTCGGCTGTGGCGCCCTCCGGAGTGGAGGTGTCGCGGGTCTCTATATGAGTCACAGCCGACCTGCCTGCTCCTCAGTTCCTTCTAACTGCAGTGGCAGTAGCTGGAGTGCTTCTGACTGTCTTTCAAGCAGTCCTTCATTGCTGCTGTTAGAAAGAGTACCTGTTACAGAGTTAGTTGGCTGCCAGCCTCTCGGTCGGGGCATACCAGGGTTTAAAACTTGTGAAGCATGTTGCAAGCTGATGCCGCTTGACGACCTGCACCGCTCCTGTTTGAGGTGTTTGGGAGAGGTGCACCTCAAGGACAAGTGTAAAATCCACAAGAGCTTCAAGCTGTGCACTCAGAAGGATAGGGAGCAAAGGCTGAAGTTTCTTTTGATGGGGGAAGCCCTTAGACCAGCTTCCGGAGCGAATTCCAGTGTGGTGCCTTCAGTTCATAGTGCCCTGGCAGCACTGGGGTGCCATGATTCATCAAGCAGCCTGCAGCTCTGGCCCTTGGTACCGGCACCAGCGGCAGGGGTCCGCAGCGCTGTCAACAGCGCCTTCCATCTCCAGATCCTTGGATCACCAGCAGCACTGTTCTCTCTCTCTCTCCAGTACTGCAGAAGAGGAGGAGGTCAGGCACAAGGAGCTCCCCAGTGAGGTCAAGCCCTTCTAGAGGGCCACACTCGAAGGCGCAGCAGCCATTGGCACCGTCAGTACCAGCTCAGGTGGAGTGGTTGGCTCCGGTGCCCATGCCATCCCTGATGCAGGACATTCTAGGGGAGGACGTGCTGCTGCCTTCTATGCCCGAAACTTTTGAGGCAGCATGCGACCTTATTGAACAGATGGCGCTATCTGCCTCAGGCCTTGCCCCATCTCCAGCACCAGTGTTGGGGCCATTGAGAGGGAAGCCTCCACTGGTGCATCCAGCTTCTCTGAGCTCTCTGGCACCGAGATCCCAGTTGCCCTTGTGCTTGCAGGCAAAGGACCCTTGGACAACGTTAGTGGTGCCGTCTTGGTCTCAGTCCCTGGTACTGTCCGTCATTGTCGCAGCAGCAGGTGCTCTTTGGTACTGTTTACCTTTAAGGAGAGGTCATCACTGCTCTCCCATGCCACCAAGAGTGCTTGAAAATCAAAGCCCGCAGCACCACCATAAGACAGCCTCCGGTACCGCACCACCAATGTTCTCTCTAAGGGGAGAGAGAGCAGCTGAGCAACTCCTGTTGCTCGCTGCGCAGCGCCCCCCCCCGCTCCTGACAGCCCCCCCCCAGTCCCAGCATCACCCCCTGCTCCCACTCGCCCCCCCTCCTGCTGCCCCCCCCGCTCCTGGCAGCACGCCCCCCCCCAGCCCCCACAGACGTACCTCAGGGCTGGACTGGAGGGGCAGGGCCCAGCCCTAACTCCTGGGCCAGAGAAGCTCTACGGAGCATGCCCAGATTTTCTGGGCATGCTCCGTTAGAGCTTTTCTGGGCGGGAGTTTTCAAAACTCCCTGCTCCACAGGAGCTCCCTTGAAGCACTCTGGCTGCCGGCAGTGGGCTGCGCTGCAGCGTGCCAGCGCAGCTTACAGGGAACATTGCACACCACTAAGGTCCCCGTGAAGTGGTCCTCTATCAGACTCAGATGAGGCTTCCTCTGTGTCCAGAGTCAGTAGACCCAGGAGCAGACGGTTGGCTCCGTACCCCCGACAGTGGTATACTCAATGGCCTGTTCCTTCTCAGTGGCCTTTCTGGGCTCTTTGGGCTTTCCGTCAAGAGCAAGGCCCTGGGTTGAGCAGATCCCACTTGCTGGCAAGCTCTTGCCCCCCGCCCTTCTATGCGGTGGATGCTCCCCCAGAGATGGGAGACCCCTCTCAGAAGGGGAGT
The DNA here is from genome assembly GCA_007922195.1 of Podocnemis expansa. Lineage (NCBI taxonomy): Eukaryota > Metazoa > Chordata > Testudines > Podocnemididae > Podocnemis > Podocnemis expansa. The sequence continues at coordinate 20,329,550 of ML681981.1, read as the reverse complement.
CCTCTGCAAGATCCCAGGCTCCTACAGATCAGGACAGTTTGGATCATCAGGGCGAACTAGAGGCTGCAACCAAACCCATAGATCCATGTGGGGAATCATTGTCATCTCTCCGGATGAGTTGGTTGCAGGGGATGAGCCTGAGCCTGTCCCAGATGATAGTAAAGTGCATCAAGATCTCCTGTGCAGAGTCACCAGAGGCTTGAATCTGCAGGCGGAGGAGATTGTAGGGGAGGCAGATGCTATGGTTGGCATTCTTGTGCTGGAAGGCCCCTCTCGAGTAGCCCTCCTGCTTATCAAGACCATCCAGAACACCACAAGATCCATGTGGCATACCCCAGCCTCTGTCTCCCCCACAGCCAAGAGGGTAGAGCGAAAATATTTTGTGCCTTTCAAAGGTTATGAGCACTTCTACGCGCATGCTGCTCCGGGGTCTCTGGTTGTAGCGGCGGCCAACGAGAGAGAGCGGCAAGGCTATCAAGGCCCATCCCCTAAATCTAAGGATGCAAAAAATTTACTTATTTGGAAGGAAGATCTATTCCACGGGGGGGGGTTCAACTCGCATTGCTAACCAACAGGCGATTCTTAGCCGCTATACCTTTAATGCATGGTCCTCGTTGGAGAGGTTTTCGGAGAAGTGCGAACAGAGCTGGAGGCCTGAGTTTTCAGCTGCCATTAAAGAGGGCAAGATAGTTTCTAGATCCCTATTGCAATTGGTGTTAGATGCTGCGGATGCAGCGGCCAGAGCCATGGCCTCCGGAGTCACCATGTGCTACAGCTCTTGGCTTCAAGCATCAGCTCTGCTCCAGGAGGTGCAGAATACCATCCAAGATCTTCCTTTCGAAGGCCCAGAGTTGTTTTTGCAACAGATGGATGCCAAGCTCCAGACTCTGAAGGATGGCAGGTCCTTGCTTAAGTCTTTAGGGCTATAAACCCCAGTGCCCCAGAGAAAACCTTTCAAGCCAGTTCTGGTGCCCAGGTCTTCCCACCACTTGCAAAATTACAATGCTCGGCGCGGCTGGAGTGGCCAAAAAAGTAATCATCGTCCAACTCCCCTTTCCCAAGGAACCTCGCGCCAGTCTTCAAGCTCCAAGAAAGGTTTTTTTGAAGGTGCACTGGAGAGCAATGTACCACTACCTCTGGATCCGCACCCTCCATTTGCCAACAGACTATCCAGCTTTTACCCAACCTGGTCCCGGATCACCTCTGATGCATAGGTGCTGTGCACAGTGTCTCAGGGATACTCCCTCCAATTCGCCTCTTTTCCCCCTGGCCGTCGTCCTCATTCTCCGGTCCCCTCCAGGGACCCTTCTCACGATTACCTGTTGGAACAGGAGGTGCAGGCCTTGATGGACAAAGGAGCCGTAGAGGAGGTTCTGCAGGAATTTGGGGAAAAAGCTTTTTATTCCCACTATTTCTTGATCCCAAAAGCAAAAGGGGGTCTTCATCCCATCCTCAACCTCAGAGGCCTGAACCATTATCTGCGCAAAGTATGTTTTTGCATGGTTTCCCCTTCTGTGATAATTCCCTCCTTGGATCCAGGAGACTAGTAAGCTGCCCTTGATCTTCAGGACCACATATTTTCATATTTCTATAATTCCCAGACATAGGTTTCTGCGATTTGTAGTTAGTGGCAGGCATCTCCAGTTCTCCTTTCGGGCTGGCAGCTGCCCCATGCATTTTCACAAAGTGCCTAGTGGTGGTTGCAGCGTTCTTCAGGCATTCCAAGATCTAGATGTATCCCTACCTGGATGACTGGTTGGTTTGCAGCTGATCGAAGGTCCAAGTCGCCCATCACTTGGACATGATACAGAGCACTTTCCATTGCCTCTGTCTACTGGTCAGTGTGCAAAAGTCCACCCTCATTTTGACTCAAAAGATAGAGTTCATAGGTGCCTTGTTGGGCTTGAAGCTGGCAAGAGCTTCCCTTCCGTGCTCTGTTTGAGAGTATAAGGTCCCTCCCGAAGAACTTCCAGAGGTTCCCGCCCACTTCAATTCGCTTGTGCCTGTGGCTGCTGGGGCTCATGGCAGCATGCAGCCATGGGGTGAGACATGCCCACTTGAGGTTGCGTCCGCTACAGATACAGCTGGCATCAGTTCACTGGCCAGTGAGAGACAATATCGACAGTTTTGGTCACGATCCTGATGGGTGTGTTAAGCTCTCTAGACTGGTGGTGCCTCAAACAGAATGTGTGGCAAGGGCCGCTCTTTCAGCCACCTCAACCCTTGAGGTTCTTGGGCATGGACACATTGGACTTAAGCTGGGGGGGCTCATCTTGGTCCCTTCGCAACCCAAGGCCTTTGAGGAGACAGTGAGTTGAGCCTACATGTCAATGTGAAGGAGCTTCAGGCGGTCCGCCTGGCCTGCCAGGTGTTTCTCCATGAGCTGAGAGGCAGAGTGGTGTTAGTGCTCATGCACAACACTGCCACAATATATTACATCAACAGATGGGGGAGACCTGATCTGGCCTCCTTTGCCACAAAGCCCTCCACCTATGGGACGTATGCATTTGCCACTCAGTTCACCTTGTGGCTTCATGTCTTCCCGGCCAGCGCAATCTCCAGGCAGATTTGTTGAGCAGGAAATTCACAACTCACGAGTGGTCCCTCAAGTGGAAAGTGTTGAGGCCCATCTTCTGTCTGTGGGGTTATCCCCAAGCAGACCTTTTTGCATCTGCTCAGAACTACAACTGTGCAGAATCTTGTTTGTTCAGAGGGCAGAGCCCCAGGGTCAATTGCGGACGCTTTTGAGATACCTTGGATGGGGATGGCCTGCTTTGCATCCCACACCCCCCAACCCCGTTGATTCCGAGAGTCCTCTTGAAAGTCAAACAGGACTGGGCCTCGATCATCTTGGTAGACCCAGCATGGCCAAGGCAACATAAGCTTACAACTCTGCTGCGTGTCTCAGTCAGCGACCCGATAGAGTTGCCAACACCGCTGGACCTGCTCTCCCAGGACCAAGGGTGTCTGCGCCGCCCAGATCTGAAGTTGCTACACCTCTCTGCATGGAACCTCCATGGCTAAGGGGCAGGAAGTTGCAGCGTTCAGTGCAGATCCAGAAGGTCTTGCTCAAGAGGAGGAAGCTCTCTACAAGGGCATCATATAAAGGCAAGTGGGGCAAGCTTGTGGACTGGGCACTTAACAGGTATCCTGGTTCAAACCATCCTGGACTTTCTCTAGGGTCTGAAAGCCCAAGGCCTGTCCTTGTCCTCCATCAGAGTCTACCTTGCGGCAATTTCGGCAGTCCACGAAAAGGTGAGCGAAGCTTCCCTCTTCGCCAACTTGTTGGTGAAGCATTTCCTCAAAGGTTTAGAAAGGCTCTTCCGGGTGGTGCATTTTCCGATTGTGCAGTGGGACCTCAATCTGGTCCTCTTGAGACTTACAGGGCCCCCGTTTGAACCGCTTGCTTCCTGCCTGCTTCTCCTTTCATGGAAGGTAGCCTTCCTAGTGGCGATAACGTCAGCCAGGAGGGCTTCAGAGATTTGGGCGTTGTCAACCTCCCCACCCTATATGGTCTTGTTCAACTGTGTTCTCATCCAGCATTCCATCCTAAGATGGTTTTGCAGTTTCACTGTAATCAAGAAACTGTCTTGCTGGTCTTTTATCCCAGTGATTCCCAACATTTTCTCTGCTGTGGCACACTTTGCTACCTTTAATTTGAGGCATACCACCATATGGTTTCCAAATGAACTCATAAATATTCATGAGTCAATCCAGAGCTCTCTTGAGTAGTTTTTCAAAAAAATTTGTGGCACACCTGCTCAGGCCTGACAGCACACCTGTGTGCCAGGGCACACTGGTTGGGAAACACTGTTTCATCTAAAACTACATGCCTCAGACAAAGAAAGAAAGAAGGCTCCACACTCTAGGTGTTCGCCATGCCTTGGCTTTTTACAAAGAGAGGAAGAAACCCTTTAGAAAGACGTCCCAGCTGTTTGTGTCAGTAGCAGGTAGAATGAAAGGGGAGCCAGTCTCGGCTCAGCGCCTCTCCTCCTGGATAGTTCTTGCATTCATGGATGTTATGCATTAGCTAAGATTGACCTGCTGGCAGTCGAGGCCCACTCTACGAGATCTCAAGCTTCTTCTGCCACATTCTTGAGCGGGGTGCCGATCGTGGACATTTTGTAAAGGGGCTACGTGATTGTCTGCGCACACGTTCATGCAGCATTATGCAGTTGATTGGCAAGCTCAAGGCAATGCTGCAGGGGGTAGAGCAGTTCTGCAGTCAGTGTGCCTATGATTCCAGCCCACCACCATAGGTAAGACTAGTGAATCACCTAAATGGAAGGGCCAGGAGCAATCACTCAAAGAAGAAGAGGTTACCCACCTGTAACTGGTGTTCTTTGAGATGTGTTGCTCCAGGCCATTCCACATCTCTCCCTCCTCCCCTCTGCGGGACAGGCGTTAAGAAGGAACTGAGGAGGGGCGGTGACTAATATAGAGACCCATGACGGCGCCACTCCAGAGTGCGCCACAGCCAACCCTACAGGTGCTCTATAGGAAAAGTCTCTGGCTATCCATGCATGCGCGTTCGTACACCTACAATGGAATGTCCAGGAGCAACACATCTCAAAGAACTCCAGTTACAGGTAGGTAACCTCTTCAAGTTACAGCAACAGAAACAATCCCTAGCCAACAAGTGGTACTAGAGCTAAATATTTCAGCAATTCAGATTTGTGCTAATGTTACATAGGGAGCTGTCTGGTCACGTGAGGCTATCTCTGCCTTATTTCTGTCTTGGTTAAATCACACTAAGAAGGCAAGATACAATCAGGCATAAACTAAATCAGGGTTTTTTCCAAACGTTTGTAAATGTTGGTCCATGGGCCAGATTTACAAAGGTGTTTGTGCACCTAAAGGTGCAGATAATACGTAGTGGGATCTACTAATGCACTTAAGCAAGTTAGGCCCATACCTACTATTGAATGCTTCAGACAGTTTGAGATTGCATAAACTAAATTCCTTGCCATTTGGGTTCATAGAAGTTTGTAACTGAGGCCTGGCCTATATCTACCTACTATGCTTCAGTCTGATCAACAACATAGCTTTTCTGTGCGCTGGATAAAGAACCTGAGTGGTGAAATCTAAGGATAAACAGTTTTTTAAATTCTAGAGAACTGGATAAAGTGTTATCCCAGAGCTGTACAATTTGTTTTAGGTAAGCTAAGTAGAAAAGTGTCTGAGGAAATACTAATAGTGACATGCAGCAAGTGTCTGCATGGAAGAATATAGCATTTGGGAAACTCTTAGCTTTTTACATAGAATTTAGCTGAAACAAAGAGTTAAAATCATGATTTGGCAGCTCTCCATGGATCAAGTGCTCTTATCTATGGTTGAGAGCCAGTGAACTAGTCATAAGTGATGGTGAAACTCTGGAATTTAACCTGTTACAGAGTTCTTTTATAACATCTGCTGTAGCTACACATCTTAAATAAAAAAAATCAATTCTCTGTTGTCCGGAAAGAAAAAAGAAATTCACAGATCTCAAAACAAGGTGTAAATTAACAGTCCGTCCATTGGGAACGTATAAACCATTTTTCTTTTTAAAATGTATTCTCTCTGTCTTGATCTGCAGCGTCAGATTTTTTTGTTGCTAAGCTTTCTTATTTTTAGTGATTGGGAAATGGCTAGTAGAGTGCATCTTACCCAATGAGATCTATTGTATTCCTCTGGTGTGCTACATGTTTTGTACTATTCAGTAATTGTTGACATGAATTGATCCAATAATAGCATAGGAATATTTACTAAAGCAACAGAGAAACTAAGTGACCATTTATTTTAATTTATCAGTGCATACAATTTGTATTTCAAGATACATGAAACTAACTAATGTGAGAAAAGAGTTCTTGTATACCAATAAATCTAAAAGGCTAGAGACATAATTGGATACAGCCTTAAGTTGGATGCAAACGGTAACTCAAAAAGACATTTCAAAAGTTCAGAAACTTAATGGAATGGTGTACACTGCGATGAAGATTGGACCAGTGCAGTCACCAGTACAATGTTATGAATAACTTTTCTAACACGATGTTTATTTCTTCTGGAATTAGACCTTACCCACGTGAGTGTGATGTCATCTCAATGCCTGAGTGATATGGTTAATTCTGTGTGTTCAATGATTCTTTTCCTGTACAAAAAAATTTTTAAAAGTAATATCTCACCAATGTTCCCTCTAAGCTGTGCAGGGAAGGCTGCCGGCCAGGGGCGTCACTGGGGCAGGGAGGCACCCGGGGCACAGGCTAAGCCACTGTCCCCAGCCGAAAGGCCATGCCCAGCCCGAATGCCACGCCCCCTGGCCAGGGCCAGGGCCAGGGCCAGGGGGAGGCTGCGCCGCTGCAGGCAGCTAGGCCGCGATGTGGCATGTCCTGGCCCAGCCAGAAGTGGCCGCTGGAGGCTGGACCCACGTATGCTGTCCTGGATCCCCAGCTGGGGATGGGGCCGCTGTGGCCATGGCCGCCAGTGGCCAGGTCCCCAATTCCCAGCGGGGGATGGGACCGCTGCAGCTGCAGGCGGCCAGCCAGGGGATCTGGGGCCTGGCCGCTGGTGGCGGCGGCGGCCCTGTCCCCGTCCGGGGATTGGGGGCCTGGCCACCCGCAGCCATGGCCGCGGGCCTGACCTCCAGCAGTCGCTTCTGGCCCAGCCCCGCCGCGGCCTAGCTGCCTGCAGTGGCACAGCCTATCCCTGGCCAGGGGTGGGGCCTGCTGGGCGGCCAGCCAGGCCCTGGATCCCTGGCCAGGGACGGGGCTGCCACGGCCACAGCCAGCTCGGGATCAGGCCCCGGATCCCCAGCCCCATTGGGCCGAAGATCCGGGGCACTGGCGTTGGGACTCGGGGCACATGCCCTGGCGTGCCCAACGCCAGCAACGCCACTGCTGTGGCTGTGCACAGCTGGCAACTACAGTCCCTGTTGAGAGCAACTCTGAATGGGCAGTTCTTAAAACTCCAGCTCAGTGAGAGCTCCTCTGGCCCGCGCCAATCCCGGCCAGGTGAGGGGGCCCTGACCACCCCTCTTCCAACTCCGGGGGGGGGGAGCCATCAGGCCCGGAGGCTGCTCCGCCCTCCTGGCCTCACCGCAGCAGAGCGGACCAGCCAGCCTGGCCTACCCCTAGTTGGCCACGCCTCCCTGGAGGGGAGAGGGGGCTGGCGCTGAGCTCTGGCATGCAGGGTCAGGGCACTGGAATAGCCTGTCCGGCTCCCAAAGAGTTTGGGCTGCTTTGCTTGCTGGCCATGGAGCAGGCCTGTTCAGGTCGGGGTTGAGGAGCTGAAGTGGCCCAAACTCTTTGGGAGTGGGGCGGGCCTCTCCAGGGCCCCAGCCCCGCACCCTGGAGCTCAGCGCCAGTGCCCTCCACCCCCCCACCCCCCCGGGAGGCACGGCTGGCTTGGGGTAGGCTTGGCTGACTGCTCTGCCCCCACTGCCAGGAGGCTGGGCAGCCAATGGAGCTGGGGGGGGGGGGCAGGATCGGGCCCACATGGGGTGAGAGCTGCGCAGTGAGCAACATACTTTGCTCAGTTGCTTTGCCCCCTAAGAGGGAACATTGCCTGAAGGGTAGAGTACATTTCCTGTCTGACTGCTTCAAATAAGGTTAGTCACTTCCTGCTGGAGTTAAGCACTAATACTGCTATTGTACCACTTTACTTCCCTTACAACGTGCGGGCACTTCCTTGATTAAGTATCAGTCAGTAGTTAGTTGTCATTTAGAAAATGATGTGAAATAGGCTCTCCTGACTGCAGTACTTAATTCAGTGTGTAAGTTGCTGTCTAAACAAATGGAATTCCTGGCAAATGCCTTAGCAATTCAAAAGTTGAATAGAGGATTTTCTATTTATGTTCTATGCTGCCAGTGTACATTATGGCAATGATCCATTGAGGTAAGTAATGACTGTCAATAGAAATTATGATATGTGATGGTTCTATCTCCAAAGAATGGACTAGGCCTGTGGTTTTCAAACCTTTTCCTTAGGGACCCAGTTGAAAAAAATCATTCATGCCTATAACCCGACAATTGCATCTTTCAGCAATGTATTCCAGCTTTTTGGTGGCAGCAGGAGGGGGCACTGCGACCCAGTATTGGGTCCAGACCCATGGTTTGAAAACCACTAGATTAGGCCAGGGATTTCTAGATGTTTAATGGTAAGACCATCTAATGAATTACCTCCCCATCTGCTTCTCACTGACAGACCTGTCACTACCACCAAATGAGTTCTGCTGAGTCAAAAGCTTGAAAAGCACTGCCCTAGGAATTCTAACGTGACCTAAAATGAGAAGTAAAACAAACACAAGGAGTCCTGTGGCACGTAAAGACTAACAAATTTATTTTTTGCATGAGCTTTCATGGGAGAAAATCCCATTTTGTCAGACCCTTCTTCAAACCATCTGACAAAGTGAGATTTTTCTCCCATAAAAGCTCATGCAAAAAAATAAATTGGTTAGTCTTTATATGCCACAGGACCCCGAGTTTGTTTTTGTTTTTTTTACTGAACTAAACAAGACTATCCCTTTGGATCTTGGCTAAAATGAGAAGGAATCACTGTGGCTTGGGATTCTGTTCTCTTATTTATGTTTCATTAAACTGCTACTGTGCCAAGGTACAATCAGTTATGATGTGACCAATATTGTACTGTTGTTTCCTTGTACTCCCGTGGTAGTCTGCATCTGTGTATCTCACATTATACCTACAATGGGGAAAAAAAAATAGAGATCTTACATTGTTTGTAGGGTGCCTAATACAATGGGTACCTGGTCCATGACTGGAGTTTCTAGTCATTATAATACAAATCATAGCAATGCAAAACAAATTCTGTTTCTTACTTATGCAGCATAGCACAATCTAGTCTTTATGACTTCTTCCAAATTAATATCCTTTTCTATAATAATGTTGTATTTCATATGTTGTAAGGTAGCAGACTTTCTTCTGCTTAGCATGATGGTATTCTTAAATATTGTACCTGATGCTATAAAAACATGATGTGCTGTGAGGGGTTAAAGAAGTGAGGGTTTGGAGTCTAGCTAGTTTTAAACCACCTAAATATTTCTGAATCCATTTTACATCTCTGGTGGCACACAAAATTTTAGTTGAAGCAGCTAGAGTGGCGGTAACATCAATAGCAAATAATTCACTGTATTTGCCAGGCATGTTTGAGAGAGTTGCCCTTGTTAAAATGTGACTTTCTGTAGTAATTACCATTTCTTAATAGTTCAGACAGTTCAGTTATGTCCACCTCACCTCTGTTTTGAGAGTACATTTGAGAGAGACAGTAAAGGCGGTTGGTGTAAGAATGAACATGAGTTGACAATGGTCCCAATTTTAGTATTTGCCTTCACTGTTTCAGAAATATAATGGTTTCATCTCAAATCTTTTCAGTAGCGTAAACTTAAAAGGATCACAACTTTGACATTTAAAAAAAAAAACCCTCCGGTTTCTGATGCCAACTTTTTAAACATATCTCCTCAATTACTTTTTTAATCAGAAAATTGTTCTGCTCTCTTGTTGATTTTGAGTGTCTTTAGCAATTGAGAAACTAACTAAAGAAGGAAAGAACAAAGCTGTGCATTTTAACTTTTTTCACTGAATTACTTGTTTTAGATAACTATCCACCTTGAAAGTCAGGTAGCCCTTAATAGAGGGAAACCCAACATGATGTGGGAAAGTTTGTACTAATGTTTACCAGTTTTGATCAGATCCTGCATGATCAATTATATCCAGATTCATGCATCTGATAAGTTTGTCATCTCTCTCTGCCCCTAAAAGATTCTGGGATATTGGGTAGTTTTGTCTGAGGCACAAGAAGACCTGTCCTGTCCTTGGTACCTGGTTTCAGCCACCAACAGTGGAGTTCTGTTGCTTGATGGACCCCAGAATTTGAACCTAGTACCTCATGTATTATTTCATGTTGTCTTTCAAATGCTTTTGTCTTTTTTTATTAAGCCTTTCAATGCACAAACTTGAGCAAGGGCAAATTGCTTACTAAGCAACCATGGAGGCTGGGTTTGTTATGAAATTGTATGGAACTCTACATGTCATTAAAAATTCTCTGTCTCCCCAAAACAGAGTTGCTTAGCAGATTCAGGAAATGGAGACTGCTTGCATGTGTGCATTCTTGACAAGTCTAGCTGCAAGAATTGGTTGGGAGTCACACCAGCCTTTGTGGGGTGAGGTTTGTATCCTGAGCATTAAACCTGTTGTAGTCGCCTCCTCCTTGCTAGAAGTTCTCATGGTAGTCTTTTACTATTAAGTTATTTTAAAGCTGAAACAGTTTTTAATGGGAAAATGGCTAGTTTTGAGATCTAAAGTTATCATATCCTTTAAGGTAGTTTCCTTAACACACTCACTATAAAGATTAGATTTAAAGAAGAAATGAAGGAAAAAACATTTACTTTGTGTCTCTAAAAGACTAGGATATGACAGGTGTTGTGTTGAGTGAGGTGAAATGCAGCAGTGAAACTTCTGGAGTGTGCTGTACGTGTTTGAACAGCTAATCAAAACTAGGAGAAACCAATATACGGTAGCTATAGTGAAACAACTGAAGCCCATTTATAAATGTGTTGCCCTGCCTTGGGGAAGCTTTAAGTAAAGGAGAAAGATACTAAATTTTTGTTTCCCCACATCTCAGGATTACTAACTTGAAATAGTTCCAAAAGGGTAGCTGTGTTAGTGTAGTTCAGCAAAATAAGCAAGGAGTCCTGTGGCACTTAAAAACGAACACATTTATTTATTGCAGGAGCTTTTGGGAGAGGAAAATCCCTCTTTGTCAGACCTTTCTCCCACAGAAACTCCTGCGATAAATAAATGTGTTCGTTTTTAAGTGCCACGGGACTCCTTGCTTAATTTGAAATAGTGTTTGTACCAAATGTGTTAATCCTATGCAAAAGAAAAGAGCTGTTTTCCATTTCCTTAAATGGAATAAGGACAGTTGCATGTAATTACATAAGACTATTTCAATTAGAAAAGTCAGTGTTGATTGTAACAAGTATTAAAACTCTCATTGTTTTGCTACAGGAAGACGTTTGTTTCTTGAAAAAGATATAGCTGTTGATTATATAACATAATATTTTCTCAGATTATCTGTAAAACCTAAAAAGAGGGCAATTTACAATTCTAGATAACTCCCAAGCTATCAGGTCTCTGATGGCAAGTCAGATGTAGTTACTTCTTCCTATTACGTATCCAGCCACAACTTCAAAAATGATGATCATCTTTAAGAATTACTTGCTGCTCCATCTGACAACCATTTATATCACCTTTAGTCATTTTAGTACTCCTTTTTGGATACTCTATACCCAGTGGTTGGTTTTTCTCATAGCTGCTCTGTGGAAACTGAGATGAACCTCACCTATGAAGTAAACAAATAATGTCAACACTTCAAGTATTCTGCATTTCCTGCTTCTTTGAGCTAAAAAGTGAAAGAACAATCTCTGCAAAATATTTCTTAGCCTGCACGCATCCAAGATTTTTGCTGAATGCCTGTTAGGAACAGTTTAATACTTTCCATCTTTCTGAAATAAACAGATTTCTGCTGTTAAATCATGATGTGAAAGGAGGCATAGCTTTTGTATGACTAGTACAAAAATATAGAGCTGTTTGTCTTTGTTTTTGTGTAATTTGACATATGATGGTAATTAGTACCATTATCTAATGGCAATTTTAGCTGTATGAAATAAGTTTGTGATCTTAGGTTAACCCATCAGACAAAGCAATAGAAGTTATTGAGGCTTGGACCAGAGGTCATTTTGCACAGACACGAAAATTGAATTGCCTTCTAATTTTGAAGGTGGTTCTTCCAAGTTTGGGTTACTGCATATTCTTGGGTAAAATTTAAATCACCACTGTCCATATTGTGATATTTCTTTAGCTAAACAAAGAACATAACTCTACAGAGCTGTCAACCTGGCATCTTTCACAAGTATTATGTTACCTTAAAATAAGACAAAATCACGTGGGCTGACAGTTGTTAAGCAAGCTGTCTTCCTTAGATCACATCTTTATTTAAAACAGCCCAATTCAGGATTCTAGTAGCAGACTTTACAATGGAAACACTGACCCACCTTGAAGCACTCTGACTCCCTGTCATTTACGCAGTATTTAAAATGGGTGAACTCTGGCTTTAATGGGATAGAATTTTGGCACATTGTTTTGAAGTGCCTGAGCATGAATGTGTTCCTAGTCAGACCTGATGCAAAGTCTCATAACTTTGTTGTAAAAGGAAAGTTTGAATTTTTGTAAAACAAAACCTGGTGAACTACTTTGGAGTACATATGCATCTGTTTTGTGGGCTACAAGTAGAAATTTCAAATAGTGAAAGTAACAGTCCTTGGGACAAGAAATGCTTAAATCTTGATTTGCTTTTTCTTCACATATCAGAGTCGTCTTTGTGCATCTCTGTGGCACTCAAAATTGTGCCAGAGTTTCCAATGGCAGTGTTATCCATATGGTTAGAAATATAAATCTCCTGCAAGTATTTGCAATGGCCTTTAGTCATTTTTTAGAAACAAATAATTTAAACTTTGCCCATGGTTTCAACTGTTGGGTTTTTGTTTGAAGGAACATTGAAGTTAGTAAGCTTAGCACTAAAAATTTCCAGTGGAGTAGCCATGTTAGTCTGTGTACAGGAAAAAGAGTCCTGTGGCACCTTATAGACTAACAGACTTCTTTGGGCATAAGCTTTCATGGGCTCCAAATCACTTTGTCTGGTGCATGAAGTGGAAAGTACAGTTCAGAAGTGTATATATACACATGCCAGGGTGGAGGAGAGCAAGTGTTAGCAAAGTCAGTTCAGAGAGCAGATGAGGCCCATTCACACCAGTTGATCAAAGGGAGAGAATGTGTGAACAGAACAATCACTTTTTGTAATGTGCTAACCATACATATAGTACCGTATGTATGGGATGGATGCATTAATGCCACCCTATACCAAAAACCAACTGACTGCAATGCCTACCAGCTTCCACCCGGGACACATTACACGTTCCATTGTTTACAACCAAGCCTTAAGGTACAACCGGATCTGCTTTGATCCCTCAGACAGAGACAAAACGCCTGTAAAGATCTCTTAACAGGCATTCCTAAAACTCCACTACCCACCTGGGGAAGTGAAAAAACAAATTGACAGAGCCAGATGGGTACCCAGGAGCCACCTACTATAGGACAGACCTGACAAAGAAAACAGACTACCACTGGTCATCACCTGGAGTCCCCAGCTAACAATCTCTCCAACATGTCATCAAAGATCTACAACCTATTGTACAAGATGATCCCATGGTCTCTTAAGCCTTGGGAGGCAGGCCTATCCTTGCTTACAGATAGCCCCCCAACCTGAAGCAAATACTCACCAGCAACCAAATGCTGTACAACAGGAACACTAATCCTTGCAACAAGCCCTGTTGCTGACTATTCGCACATTGACTCCAGAGGTACCATCACTGGTCCTGACCGCATCAGCCAAACCATCAGGGGCTCATTTACCTGCATATCCACTAATGTGGATATGCTATCATTTGCCAGCAGTGCCCCTCTGCCATGTACATTGGCCAGACCAGATTGTCCTTGCTCAAAGGGATAAAGGGACACAAATTGGAGATCATGAAATGCAACATCCATAAACCAGTAAGATAACACTTCAAGCTCCAGGGACACTCGGTTGCAGACTTGAAAGTTGCCATATTTCAACAAAGAAACTTCAAAACAGACTTCAGTATGAAACTATCAATCAATCAAATCATAGGGCTGGAAGGGACCTTGTGAGATCATTGAGTCTAACTCCCTGGGAATTGAACCCAGGACCTTCTGCATGTTAAGCAGAGGTGCTAGCCACTAAACTAGTTTGAGAGCTCAGCACAATCAGACTGGGTCTGAATAGGGACTTGGAATGGTTAGCACATTACAAAAAGTGATTGTTCTGTTCACACTCTCTCTCGCTCTCTTCCCCCCCCCCTTTGATCAGCTAGTGTGAATGGGCCCCATCCGTTCTCAGAACTGACTTTGCTAACACTTGCTCTCCTCCATCCTGGCATGTGTGTATATGCCTCTGACCTGTAGTTCCACTTCATGCATTGGACAGAGTGGTTTAGAGCCCACATAAGCTTATGTCCAAAGAAATCTGTTAGTCTATAAGGTGCCACAGGACTCTTAGTGTAAGAAGAAGAAAAAAATCAATTTTTGTACTGAAATGATTACAAGGTGAAATCAGTGCTTTTTAAGAGCTTAATTTCTAATATATAAACAAAACCAAAAAGCCTGTACTTAAAGGTGGCCACACTGCGGAGACAAAGAAACTTGTGTGGCTCATACATGCATCTAGTAACTACCAGATAACAGGGTCCAGATTACCACTTTGTCCCTAATACACAAGGAGTTAACTCCTGATTCAGGAGTTCTTGGGGGAAAAAATGTGCAAGTCTGCTGGGGAGACAAAAATGACTGTGGGAAGGCTTGATACCCAGGTACAGAGTACTGAGTGAACCTCAGGGTGGGAGTAGGGGGTATTACACATGGTATGTTTTTATGATATTGATAAAGATTTGCTCATTCTGAAAAATACTGCCTTTTCATTGCTGTTTTAATTTCTGCTGTTTCCAGCTCTCATGTCCCTAAAGTGACATATTTAAAGTTAACAATGGGGTCAGCAATATTCAGTGTCTTCCATGAGGGGGAGGGGGAATACAGGATGCAGAGGAACATCAGACACTTGGGTTGAAATGAGGAAAGTACATTTGTATGTGAACTTTCACTCTTTACTCTCTAGCCCATCAGTCTGATAAAATTTGATGCTTTATAGTAGTTTTAAATCCTCCTAGTGTAAATCTGTGTTAGCAGGTCCTTCCACTGTTCTGTCTCTTAGTCTTCACCTATGGTAGACAGAACAAAAGGCTTTGTGAACTTGCCAGGGAGCAGAGCTAAAACAGAAGAGTCAGTGATGCCATCCATTGTCATCTTACGTCCTTCTAGGGAGATTCTGACATCCATTTCATGAGCTGAATGATGGATATTTTCCAGACTTTGTGCTTTGATATGCATAGAGCCACTGAAGGGTTTGATCGAACTGTGTATTTCTCACCTGGCAGGTGAACACTCAGCTGAAAATGGAGAGTAAAAATTTATTTTCTGAACTGAATTTTGAGACTTTATGAAGGAAAATTGACCACTCCTGACCAGATGATCAGTGTTGCTATACTTAATGTGAGAATTAACAATACTGACACCTTTCTTAAAGCCTACCACCTAGAAATGAATCTGTGCTTTTCACTTTTTGAAAAGAGTTTCTAGCCTTTGTGGTTGTGAAGAAAAGCCTGAATAAAGATCACTTGAATGATCAGAAACCAAATAGAGAAATAACTGTTCTTCCTAACCCAATATTTTTAAGCTACCAATAATCTTGTGATGGGGGCTGACTTACTTTTTTGATCCTGGGATTGACAGTACTCTGAACAAGCATTTGGGGGATAAAAAGAAATTTCTGATTTTTCTATCTGTAATCCAACTCTTTGTGCATCTCCTGGCCCTTGGAAGTTTTAGGATGTGGAATCAGCCAGAGCAGTCTGCCTTTCTGTCTCTTAATTTTAGGTATTGAAGTTTTGGGGCTACAGTATGTAGCTGTGGGAAGTTTACTGGGGAACACAAACTGGAAGAGTGGACTGCTCCTTTTTTATTGTTTCATACTGCTTAGGGAGCCCATGGATGTAAAGGAGCTCAGGCGTGTTATTAGCATTTCTCTAAAGATACCAACTGTGCAGGATGTTCCTGCTCTAGACTTGCAACACCTGACATGAAGTAATTTCCCTAGCTCATGAGAGTTCTGGTTCTTTGAAGCACACACATGCTGATATTGTGTCTACCACACACTTACACTGCCCCAGTTCCAAGGTATCTGAGGTCTCTGAAGACTCAAAACCAGTTCATCTTAAGATCTGGGAACAAGCTCCTCTGACTTATGAATTCATCCTAGGGAGGGACTGTTATGCCTTATTTCTAGGTAAGGCACCATATATTTGTTTTACAAAGGAACTTGGGAAGGCTATTCTTTAAAACATGTCCTGCTCACTTTTTTCTATTTGTCATTGAAGTATCATAATCCTTCCAGATTTAGAATCCTGAATTGTTGGACTTCCCTTGGAGAGGGAAATTGGAAGCTCTAGCACAGTGTTTCCCAACCGGTGTGCCCAGAGGCCTGAGCAGGTGTGCCACGGAATTTTTTGAAAAACTTCTCAGAGATCTGGATTGGCTCATGAATATTTGAGTCCATTTGGAGAGTACACGGCAGTGTGCCTGAAAATAATTACAGGTATTAAGGTGCACCACAGCAGAGAAAAGGTTGGGAATCACTGCTCTAGCAATTAACACAGCAAAATGGAAAGGGGGGTTGGGGGGAAATCTGCTTGGTAGCAATGGAAGGAAAAGGAATTGCCTGATGGATTCAGACAACTCAGTAGATTACCAAACTGAACACACTGGATTGAAAGATGCTGGTTTAACCACAGCTGTCCTGTTGCTCTCTCTATATAATCTCTCCTATAGCACTATTTTAATAGCATTAAAGGTGGGTGGCACAGGATTCTCAGTGTTTATTTTAGCACTGTAAAGTGAAGACCAAAAGTAGTGAAATTCTTGGAAAAGCTCAATGTGTACGGCTGTCATTTGGTCTGAGAATAAGGAAAGAACAGTTATTCTCTGGACTGAAAATTCACTTAAGTTGGGGAAACAGGTGGTAAAAATATTGACAGCACTGTGTTCTCAAATCATGAGTCAGGCTGCCCAAAAATCAAGAGACTTTTTGTTTTATAAAGTGTGATTTTTTTTTTTTATTTCATTTTTTTAAATTTGTGTCCTGGTTTTGAGCCTTCAGGGTAAGTAGTCAGGTTTGAAAACAAACATTCTCTGCCTAACACAGGAGCTTTAAAAAAGAGAGAGAGGAGAAGGCTGAGATCTTCACCTAATCACTGGATTCCAGGAGCTGGATCTTTAGGAAAAACACCAAATATTGTGAGTCTCAATAATAGCATTGTAAGAGTTGGCAAGGCTGGAAGTGGAAGGGTTTCCTTGAACTTTTTGCACAATCTTTCAGCCCTAGACAGAGGTAGAATGTGTGAAATTTAGAGTAGAAGTGCAGGTGCCTTTCTGAACAACCACCTCAGGCTTACTCTGTGCTATAAATTTGTGTTGGTATAACTACATCATTTGGGGTGTAAATTTTCCATCCTCCTGAGTGGAATAGTTATGCCAACCTAATCCCCAGTTAGACAGTGCTATGCTGATGCTAGGGCTTCCCTATCAACATAGCTATTGCATGTCAAGGAGGTGACATACCTATGCCATTTGTGAGAAACTTACAGTGACATAAGCAGCATCTTCTCTAAGCCTTTGTCATTAGTAGAGTTTGGTTGCCACAATTCTGTGTCTACACTGAAATTTTACTTGCAGCCATAACACTCCCACTATACCAGCTTGATAATGTCACCTCTTTTAAAGGTGCAGGATCAGTGTCAATGTAGCTAGGTTGGTGTGTCAGGACAGCTGCTGCATTACTTACATTTTGAGGGCTAGCAATAATCAGCCACCCCACACTGACAGTTGAATTGGTTCAAGCACTCCTAGTGAGGATGCACACTCTTGAGAAAAGGCACAAAGTGAAGATGCCCCCGAGTAAAGTAATTCCTTTGGCAGCTCTGTGCTATCATAAGTTAGGTGGGCTTAATTTTGTAATGTTTATGTGCCTGAAACTGCAGCACCACAGCTGGATTGGTGCACCTGCACTACTTCAATCCTGTAAAAGTAGACAAGTCCTGTAGTCTCTTCTGTCTCCAAGAAAGTGGGAAGTGGGACCCCAAATACCAGCAACAAATTCTTCTTTATGCGCTGTTAAGACTTGTACTAATGCTACTTTTAACTTTCGTGTGGCTCACCTTTTCCCCCACTATTACATCTCCTGGCAAAAAAAATCAGGAATGGTAGTGGATGATGGAGTAAGAGAATTTTAAAACAATTGAAAAAACAAAAGTTAAACAGCAGGCATAACTACTGTGTTATTCTGACTTTCTCCTCTTCTCCCACCTCCTTAAGTCTATTGAAGGTAGATAAGCAGTGATGTGTGGGTTGTGGCAGGAAAACTCATCATTACAGCAGTTCCATATTTTGCACTACTGCTTGTTAGCATTCTCCCTGAGACCTTTTTCAGTTGGCTGATCCAGGATACATTGTTCAGTTCTGGGGAAACACTTTGTGACCATCTACTGTTATGTTCACCATTTTTACGAAACTATGGTGAGACTTATACGAAGCATGCCTTGGTGAGATCATTTAAAGCACTGTAATTCACTGTTGTCCTATTAAGATTTGTGCGGCACCAGTGTCTGTAAAGTCATAGGGGTCTCCTGTTTATTGCTGAGAGATGCTCCAAGTTTAGAAAAGAAGGCACAGATCAGATCTTCAAAGACAAAAGGCAGACTGATGCCTCAGCCAGGTTTCAACAGAATCAAATGGACTGTCACCTGGATAAGTAGCCAATCTTTAGCAGGAAGCAAGGGGTGAGCAAATTTTCATCTTCACAGTGAACAGCTGGAGGTTTCCATGTAAACATGGCTGTCACCAGCACCCCCAACTGGAGATGATTCTCAAAGCGAAGGCAAAGATTTAAAAATGAAGATCAGAGGCTCCAAATGACCTCTTGCCTCTTCTGTACTCCTGGCATTAATAAAACACTTAAGACAAAGGAAGTATTGTTCACCTCAAGGAGAGATCCTGGCTGAAGGAAATCCAGCCAGATGCTTTAACCATGAAGTAGGAGAGAACTTTTTGCATTAAATTTCCCTCGCTTGTTAAATTAGAAATAAGTTTACATCTTACTTTTTAACCGATTGATTCATGCCTCGTTGCTTGTAATTACTTAATCTATCTGTAGTTTTTGTTTTTAGCTAAATCAGTGTGTGTTTGGGAACTTCCAGTTTAGATAAGCATTATTATTTTTTTATTAATGGAGTGACAGACTTTCTCTGAGCTTGTGTTGTTCAGAAGGAAATTGCTGGGCAGTACAAGACACACATTTCTGGGAACAAATCTGGAACTGGGCATTTGCTGGTGTCACTCTGGATATAAACCAGGAGTAGCTACTGTAGTACTCCTGCAGTATAACTGAGATTAATTTACACACTGGTGGCTCAGAGAGCAGGCCAGGAGTAGCCTGCAAAGCAGGTTTAAAGGCACCCCAGATTAGAGAATTGAGGGGAACCAGCTATTCAGCGGTCCAGATTATATCCTGGGGAATGTCATGAACATGTCATTCACATAACATTCAAACACATCTTTGGGAACCACAAAACTCGGTTTGACTCCAACTGGTCACTAGGGTTGCCAGTTTTGGTTGGATGTATTCCTGGAGATTTATCACATGACAAATCTTCAATTAAAGATTAATCTTTACTTTCTGGAGACTCCCAAGACAATCCTAGAGAGCTGCAAACCTACTACTGGTCACTCAGATTAAAGCTGATTACTTTGCAAATAGCATAAGGAAAGCTTATCAGTTCAGGGTTTTTCTGCCCACTTTTTCTGCTTCCCTTGTTTCCTGTAAACATATTCCTGATAGTTATTTCAGCAATTACTTGTTCAGTTGTGTCTTGTCCTAATTTGGGCCTGTTTATGTCAGCTATGTACCCTGTAGTACTGCATGGAGACCTGGATAAAGAACATGCGGCAGCTGCTGCCTCCGTCTTGGGGAGGGAAACTCTTTCCCTATCTTCATCACCCCCTGTTTCCTGCAAGTTGTTCATTACCTGTTCTGTTCATTAACAAGATGAATGAAGGAAATGCATGGGCAGGGATATATTTATAGCAGGCACCCACTGATTTAAGCTTTTCGCTCTATGCACATTTGCTATGAAAAGAACAGATATATGAGCTGAAATGCCACACAGGTAATAGAATAGAAGTAAGACAATTAATGGTATGGGGACGAGAAGGGCCAAATACTGAAGGGTCTCTAAGGTAGGGCTTATTGATCTACCTCAAACTATAACCCTGTATGTCTGTAAGGGAAGCTTTCTTTTGCTCAGTTGAAATTTTCTTTTGCTCAGTAAAAATCAGCCACTGGACAAGGGGTTCTCAGCCACTATATTGGGACACAGGACAATGTAAGTGTCACGGAGAGCCAGGGATATGGCTGGATTTGGCCTCGGGGTGAGCTGGTGTGTCCTGTGGAGTTGCAGTATGCAACCAAGTGTGTTCTGACCTGCAGAAGGTTGAGAATCACTGCACTAGACCATTCACGCAGCCTGCTGCTTGACATTTGCTTAAGGAAAAGATTTAATACTTCCCTGGATCTTACTGGTATTGTATTTTTGTGTCTGCCTTCCACGTTCTGGTAAAAGCATAAGGATTTAAGAGGTTTTTATTGCTGGTCAGACATGCTTCAGTTACCCTGACAACCACTTTGGGCCTTTATCTGTTTGGAGATAGACATTAGAACACTTCTTTAGGGGCAGAACAGTCATTCAGTACATAGTTGAATGAGGGAAGAAGAGGAAGTTAGGCAGACAAGAAAAACAGTTGTTAAATCTGAGTCTACTGGACATTGCTGAGGGAAGCGGGAACTGCACAGTGAGCAATGCAGCCTGCTGGATATGGTTTGCAAGTTGGTGAGAGCACTTATGCTGCAAAAGTGAGATTTTTTTTTTTTCAACAGAGAATCTGACAGCATTGCTCTCAAACTCTAAAATGGAGTAGGATGCTTCTGTTAGTCTCCAATCTTGTAGTTGCGAAGGGAGGCATGACTAAAACTCTGCCATTAACCCTCTTCTTTCTCCAATCCATTTTGCCCCTGCTGCCATCTGATCAAAGAAGAATCAGCCCTTGTTAACCAGTGAATGAAGAGTCTTGAATTCTAAGTTCAGTCTCCTGTGTTAATTGTTCAGAACAGCAACTTTGTGGCCGGTTTGAATGCTGCTCTTGTAACCATAGATGTTACAGTATGTCTAGCAGGTTTTCAAACCATACACAGAATAGCCTAAAATGTGTTAAAATATATAACTAGCGATGGTAATATTTTTATACTGAAAATGTATCTGAAGATCATGTTGAAAAATGCTTAAGGATAGCTGCTGCCATACAAAATTATTTCTTCATACAAATCTAGTAAAGAAGAATGTCGCTGATTATATTTTCTAACACTGGTGTCTGAGGAGAAATCCTGCAGCTCAGCTGAGGATTTGGAAAGGGAACTAAGAGGGAGACAGGAAGAAAAGATCTCTGAATAAAAGATTTCTCAGAGGCTTGAAAAAAGGTTAGAGAATAGTGTGGAGCTGCACATATGACTTCTCGTATCCAGTGCAATCAGATGTCCAAGCCAGAGGCTGAATGAAGTTGAAAGAGACAACACCCTCTTAACTATTGCTGTTTCTCCCTTGCCCACTTCTAGTGGTGTTGCTCTTAAAGGCAGGGGAAGTAAATTAGAAACTCTCTGGGTTTGGACTGGATTTTTTGTTAATAGGCTGCTGAGGGGATTGAAGCAGTCACAGTCTGGTCAGCAGGCAGTTTTGGCAAATTGCAGAGAGGCCAGGTTCACTCAAGGGCTAGTGGGCTGGTCTCCGGGGGGGAGGGAGAGCTGACTATGGCCCACCTCAGGAGTCTTTCATCAGGGCCTCCAGCTGGGCCTGGCTGAGTGTGCAGCAGCTTCTCTCCCCTTCTGGCTGTGCCCTCTCCCACCATGTGAGCTCAGTGGTGACCTGGCCAGAGTGTGGTGGCCTCCTCCACCCATTCCCAACCCTGCCCTTCTTTCTCCCACCACATGGGCCTAGAGGCACCCTACCCAGTGTGCTCATGCCAGGATCGATTAGTCCCAGTCCATGACTGTATTGAAGTCGAACTCTATTCATGGCCAACCCACAATAGAACATCCTCCAGGCAACTTCTGTCCAGACCCCTTCATCTTTTTTTAGTAGCTGCTACCATCTTTCTCCTTGTCCTGATTACTTTTCCTCTGCCCTTTCCCACAGGAACTGCTTTTCCTGTTCTTGCAGCTCACTGTGAGCTCTGGATATTGTGAAATAATAAGATAAAATTTAAGAAAATAAAAACTTGGATGGGAAATTGGAGAAAATTCCAGACAGTGAAGTCTTTTTAAAACATGGGCTAGCTTCCAAGGAAAAGTAGTGGAAGCCCTGCTTCTGGAGCTATTCAGATATAGCACTGGTAGGAGTGGAATTAAAAACCTAAATAGAACAGTCCATTTAACACCATTTAGAGTACAATACTGGATGGAACCCTCAAACAGCCCTGCACTGTATTGGGAATGGATTAGTGACTTCATTTATCCATCTGTGTCAGGTAAGCGTATTATCCAGATGGTTCTGCTAAAGCTTTTGGCATGTGAATGAATCCATCAGCAGCACCTGGCTGAGATGAATGGATCAGATCACAGTTCTGTTACTGAGCATATAGGAGAACCTCAGAATTACAAAGACCTCAACACTGGAGGTGGTTCGTAACTCTGAACAAAACATTATGGTTCTTTCAAGAAGTTACAGGTGAACATTGAAGCTTTGAAACTTTGTCATGCAGAAGAAAAATATTGTTTTTTACCATCTTAATTTAAATGAATCAAAGAAATAGTTCCCTTACCTTATCAAATCTTTTTTAAAACTTTGTTTTTTTAGTAGTTTGTGTTTAACACAGTGCTGTTCTATATTTTTGTTTCTTTGTTTGCCTCTTATGCTGCCTAATTGCATACTTTGGGTTCCTGTTGTGTGGTTTACCAGTCAGTTCATAATTTTGGTGTTCGTAACTGACTTCTACTGTCCTCCTGTTTTCCTGTACATGTACTCAAGCAGGAACACTTCATTTGTTCATATCAAAAGATTATTTTTGCAGCCATATGAGCAAACATGTTTTATTAAATACTTTTACGTGAATGCTTAAATTTTGTATCAGCCAGTAGCCCCACTTTGCTATGCTATAAGCCACAGGACAAAGAATGCTGGTGCCCAGTCATGCAGCTCTATACAATCTTAAGTACATGTTTGCATATCCTTGCTTAAAGGGCCAAAAAATGTGACTGCTGGAAAGCCAGCCCCAGTGAGGCTTCCCTGATGATTATATGTATGCTGTTCAATAGCAACTGGGATCTAGGAAATTGCATTTCCACAATCTCATATAGAAATGGTTGAAGTGTGTATATCAGATCCATCTGATACACTAGATTCCTAAAAGGAAGAAAGGCAATGACATGTAGGTTTGGAGCTGATTTGTGCTATGTAGCTTGTCAATAGATTGGTGACAAAGGATGTCATCGTAGGGTTGATTGCAGTAGTTTTGTCATGTCACAAGAATTCTCACCACTAACTTCTGAGGTGATCAGTGTGAGCGAAAAAAGGGCATTCTGTTTTACACAATGCAGAATTGGGTATGGAAGAAAAGTAGCTGGTACTGTCAAATAGATTAACTGGCTCAAATCTAATTTCAGGCTGCTACAGATCTGACAGGGTTCCTTCACAGGCTACATGCATGAACACTGCATTGTGCACTCATTGATAGATTGAAGTTTAGAATGTTTTGCCTAATAAATATTATTTCTGGTTTAATTAAACCTTTTTTACAGAAACTGTGTTGTCCTTTCACATTATGAGTCAAGAATTCTAATCATCTGGCCAGAAGTTTAGCCCTCAAATGTGGCTGGATTACTCTGCAACTAATAGTCTCAATGACAATTTAAAAGAAACTCTTCCCCCCACCACACAGTTTGGGTCATTTAATATTGGTTTCTGGTTTGAGTCAAGTTTCAAACAATAGCAACCAAAAATCATTACCATTGTGCTACATAAGGTAGCCTACGTGAAACAGTTGTAGTGGTTTCCATCCAGTTTGTACTGGACAACTTTCCCCAATACACAAACCACCATCCCATTTAGTCTCTGTGTTGGTATTCATGGGCTTCCTCTCCAGTGATGTTTTTCTTCATCCCCCACCAATGTTGTAGCATCAGTGGGAGCATTAAGAGTAAACAAGAGGCTGAGATTTTTCCTTTGGTCATATAACTGCTCCAAGTAGGACTGGAAAACAGTTGATGATTAAAGATTCAGGTAGCCTATCTGCACTACCACTTCCATCATAGGTTCTTGCATAGGTGGAGCTGCTAACAGCAAGCACTGGATATGCCTCCACGGCATTTTGAACTTCGCAATAGTGAGCCTCCTCGTACAAATACCATAAGCAGATTTGGGATAATGGGGCTCTCACTAGTACTTTAAAATAACTTGATTGACAGTGCTTTGAAGTATCTACTTGGCCTGGAGGTTGGCATCCAAAGCCAACGCTTGCTCTGAGAGTTGAAGCTCCCTGCCACATTTTCTATCTATAGGGCTATTTTTAGACTAGAACATAGCATGAGCCCTGCTAAATCAAGTCCTTTGACTCAGACTTGATGGCTTGCTCCTTCTTGATCCAAATTGCTGTGTAGATGTACGCATTGAAATATGAAACAAAAACCCCATTGTGGACAAGACGGATGTCAAGGGCTGAATAAACATGGAAAGGGAGTTCATAGTTCTAGTCGCTCTTAATATCCAAGATAAGCTTTCTGATGCCATCCTGATGAGTTGCAGCCTTTTGGGGACTTTGTCACCAAATAATTAATTTAAATTAACAGTAGTAAATGTATGCCTCAGTTTGAGCTTGGATATAATTATTGTGTATCTCTTTGTTGAAGTGGAAGTTTGGCTTTTAACTAAGTGGTCTCGTGATTGATTGTGAGGTGGTCAGTGGAGTGTGGAATAAGCTGCTTTTCTGGTCCAGAATTTCATTATTTAGCCCCATTTCCCTGTAAGCCTTTTGACTAGTACGCATTGGAGTGGAGTGGGAATTGAGTTTTTTCTCTTTATTTGAATTTAAAAACCTTATCCTTCTGTGGTCAAAGTTGTGTTTTCACAAGTCAGAAGTTTGTTGGCAGTGTCTTATACTGACGCCCAGTTCTGAATCTTGGGATGAATGCAAGTAACATGATTTAACCTGGTTGTAAATAAATTCCAGAGTTCAGAGAACAGTCAAGAATTAAGGGAGTAGAAAATATTCTTCCGTGATAGACTCAAGATTTCAATCAATTTACTTTAATGAAGAAGAGGTTGAGGAGATTTGATTAGCCTATGAATATCTGCATAGGGACCATATATTTAATGAGATACTCTTCAATCTCACAGAGAAAGATACAACACTATTCAATGGCCAGGAGCTGACAACAGACATATTCAGAGTGGAAGTAAAGTGTCATTTCATCACTACTAAAAATCAACCATTGGAACAAACTTAAAGTTCTTTTTGGAGTCTTGCTGATGTTTTAAATCAAGATTGTATATTTTCTTGAAAGGTATGCTCTAGAAATTACTTTGGAGGAAAAAAAATCTGTGTTACAGGCTTTATAGATTCCAAGGCCAAAAGGTACTATGGTGATTAGCCAATCTATAAAGTAAATGAGAACAAACTTTTGTGGGATTCCGGAGTTAGCCTGCATCTGCTCCACTTCAAGTCACTACCCTCTTGGGGTGATATCCTCTCCACAACTACAACTACTGCTTTGGCCACTTTCTTGAGAAAGAGATCTTCATGTGATCACAGACCATATACCAGGGCAATGTGGGGATTTAAAAAAAAAAAGCTTGAATGATGACAGCTATGTGGTAGAAAGAAAACGTGCCTTTAAGGGATTTCTTGGGACTGTTTAAACAGATGACAGATCTATGGCTATCCTCAAAACATTAGGTAGAGTGGCAATTATCTTATGTTTCTATATATAGTTTGTAACGTAGGATAAGAAGGGAAGGGACTAAATGAACTCGCTGTTCTGCTCCAAAATAGGGTGAAACAAAAGTGAAGCTTTGAGCAAACTTAGAACTGTTTTTAAAATACTATTTAAAAAAAATCACCACTGTACAATTTGTGCATACCTGTTGGCTGTAGGAATTTGTGTACACTTAGCACTAATGTAAGCACAAAAGTTATTGATTTCTATTTCCTTTGAAAGGGTCCTAGTTTCTCTTAAACTAGGACCAACCATATCTTGTTTTCAGCCTTGTACGTTTACATATGACCTATATAGCTTTTTACAGTTTGCATGTGCACTAGGAATTCAAACACAGCCCTAGCTATGTAACAGAAATGCAGAGAAGGGGGAACACCACCATTTTCTAGGACATCTGGAGATGTCACAATTTGTTTCATAATGAATTGAGCCATGTTTATAACTCAGTGGGTGGATTTTGGCTGGCTTTTAAACTTTTTCAACTTTTAAAATAACCATTTCACTGTTGCTTAGCTCCCAAACAACGCAACTCTGATGTTCAACGTGCAACTGATCACGTGCAAAAGTGAAACTGATGTGCATCAATTTGCCCTTTCAAAGCTGGAAAAAACCTGTGAACGCAATACCAATTACATTGAATTTTTAATTTTATCAGCAGGCAGACATATCTCCCAGCCTAAAGACTATGATATTAGATATTAGGATCTGGATTCAAGTGCAACTGATTTCAAAACGAAAACAAAATTGCTGGGACACCAATTTTTATTCCTTTGACATTCCCCTAATCCCATAGTTTCACGTCACAAGTGACATCTTGGTACAGTAATAACTAACACTTCTGAGTTCATGATACAAAACTTACAGTCAATGCAGAAATTATCTAAAAAGCACTTAGACAAGACTCTTTTTTACTAAAGTTATATGTGGGATACCAACTTGGAATGCAAGTTCCCCATCTTCAAAGCGCGTCTGACAAAGTGGGATTTTCTTCTGCAAAAGCTTGTGCAATGAATATATTTGTTAGTCTTTAAATGAACAGGACTCCTTGTTTGTTCAACTTTGGAATGGATTGATACAAAAATAATTTGCCCTTGAACATGATCACAAACTGCTAAAAAATCTAAATGTATTAGCTACTTAAATACATAAGTGCTCAGGTCTTTGCTAGTGCCATATGGTTTTGAAAAGGGAGGGAACTTCTGTTGGTTTGTGCTTATGCTGTAATCTAGCGCTAAGCATTTCCTAAACACGTCATGAGGTTATCCTAGAATGCAGTCTTTTATGAAATTAGTACTTAATTCAGCCTCATTCTAGACTTTCATCTACAAACTGTCTGCTGCTTTCTGAGGACAATTAATGTCAATACTGACGAAAGTAAGTTGATCCATTTCTGTCCTTCCTCCTGATCACAAGTGAGGTTTTTTTTAGCCCATAGATGTTGCTACTCTGTCCTTGATTGTGGTAAGGTGATTCTATACAAGTTTACTTGTATGAAAGATGATGAAAATTTACCTTCCCTCTGTTTTCTTGATTTATGCACCCAAAGCACAAAATGACCTAACCTAGAAGTCTTTAACTTCTGCCTTTCCTAGGTGTTATCCACCTGTACTGCTTTTACCTTAAATGATTTTTCTTGCCTTCTCTGATTGTGACTCTTTCCATTTTAATTTTCAGAAATTCACTTGTAAACTAAGATTAGGCCAAAAGAAAAAAAAAAGTCTAAACTGTCCCTTTAAATTGAACTACAGTATTTGATAAGCAGAAACCATGAGATGGGACCATGGCTGAGAGAGTATATCCCAACTGGATGACAGATGATGATAAAAGCTGCTGCCCTTGATAGGTGCTCCTGACTTGTTGTTGTCCTTGTGGCGGATAGGAGGTTATGCTTCAATGAATGTCATTAGGGTGTTTGGTGGTGAGGCAGGAGGTGGCAGTGAGCTGAGAGTCTGACAGATTGGCATAACCCAGTATTTGCCCTTTATTAACACTTTTTCATTTTGCTGTGTTTGGGTTTTCTAGGTGCACCAGAGGCTTTCTCCTTGGCAGAACTTGAGAGTGGTGTATTGCAGTACAGTAGTGCCCTCTGATGGTGAGTTTTGGCAAAGACTTATTGGCTTTGTTTGGCTTTCCAACTCAGTGAAGGGAGGTGGGGGGAATTGGTTTTGCTTTTTGGGATGCAGTCCAATTTATTTCCAGAGCCTGGAGAGGAAATGGCAATGCCAAGACAATAGCATTATGAAATAAGACCCTTGCTTAAAGTAAAAAAAAAAAAAAAAAAAAAAAATCTTGCCCCCCTTGTTTTGTTTAATGATGTTTGGATAAATGCATGTACACAGTCCTTGTAGGGTAGCTGCTCCTTTTCTTTCCTTGAGCAGTCCCTAGTTCTGCTTCACCATGTTGGCACACTCATTCTGAGAAGGAAGTAGTAAGGATTTTTGTTTTAGTTGCATTTCTTGCCTTGACAAGAGAATGGCTGTTAGCTTTGGGAAAGCTTGAATAATGCTCATTCCTAGTAACATACATTACTTCTGCTGCCCACTGCACTCACTCATGAGAAGGAGTCTTGAAGGTTTCTCGTATCTTCATCATATAGAATGCTCTGTAGCTGTGCTACCAAACCAATACCTGGCTTCCTTTTGTCAGAACAGCTGCTGAGTCCTAAGTACAGCACAATTTTACTTTTATTCTTCCTAGGCCTTTTCTCTTCCTCCATTCAGATAACCTGCTCTTTTTTATACCAGCTCCCTCCAGAAGCTGTCTGTGCTGCTTTTGAAATTGTTGGAGGGTAGCCAGTCATGCAGAACATCCTCTTCCCTAACTCCATCTGTGTACTTCTAGGTCAACAGGGCCTGAGAAAGTTATAAAAGCAATGGAAAGGAACAGCCATATTTTACCCCGAAATAGACATGAAATGGTTATTCCAAGAGATCAGAATTTACCAACTAGTATTTAAAAACTTCCATGTTACAAAGTGCAAATGGAGGCACATCTTCTAAATGCTGCTTTAATTTCATGTTATTGAAGTAAAGCACCTGTCCAGAACAAAAGCATTGTCTCTGTCTTTGAGAAACAGATTTATATGTGGTGTTGTATAGGTCACGGCCATCTTATTAGGCAGGGTAGGTATATGACATGCTTTTTTTACATCTGCATGCAGTGGAAGAAATCTTTGCTGCACACAAGAGTGTGTCAGAAATCTCCCACAATACAGCCATGTAGCTTCAAGCTTAAAAAAAAATAAAAAAATAAAAAAGCAGCATTACCATACATTTCTGCCATACACCCCCACCCCAAAATTAGAAGTGGATTAGAATTCAAAAGGTTCATTGCCAAAGGACCTTGTACTGGAAGATCTACAGATGTATGTGCATTTCAAGAAAAATCTTTGGAGTGCAGTCTTACGGTGACATCCCAAAATAGGTTTCCATGTTAAAAAACACACAGGGTAATAAGTGTGTGAAATAATGCTGAGAGAATGAACAGCCCAGTGGTTTTATGTACAACTGAGATCTCAGTTAAATTGGTGGATAAACTAAATACAAGAGAAATCAGAGTTCAACAAAACTGTCATTTGTTTAAAAAAAAAAAAAAAAAAGCTGTAGTTGACAGTTCCAATAGCCAGTTTCAGAAAACTAGCTTTAAGAAACGAAGAATATAGTTGATCAGCAAAAAATCTAGTCTTCTGTTGGAACTACAGACTGTACCTAGTATTTTATATTTAATAAACAGTGAACATACTTAAAGTGCAGTTATTTCAAATATTTACTCATTTTGTCTTTGCCTTGATAATTCATTCATGACTAAAACAGTTTACTCTTCTTTAAAATCAAAGGGCTCAGGTGATGAGATTTTCAGTGATATCACTGTGTGACACAAGGCAAGGGAATCTGTTGCTAAAGAAGGTAATCCTTAAGGAAATGACAGTGCCAGTGCACTAAACCCATGCTACAAAGTGCAAACATAAGACTTCTAGATCATTTTCTGCTGTGTTTACATACCACAAGATATTGGCTAGAGTGCTTGTGAAGGATGATCCACTGTAGTAGTGAAAGAGTTGTAAATAAAAAGCAGCAAATGTATTGGTAGTATTTTGGGAATGAGGGCCTCATTGTGGGTAGCCAGTAATTAAAGCCTTGTAAATCTGATGATATGTGCTTAATATCCAGAGAGATCCACAAAAATGGTCAATGTATATGTGTGGATTTTTTAAACCAAATCTGGGAATATCTGTTCATATCCACTGACCAATTTTGCCAATTGCAAATCAGATAGGGATATAAATATTGTATCCACACAAGGCTCTATCAGTGAATACATGTAGAATGAGATTAAACAGTCTAAATTTATGAACAAGATATAACTATACATTTTAAATGAACAAGGGATGGAGAGCAAAAAGGAGGACAAGGGTAATTTTGATAAGATTATGCGTGACTTGATGAGTTTTGAATCATTTAGAGTTTCTCCCAGAGTACTTTGGTATTTCGCTGTATTCCTTCAAGTAGTTTTGTTAAATGTTCAACCCTAATTATTAATTTGAGATGCCCATGTTTTTTTAATGTTAAATCCACTTTCCTGAGGTAATGCAGACACATTTTCTCTTTAAAAACAAAACAAAGAAATCCAAATGGCACTTTTGCAGTTCATGTTTGTAGAGTTAAAATCGCATACTGAGTGCAAAGATGAAGTTCAGTCTCCTGCCACTAACTCTGAACTGGAGACTTTCCAAAAACCTTCCGGTGTCCCCATTGAGTGGAGGGGACCACTCGTGGTGGGCTAGAGGGGTTCTGCTGAGCGAGTTTGCTAGCCTGTTGTCCACCTGAGGCAGGTGAGCCGCTACTGGGGTGAAATAGTACCTCAGGGCTAGTTCCCAGAGTTTGGTTGCCTCCAAGCAGAGAGCTAGGGAATGGACAACCCCCTGGTGGTTCGTGTAAAATGGGTCTCAAACTCAAATCACCACAAGGGCCGAATGACGACTAGTAGAAGGCCGCATGAAGATTAGTACGTTAGCCCAAGGCCTGCACCACTGAAACCTTTCCATACAATGATATTGCAAATACTGGTAACAATTGTGTCATTGTGGCCCACAGGAAATAGTGATAGAGGCTGCATGCGACCCGCAGGCCACGCGTTTGAGACCCTGGTGTAGAATATGGCCGTGGTGTTGTCCATTAGGATCTGGACCGTTTTGCCTTTTATCCTGTCCGGAAAGGTCCTGCAGGCCAGTGAGAGAGCCCGCAGTTCCTTCACATTTATGTGAAGGGGTCTGTCCCTGGAGGACCAATGTCCTTGGGTGGAAAGTCCTACCAATACACGGGCTCCCCACCCCAAGACCGAGGCGTCAGTGATTAGGGTTGCTGAAGGGTCTGACAGCTCAAAGGGATTCCTTCCATGGCAAAGAGGGGATCCCTCTAGATCTCTAGTGTCCTGAGAATGTTGCAGCAGACTGACAGTACCTTTGTTCAGAGGGTGCCTCTGTAGGTGGGACACTATGGACAGCCAGATCTGGAACGGTCTTATTCTAAGGCAGGCTGTCATTATCACTGAAGTGGAGGCTGCCATGTGCCCGAGAAGCTGGAGACAGTGTCAGGCCATGGTTACCTGGGAGTTTTGCAGCTCCACAATGATGGTGTAAATGGACCGAAATCGAGGGAGGCAAGGAGGCCCTCCCCTCTTTAGAGTTTAGGAGAGCTCCTATGAACTCTGTCCTGGGATGGGGAGAGCTTTGACTTCTTTCGATTTATGCAAAGCCCCAGGTACTTGCACAGCTGACTCACTACTTTGACTCTGTGTTCGACCTGGGCTTTTGATTTCCCTTTTCTTAGCCAGTTGCCTGTGTAGGGGTGTATCTTTATACCCTGTCAGCGCAGGTGCACAACAAGTGCCACTGTGCGCTTTGTGAACACCCTGGGGGCCAAGGAGAGGCCAAAAGGGAGTGACATGAACTGGAAGTGCCTTCCCCCTACTACAAACCTTAGAAATCTTCTGTTGCGGGGGCATATTGCTATGTGAAGGTAAGCATCCTTTAGATCGAGGGCCACGAACCAATCCCTGTAATCTAGAGATGGGATGATTCTGTGATAGGGAAACCATACGAAATTGTATTTTCCTTATGTGCTTGTTTAGAGCTCTGAGGTCTAGGATGGGTCTCAGATCTCCATTTGGCTATTAACTAGAAAGAAGCAAGAGTAAAACCCCTTTTCCCTGCTCCGATCTTGGGACCCTCTCTGTGGCCCCGAGGGAGAGGAGTTTTTCGCACTCTCTTGAGCATCAGGTCTAGTTCCCAGCTCCCAAGATTCAGGCGAAGGGGGCGGTTTTCTGTGCCAAGGCCCAGGTGAGAATTGTATGAGATACCCCTTTGAGACTGTGTCCAGTACCCATCAGTCAGTTGTGATGTTGGCCCAGTGATGAGAGTACCAGGCCAAACGGTTGGCAAAGGTTAGGGTTGAGGCTGTGGTCACATTGCCCTTGGGCTGGGTCTCAAAAACATTGCTTCTGTCCTGCTGAACGTGCGGTACCTTGTCCCTGATGCCTAGCCTGGGAGGTCTGGCATTTTAGGCCTCTGCTGGGGCAGATCTTATCCCTATCCAGACACTCGTATTGACGTGGGGGGTATTGGTAGGACTGGGAATGGGAGCCCTGAATCTGGGTCTGCTGTTGCATCTGCTGAGGTGGTTGTTGGAGTGGAGTAGCTGCTGGGACTGGAAGGAGGGCCTAACAGGTGGTGGCGTCTACATGCCTAGGGATTGAAGGGTGGCCCTGGAGTCCTTTTTATCCCGCACAGCTTTGAGTCCGTGGACTCAGCAAAGAGGGCATGGCCTTTGAATGGTAGATCTTGCATGAGCAGTTGCATCTGCTGGAACAGGCCCGAGCCTTGAAGCCAGGCTGCTCACCTCACAGCCACAGCAGAGGCCATATTATGCGAGGTTGTGTCGGATGCATCCCAAGAGGTCATAAGGGCATCTCTGGAGGCCAAGACCCCTTCCTCCACCATTGCTTTGTAGTCCCTCAAGCGGTCCCTAGAGATGCAATCACAGAAGCTCTCCATAGCCCTCCAGAGGCTGAACGCATATCTCGCCATGAGGGCTTGGTGATTGGCAATGTGCAGCTGTAAGGCGGAGGTGGAATAAACCTTTCTGCTGAATAGATCAAGCTTCTTTTGCATCCTTGTTCTTAGGGGTAGAGCCCCGTTGGCGCAGCCTTTCTTTCTGGTTAACCATGTCCACCACCAGGGACCCTAGCGTAGGGTGGTGGAAAAGGAAAGTGAACTTATCGGAGGGAACGTGGTGCCTCTGATCTGCCACATTGGTCACAGGAGGGATTGATGAGGTTTGCCATCATGCCATTGCAATATTGTCTCTGTCCCACTTGATGGAGGGTGACAGCAACCTTTGCAGGTGGGGCGGCATCACCCACATCAAAGAGGGGGTCACACTCCTCCTTGACCACCCCCAAATCTAAGTTGAGGTTTGCTGCCATATGACAAAGCAGCTCCTGTTGCATGTGGGGGTCGTCCCCATATGCCAGGGGTCTTCTGAAAGATAACCTCGTCCAGGGAGGAGGGGAAAAGGTAACCTCATCCAGGGGACCTGTGATCTACTGCACTGTGTGGAGTCTGGGTGGGCTTGTCGTCGGGTAGGTCCAATGAGTCGGGAGTTCAGGTCAATGATAGTGCCAACGGATGTCGGGAGATGGGGTCATCGTTGGCTGTCCAATCCAGGCATTCCTGCAACCAGTCATTGGAGGAGTCTAGGGCCGTGGGTCGACGGGAGCGGGTGCGGCCCCTTTCCCTCTGTGTACCCACCAGCCCCATATCACTGCATCTGGAGCCCCACTGTGTTGCCCACACCGGGGTTGCTGGGGTTGCACCGCCTCTTGACGGGGGCATTGGTGAACGCTTTCAGCTCCGCTTACCTGCTCGTCCACCGGTACTGGGATTTCATTCTGGAACTTCTGGAGATCCAGGGCATCAAAGAGTGGAATGGAGCAGGAAGAGGTCAGCAAGGATGAGTTGGACCTCTGCCATCTTGAGCCCTGGGACATGGTACTGAGGGCTCACAGGATCAGTGCCAGCAGGAGTGGTCATCCAAGTGGTCTTTAGTACCATTCTGCGGTACTGGTGGAGGACTCGACGGCACCAAGGGTGGGAGCAGTACCAAGCCTCTTGTTGTCCACTCCTTCACTGAAAGAGCCATTTTGTCCTTGGGCTTGGCTTTCTTGGCCAGTACCGGAGCCGGTGCCTGGAGCAGGACCCGAGCTGCTGGGAGGGCCTCCAGTGTCAATGGCACCAAAAGGTGCCTTGGTCCTGACTCCTGAGGAGTAGTGTCCAGGGGCGGTGCTAAATGGCGCCATACTGGTGCCAAGTCAGATGCCGGTCACCGTTTCGTATTCTGAGCTGGAAAGTGGCGCCGGACAGGTTCTGGTGCAGAATTCGCCTGTGGGGCCAGCAGAGCATTCAGAGTTGGAGGTGTGTCAGGTGCTGGCTGAGATGCCTGATCTCACGCAAGATTGCGCAGCCTTCACTCCCTGTCCTTGCAGGTCCTCTTCTTTGAAGGACTTGCAGATGAAGCAATTTTCCGTGAGGTGCAACTCACTGAGGCACATGAGGCATTTCTCATGGGTGTTGTCGATCAGTAAGGCTTTGCAGCATGAGGGGCAAGGCTTAAACCCCAGCATGATTATCACGAATGAACGAGGACAGGCACTTGCTTCCACGAGTTTCGGCTATTCCGATACCGTCCCTGAGGGTGGAAAGAAGGAACTTGGAGGGTCGGGGTCACAGTCACCTATATAGCCATTGTTGTGGCATGGAGGGGGCATTGGTCGCATGCCCTGACCTGACAGGCTAAGGCTAAAAGACTTTCCAAGCTGCTGTGCGCTGCAGCACATATACATCTGTAACTGAATGATGTGAGCAGCGCTCAAAGAAGAATCTTTCCTTTGCCCTACACTAGGACCAGTGTTCCCTCTAATTTTTTGTAGGCTGTGTGCACAAAAAAATTTTGTGCAAATTTTGGGAACTGGCGTCCAAATTTGTGTGCATTCCAGTGAGTGCGGTCAAACTAACAGGTGCAATAAAGCAAGTGTGTATGATACAAATATATTAGCTTTATTTTGATTTGGTGATGGAAATGATTTTATCATTTACAAAACCTTATTTGAAACATGCTACTTGAAACTGCATTCTTAAAGTAGCATAAAAATATTCACACTTGAATTTTTTTTGTGTACACTTCATTTTGTTGTGCGTGGGTTTCACAACCTGTGTGCATGAGCACATGTGCACAGCTTAGAGGGAACATAGACTAGGACTCCTTGTTTGCTTAAATAATGTTAAGAGGCAGCTGCAAATCGCTGATATTTAAAATAAACTTTTTTATCCTCCCTCCCTCCCAATTTGTTAATTTTAGAATGTACCAGTCTGTTGAAGTATAAACAGTCTGTCTATATATGGACAGCCCCTAGCACAGTGTGACTGTTGTGACTTTTTTTTCCTAAACATTTCTAAAAAATGTCCTTCTGCTGGGTCTCCTAGTACAGTATGTGATCTGTCTTTGTCTTTCAGGTTGTAAACTCTTTGAAGTAAACTGTTCTGTCTTGTGAAATACTTTGGTGCTTTATCAATGCTGCTATTAATTAGCCATGCATTTTTGTGCAGTGCTACACTTTCATCATTTCTCTAAGAATCACACTCCATTTTAAAACTTTCCAGCAAAGCATAAGAAATTTAATAGATGCTGTGAACTTAGGGAGAGAATAGAACCTCAGATATTGTTCAACATTAGAACTAAGTCGAGTCTGTCTATACAATAAACAATTCAAAACTCAGAGCTTCAACTTTGATATTTAACTACTCTTGCCATGTCTTCATGGGGAATATACAGGACTGGTGAATACGATGCTTATTTGTTATACTGCATATTTGGAAATGGTTTGTTTTGAATCTAATGTTCTTTTCTCTAGATGTGACAGTGGTTTACCAAAATGGTTTACCTGTGATTTCTGTAAATCTTCCATCCCGGCGTGAACGTTGCCAGTTCACACTGAAACCTATCTCAGACTCTGTTGGAGTGTTCTTACAACAGCTTCAGGAAGAGGATCGGGGAATTGATCGGGTTGCAATCTACTCCTCAGGTACTGATACTTCTGCAAACAAACAGACTACTCACATTACTTCATTCTATCCAACTATAGCACCATTTCATACCTTAAACTTTTAAAAAGTAGTATCTTGAACATTTTTACCAATGAAGGTTGCAATCTCCAAC
Organism: Podocnemis expansa; assembly: GCA_007922195.1. NCBI lineage: Eukaryota > Metazoa > Chordata > Testudines > Podocnemididae > Podocnemis > Podocnemis expansa. Next base: position 20,293,509 of record ML681981.1, on the reverse strand, counting down.
ACAGGGAGTACTCCAGTGGCTCTCAGTGAGAGGTATGCATACCCTGTGGGGTGTACAGAAGTATGCCAGGATTTTTCCTAATTTTACAACAGACTGCATAAAAAGTATCAGCAAAGTAACTTTAAACTAAAAATTCATGAGGCAATAATTTGTTTATACTGTTCTATACACTAGACACCAGAATGTTAGTACAATATTTATATTCCTGTTGATTTATTTTATAATATGGTAAAAATGAGAAAGTAGGTAATTATATAGTAGTAGTGTACTGTGATACTTTTGTGGTTTTATGTTTGGTCTTTTTTGTAAGCAAGCAATTTTTGAGAGATGAAATTTGGGGGCATGCAAGACAAATCAGACTTCTGGAAGGGGTACAATACCCTGGAAAGGCTAAGAACCACTGGAGAATTCTTTTACATCTCTGAGTGTAGGCACGTGTATCTCACGCACAGATTGGACAGAGGGGTGGAGAGAGGGGGACATTTCTAACATCAAGCTTCAACTTAGAAACGTTTTTCTGCTAGAGTTATGGTTTCTGTCTTATCTTTCCATCTCATGCCTTTAAAAAGTGGGGGGTGTTGGGTTTTGTGTTTTTGTTTTTGTTTTTTTTTTTTAATTAAAACTACATGGAGCAGGAGCACACTGAGAAGTTACATGGGCATTTAAAAGTTTGATGTCAGAGTGTGTCAGAGAACAGCTTCCACAGTAAAACCTCAAAATGAGACTCTTTTTAGTAATAATAAATAAAAAAAAAAAAAAAAAAAATAAAACAAAGTACCATGGGCCAGTTTAAAAAAGTTCTTGAAAATAGAGATACATATGTGTCAATTAACTTGTTTTCCCTTTCCTAGCCTGTCAATCTATACAACTAGAAAGGTGCTGGTGTTTTTCAGCTGTGAAAATTAGGCTTTGGTTCTTTTCACATTACAAAGGGTAATTTGACTTCAGGCTTCCCGTTCTTTAAGCCTGTAAACTGCTCTGATTTGCTGTTACTTTATGACCTGATCCTATGTTTTACACCCCCTTGCATTTAGTTTCATTCCTTTCTGTAAGTTCACCCATCTTCGAAGCATCTGAGGAAGTGGGATCTTCTCCCACGAAAGCTCATGCAAAAAATAAATCTGTTAGTCTTAAAGTGCCACACAACTGCTTGGTTTTTTTTTGTAAAGCCAAGCTTCATGATAGTACCAGCATCCAAGCATGAGAGGCTATCTCTCCATGGAGACATCCTGTTTAAAGAAGTACAAGAAGGATTGTTTCCTTGCTGTGGTCTTCACAAAATTAGATCATTCCAGGAAGAGAAAAAAGAAAACAATCATATGCTGTGCACATATTTTTTTGTTGTATTAGGAACCCTAGCATCTTAAATGGATTTGATCAGCTGAAATCCTGTAACTCTTGTTTAACAAGCAAATGTCTTTTACTTTGTTAGGGATGTTTCCTCATGAATTTGTGTAGACAGCCTATCCCCTCCCTCCAAACAAGCTTTATTAGTCACCCAAAGTAGAGTTGTTCCACTAAGATGCATTATGGCCACAGTAGGTCCTTGTTTTGGTTAACCTAGTATCTGAACTGAAGACATGGCAGGAGTATACTAAAAAATAAAAAAAGATTTAGAGGCTCTGTTAGTGATGCAACTGGGGGCCTCTAATCAATTTGCAAGGAGAACAGGACCTAATTAGTGTTCATAGAGCAAAGTATACTCGAGTATTGTGCTTAGATTGCCCAAGATGTATGCAGCACTACAACCTTAAAACATTTATTACTTTAGGATCACTGAACGATGACATGTGCAGTGCAGCTAGATATCTTTCTAGAAAGTCTTTTGATGGATCATCCTTTCTGAATTTTCTTTTGGTTGGAGATGTCATAGCTGTCTGTTACTTCTTACATAGAGGTTGGAAGTAATCCTCTTTTACACCAGCATGACTGTGTCTGTACTATTGCAGAGCATGGTAGCCTGCCTGTTTAAAATATCCAGCTGACAGTGAGGAGTCATTGGCTCCTGAAAGTCCTTGTTGTTCTATACAAACTACTGAAAGATTTTTTTTTTTCCTATAAATGATTCAGCAATTCAGTCAGTCGTTGCCAGGTCAGGAATATTAAACTGGGATAATTCACATGTACTAGTTACTAGGAAGGCAACAGAGCTCCTGAACATTTTCTTTGCCCAAAATTTGGTTAAGAAAAGGTGTAAGCTTTGCAAAATGACACTTTTTTTTTTCTAATCCTTAATGAATCCATCTCTGATTTGTCTTGCAGATGGCACACGAGTAGCCTCTTCTACTGGTATAGACCTCCTCCTTCTAGATGATTTCAAACTGGTCATCAATGACTTAACATACCATGTTCGACCACCAAAGAGAGGTAAAACCAAATTGTTGCATCTGAAAAAGATTTTCAAAACCTTTTAATAAATTCTGCACTTAGTTATTTAAGACCATGCTTCAGTCTCACAGATGATAATCTATTTGACATCTAAAAAATGTTTATGAAGGACATTTGTATAAAAACAGATTAAAGTGATTCTTCCTGTTATCTAATCATCCCCTTGAAATTCTAACTTCTATGTTTATATAATGGCATTTATATAATTGTATGTAACATCTAGTATCTGTAAACAAACATCCATCCTATTCTCAAGTAAACACCTCTATTAATAGATGAATAAATGAAGAAAACTGGAGAATTTGATTTAGCACTTCTTAATATGTGGAGTTAAGGTCTTTATTACACCCAGAAAGTGACCTCTATTAAAACTACTGTAATCTGGTTTGGAGGAACCCTCCACGTACAAATCCTTTCCACCATTCTGAGGCATTTAAACAATGGGGTTTTGTTTTCTGAATGTGGCACCTACAGAATGTACAGCTACCACATGTCATCAATAGAGGTAGGAAGATTTGACCAGAAAACTGTTACTAAAACCGTAGCAACAGCTGAATGATGGTAGTCCACAAAGAAATAAGCTAAGCAGAATGTGTAAGGGATCGTGAATGGGGTGATGCCAGCCTCTTTCTGTGGAGGTGGAGGCCAAGAAGGGGCGAGGCAGAAGATTGGGAGGGCTGCACTACACATCTTGTGGGTGCAAATACAGGAGCACTGAGGCTCCCCTGCCCTCATGCAGGGCTGGGAAGGCTGTGAGGGATCTGGCCTCTCACTGCGTCTTCACAGGAAGGGTTCCAAAGACACTCTGGGCTCCAGATCTCTGACTTAAGGTTCAGCCTCTCACAGTGCCCCACACCACAACTCAGCTCATCACTTAGGATAGCTGTGGCAGCAGGACTGAGCCCCTCAGTGTCCATTGTTCCCTGCCTGTCCTGCTTACAGCATCGCATCCCCAGTGCTCCCACTTTTGTCATGGCCCCCATGCCCATGCAGCCCCCTCCAGCATGTAGTGCCATATGCCAGACTGTATTACCAATCTACCATGTGCCAGTCACCTCTTTGCATGATGACTGCCCATTTAGGTCTCCTTCCTCACCCACCTTTCCTTTTCAACGCTCTCCATCTCTTGTCTGCACCTCCCCCCCCCACCTAACCATGCATTCCTTTCCCCCCATTGATGATCCCCCTCCTTCCTTGTGTATCTCCCTCTCCCCCTGCAGTGATACCCTCTCTGAGAGGCCCACCTCTCCTGTCAGTGGTATCCCTTCCCCAACCAAGTGTCAGCTTTTCCCATCAGTGATCTGCCCTTTTCATGCATGCTTCCTCATTTATGATCTACTCTTCTCTATGCACGCTTCCCCATATGTGATCTCCTCTTCCCTGTGCATGGTCCTCCCCATTTCTTATTTCTCTGTGCTCAATATGCACCCTTATTGCCTTCAGAGCTGGGTAGCGGGAAAGCAGAGATGGCCAACTAAGCACCCAGCTCTGAAAGCAGAGTCATCACCAGCAGCAATACAAAACTGCAGGAATAAGGGTGGCAATACTATACCATGCCACCCTTACGTCTGTGTAACATTTGACCTTTGCACTGGGAGGGGTGGCTACTGGGCAACTAAAGAAAATTTTGAGGTGGCTATAGCACAGGGTTGAGGGCTACTAGGCTCTTAAACAGTGAAAGCTTTAGTGTGTATTTTGGCCAATTTCTATATATCTTGTTACATAATATTAATTGATCCCAACACAACTAAACTCTTGATCTTTTAAGTTATTGTGTGGCTGCTGCTTTTGGCCAGGAACTACTGTGGCTACCCAGCAAAGGAGCCAGATCATGCGTAAAGAGATGTTGACGGGGCCATCACAAATTCCCTGTCTGCTATTATTAGTCATCTAAACAATGCAGCCAGTTATACAAGAGCATTTGATTTAAGATCCTCCATAAAATCAAGGAATTTGACTGTTTTATGGGTGTGGGTGGCTAAAGAGGGGTAATGAATAATCTCATCTTTATGAAATGTCAGTGACAGGAGAAGGGATAAGTGAAAACTCAGAATAGCCATAATGCTTTCAGATTCCAAAAATTGGTGGTGTGGTCAGGATAACATGTACAACCATGGTCTTTGGGACACAATGGATTCCTACTTTAATAGGAGTAAAGTACTGATGTGCTCTTAATCTCCTCTGTATAGTTCCCAAAGCTCTAGCTGTACTACTGAAAAACCTTCTAGAGAAAACAGGGTGGTGAAACGGGTGTCTAGAGATAAGTGACAATAAAACACCATCATTAGGTTGCTAGCCTCTGTCCATGAATGATCCTGTGGCATAGCTGCATAAAACAAAGCTACAGATATTTAAATGTGTGTCGAAAGTTGTCTCTGAACAAAAGAGTCAATGGAGAATTCCATTTGGAGTCCATCTGGTGCCTTAATGAGCCAGACTGGTCATTGCAGAACAATGCAAAAAACTTCACCTCCCAACCCCCATTCCCGCACCCCATTGATTCAAAGAGTGAGACTGAAAAAAGTTTTTTTCTAACCATAAACCAGTGAGACCTAAAGCTTTTTTAAGCCAGTCTTAAGGCATTATGCAAAGTTGATCTACCTGTTAATTTCTTGTTTTTTCTCTTGGTTAAATCAAATATAGCGTTATATACTCTTCCACATTGGAAGGAAAAGTTATTTGTCCTAGGGTAGAAGAATTCATGCAACTTTAGTACATGATAACTAGACACATCGCTTAAACTGCTAAATTTATACAGTTTCAACTGTTATAGCATAGACATTAGTAGCACTGGTCCAGGTGGAGTCTGGCATCAAATTGATATGTCCATGTCTGGCGCATTCTCCAGAGAGTGCCTTGATTACCTGAGGGCTGTAAAGTTAATGTGCACCAGCAGCCCCCCCATCTCCTTAAGTTTCATTCAACTCCTCAGATGTATTTTCATTTTTACAAATAGTCTTTCAATATACTTTAGAAAATAAATGCTGAGAAACTGAAAAGTGTTAAAAGGATATTTTCAGTTAAGTATTAAAGAAGCAGCTCTTTACATTCAAGAAAGATCTAAAAAGAACATGAGTAAACTACAGCTTGCAGATTCAAATGTGGCTTAATATTGGCCATCTCTTGCAGTGAAGCTGCTGCTGTAAAAGCTAAGAATATTTTTAAACTTTTGCTAAATGGATGTTTTTCAGACTCTGCTTGGTTTCCAAATCTGAGTAAAACCTACAAAAACAAGCTAAGCCTGAAGATTGTGTACTGCAATTTATTGTATGCAAGTTTATTTAAGTTTTAATTCATATTGGCAAATTAATACTGGAGTACACGTTTTAAGGCGTATTGCAAGTAAGCAGAATTAAAATTAAGCCTCCTGTCTTTTATCATGGTGTTTCATGGCTTTCTAAGGCTTCATTTCTCAACCTTAATGAGTGTCAAATTTTAGGTGCCGCTGATTTGAAGCATGGCTTTCTTCTGACAAAGCTTCATGACTGTGTTTAAAACTTGAGTGCTGCAGTTGTCCAGTTGACTGTTCCATACAATTTTTGTGCAAGCAGGATAGACAGTAGTGCAAATCCCTTGAGTTCTATAGCTGTTTTGATGAGTATGTGATAATTAATGTGGATAATTACAAATAAAGCAGTCTCCTTCTTTAGACCTCTTAAGCCATGAAGATGCAACCACGCTGAATGATGTGAAGACATTGGTTCAGCAGCTGTACACCACTCTGTGCATTGAGGAGCACCAACTGAATAAGGAGAAGGAGTTGATTGGGCGGCTAGAGGACCTCAAGGAGCAATTAGCACCTCTGGAAAAGGTGAGAAGTGTAATCTGCCATGGCAATCTGCTTATTCCTTGAGCCATGGTGCCTGTTTATGCTCATATTGAAATCTATCTTAAATGGTGCCACTAATTGTACATTAAGATTTTAAAAATGTTGAAAGATAAGGACTGATTGGCTCACTCAGTGGATGGAAAGCCATATGTATGTGTATGGTTTTCACAGAAGTAAATTAGTATTAATTCCATAGAGTTGAAAATAAAATTAACAAAAGTATTTGACTGGACCTTTTTAAAGATGGGTGCTTCCCAAATTGGCTCCAGACCAAGAACCTACTCTCTTGCAAATAGTGTTACCATTTTATTTATTTAATTTGATAAGGGAAAGGGAGAAAGCACAAATACAGTGGAAACAAAATAGGCTAATAAATATTTTGAGCCATATTGGTTTCAAAGCAATATTTTAATAAAGTAAAAGTAGGATATATCATAAGTGGTTGAAACATAATCCCCAAAGCAGACAAGTATAAAACAAAACAATTAAAACAAAGCGTATTAAAAGAAGAAAAGACTGAAAATGATGCATCAAAGCAAACAGCAACAGCATAGCGAGAACAATCAACCACACACTTAGCAGTCTGTGTTTCTGACAAGAATATAAGGAGTGCCATAGCTATGTATCTATAGCTTAGTCAGAATGAATATTCAAGATGTTAACCCAAAAGAGGCTAGAGTTAGGTTTTTTGCTCCCCCAGCTTTTTGTACATAAACTATAAATTGCAAATTAAGTACCCAAAATGGTAACCATTTTCTTAGAAAGCAGACCTTCATTTTTATCTGATCTCAGAATGAGTGTCTCAAGCCATGTTGTACAGAGAATACAGAACTCTTTGTTTTGTGTCCAGCAGGTCAGGATGGAAATCAGCAGAAAAGCAGAGAAGAGAACTACCTTGGTTCTGTGGGGTGGACTGGCCTACATGGCCACTCAGTTTGGGATTCTGGCACGGCTCACCTGGTGGGAGTACTCTTGGGATATTATGGAGCCAGTCACCTACTTTATCACCTATGGTAGTGCCATGGCAATGTATGCTTACTTCGTATTGACACGTCAGGTAAGATTTGCCTCTGAGTTGGTGGCTTATTACTGGCAGATTTACCTTATGTGAAGCTTTGAAAGCATACCTTTTAGATACAATTCTGTGCCCTTTCATGCTTCCTTTGTTTCTCTCCCCCAGCATGCTCCGAACTTCCTCATGCATTGCTGCTGGTGTTAACATGAAAGTAACTTGTCTATTACTGGATCTCCACCAGCTAGTCATAACTGTGGTGGTATCTTGCTGATTGAGGAAATGTACTATTAGTCTGCTGAGATAAAACAGTACTGTTTGTAGAGGTTCCCTGTACGTGTGATTTAGTTTTCACTTACTTGGGATTGTATCAGACTGGAACCTTACTCCAGCAAATCAGTGAGGTTCCTTCTCTTTTATAGACTGCAGCAGGAAAGCTAAAAGAATGTCTTGGATTAATTCTTTTCCTTGTTTTATTGCCAGATTCTTTCTTGGGAAGCAGGGTAATTTCTCATCTCTCTCATCACCCATGTATTTCTAAGAATGAGAGGAACAGCACTTTGAAGAGATGTATGAGAAGTACAGTAACAGCTGTAGTGCCCATCCTGCTCCCTCTGCATCTGATCATCTTCCTTGCCAATACTGTCTCTTTGCAACCCGCTTCTCAGCACCCCAACACTGTAGAAGAACCCATTCATATTCATCTGTTTGATGATCTGCAGTTCTTCAAATGCTTATCTATATGTATTTCACTGTTAGGGCATCCCATGTGCTCTGTGGGAGTCTTTTGGCCACCACTGTCAATTAGGGCCACACATGAGCTTGGAGTGTTCTTGTTCTTCTTGACAGAGGTGCACTGGACCCAACTGCCCTTTGGTTCCTTCTCACCATCAAGGGCTTCAAGATGGAGCTTCTCAGGGTAGACATCTTTTACGGATAAACAAGAAGGGGATGAGCAAATATTTAAAATGTTTATAATAATATTAGAGATAGTTTGGGTAGTTGCCAATTGGTAGTTTTTATTTTAAGTTGGTTTTTTTGGTTGGTTGGTTGGTTGGATTTTTTTTGTTTTTCTGATCAGAAGTTAGCCAGAACTGGGACTTAGTAATGTCCCCTCTTTAGGCCTCCAAACTTCAATCTTCCTCCACTTGCAAAGCTGCACTTTCAATAAATGATAAGCACAAAAGATTATTTTTTTCTCTTTAGGAGAGGCACACATCTCTGACAGTAGTGTGCAAGTCCTTTCCAAAAGGATTTTAAAGGCTAGGAAAGCACATTTGAAAATGTTCATTGGACTGCTCTATCCAGCCAGCATTCAATTCAGGCTGTACAGATCCCCTTGGCAAGTTTCATCTCTAAGTGCCTTGTGATTTCCAGATCCATTAGCTCCTCTTCTTCATCTTCAAAGACTGTCTTCTTTAGACTCACCTAGAACAGTTAAATCCAAGCCCTCAGACAAAAAAATAAAGCAGAAGCACATCTCCAATAGGAATTCCCAGTTGTCTAAATTAGCTCCCTATTCCCATTCAGAGGAGGCTCTATGTCCTGATTTGGATACAAGAAGAGCTCTGAGGAAGCATGGTACCAGTGCTCTGGTATTGCCTGAAGAATTGAAATCAGCTACCTCTGGTATCAAGGCCCCGGGTATTTGGAATTAGATGGGGATCAAGGGCTTCAGCACCAGTTGTTATGGTATCAGCTTCATTAGCACAGCTGTCTTTGGAGCATCTCATTTCCGTACCAGCTGCACCAACGCCACATACAATGGTACTATCAATCCCAATGTTACCTCATCCTGCTCAAAGTTTGCAACACCATCCTCTTTCTATCAAGGAAGCATGCGGTACTGAAGGATCTTCCACTGTCAAAGGAGCCAGAATCTCCTTTACCATCTATATGACTAAGCATCCCTATGATGGTACCAGTGCCTTCTATCTCATTGGCACAGGGTGATTCACTGCAACTGATGTCTTATGGGACTGCTATACTACCCAACACTTCAATTTTAGCAGCCTCCTCGCTTTGACCTAAAAAGTTAATGTTCTTTATGCCACTGAAGTAGCAGAAAGACCCTGCTGTTTAGGGGAGTACTCTTCCCCATACCTCCCAGCTAAGACCTTAGTGAGAGGTAGGGAGTGCACCTGGTCCATTAGGCGCAAGGCCTGTGGGACTCGGACTCAACCAGAAATGTTCATATATAAAAATTTTGGCTCGGCACAGTTCACAAACCTGTGCTACATTTCTCCCTATTGAGTTAAAGACTGACTGAGTGATGGCATACAGTGCATCAGCCATGTTTTATATGAAAGCTGTGTATTACAGACAGGGAGTGTCTCCTCATTCCCATTGTACTAGGAGGCGGGGTGAGTATGAACTGGCATCAGGTATCTCTCCCTATTCTACAGATTGCTATTTTGGGAAGTTTTTCTCCAACCACAGGTGAATGATGAAAGACTGAACTACATATCATATTTTGAAGGGATGAGGCCTGTTTGCTACGGACAAGAACAAGTATCTCAACTTCTATTGCAGCAGGGATTTAAGCCATCTGATTCTGTGGTCCTCAAAACTGATATATGCTTACTTTTCTTACTTTTTTGGCAGTTTTACCATAATATTTAAAAGTAGCTTCCAAGTACCCACTGTCTTCACATCAAGATGCTACTTGTGAGCCACCAAAAGTGGACTACATATGGCCAAGAACTTGAAGAAGAAAAGTTACTTTATCTTTCAGAGGCATTGTCATATGTACTCCACAACCCACTCTTCTTCCCTGCTACTGTGGGAGTCCTTGATATGTGGATTCTGCATTTGGTGAAGGAGCTGAGTGGCAGTTGCACCCACTCCAGACTGTCCTTTGTACAGGATCCTAAGGACATGTAAGGTGCAGAAGAAGCTCCAAAAGATGCTACTGACCAAAAATCTCCTGCACATTCATCCCAAGAGTGGACATATCTTGACAACATATCATTCTGCTCTCTAAGTTATAGTAACTTATTGGTGACCTTCTCCTCCAAACAAGATGATAAACTAGGCACGCTGAGGAGAGTTTGGGTGTTAGTAAGATAGTGGACTATCTGAAGGGGTTCACTGAATGTGGAACTTAAATTTTTCATATCCTACTGAAAGCAGCCCATGAACCTATATGGAGACATCCAAAATATTATATCTTCCTCCAAGATACTCAGATATCTTGCAGCTGGAGCACTCTTGGTGGCAGATGGGCATATGTAAGTAATGTTGCTATGGTACCCACAATGCTGTTCACTGAGTCTGAGATAATCAGGTGCTAATACTTAACATAGACCTTGCTCTGTGTCTTTCAAACTCTTATAAGCTCTGTGTGCAAAGGAAAGAAACCATCAGGTGAATTTGTAGAGTCCAGCTGTGGGTTTTGTCTATAAAACTTACCTGAACCTTGTGTACATTATCCTTTCTTTAATGCTTCCAGTCAAGGTCTGCTCCTGTAGCTGCCCGTTTACTTGCACATGATGCATTAGATATTGTAATCAAGACTGTTACACCCTTCATCCACCATCCAACAAAAGATCACTGACCAGTAGCCAAGCTGAGCAAATTCTCTCATGAGCTGCAATTTTTGTAACTGCCACTGCTTTAATTAGCCATTGCATATCTATGCTGCTAAGAAAGGATCTGCAAATACAATAATGCGGGGACTTCATCCCTGCATTTTTAAAGGTGAACCAATAATACTTAGTGATAAATGACGTACTGTACATCGACAGCTGGACTCAAATTTATGATTCTACCCAAAATAAATGAGTTAGGTGATCTCAACCAAGTCCGTGAGTGCATATCAGCATCACAAAGGAACCCTACAGTTTGCTTTGGCACAGGAGACTCCTACTCGAAAGAGGCCTATATTTAAGGCATAAGGGGGGGGGGGGCTACCAGAGGTTAGGATTGAGGTTCAGGGACAGGTAAGTGCTGGAGTGCAGAGTGACTGCTTATATTCAGCAAGCAACCCCACACTTCAGTCTCCAGTAAAAATTTAGCCCCTTTGTCCCCAAAAGCACATCTCATATATGATGGTCTAGTAGCCACCTGTGTCTGAAAGTTTTATTCTTGTTTCTGCTTCTCTTCTCACTCTCCCCACGTAGGAGTATGTTTACCCAGATGCAAGAGACAGACAATACTTATTGTTTTTCCATAAAGGAGCCAAAAAGACACATTTTGACCTAGAGAAGTACAATCAACTCAAGGATGCAATTGCTCAGGTAATGGAAAGTTTTGCAGGAATAAAAGCAGAAAAATTCTCACGCGCGTCTGTGCACTTTTTGACTTTCACTGACGGATGCACTTCAAACTAAGGAAGAATGATAGTGCATCTCTTAATTTGGGTTTCTGTTAAGTTAATTTTGTAATGGTTGAGAGCCAGAGTAGATAAGTAGTGTGCCATGTGCAAAAAGCCTTCAGTAAATGACTGTGGTGGCTGGGGTAGCTTTCACTGATTATCGGATTGTGGCTTAAGACTTTCTCTGTAGCTGCTTATTCACACCAGCTAGGAGTTGGGGGGGGGGGTACTGTAAAGGGGAAAGGATAGGCGAAGGTGTTTTAAGGAGCCTGTTCTTTATCTTTACTTTTAGGCAGAATTGGATCTTAAGAGGCTTCGAGACCCACTACAGGTTCACCTGCCCATACAGCAAATTGATGATAAAGACTGATCAGTGAAGAACCTCTCAATCCCAGCAAAGAGAAAACTTGTTCATAGCTCTTGCCTTTTTAATTAAAGCATTGCAGGTGAAAGCTGGGGGGTAGTGTGGGGATGGAGGGTTTTTACCTTTAATTTAAAACAAACAGGAACCATGGGGTGGGAGGGAATCTCTTAAATCTAAAGATCAGGCATTGTGGAATGTTGGTCTCAAAAAAGGGCTTAGCAAATATTGTCACATGCAAGCATTTGTATCTGGATGAAATGGTGTACAAATAAATACAAGATTGGAGGTTTTCATAACAAGAATGTAATGCTGGGGGTCGGTCTTCTTCCAGCTTTGCAGGCTCTGCCTCTTAATAATGCACCAGCAGCCTGCTCAGCTCTTTTAAATTTTCCTCTCTTGATTTTTGGCAAATACCAATAACAAAGCGCACCAAAAAACACAAGCCATCTGGAGCTATGGCTAGCGATCAAACAATGAGCTCCAGTACCATTAACACACAGTCCTGGTCAGACCTTGTCTCTCTTTTTTGTAACATTATTGCAAGATTGCTTTCTACTGAAAATCATGATCTTTCTCTGCGCAACCCTATTTCCTTCATGGACTTCTTCCATTACTTGTTTATTCACTGTCCTAATCAGAAATGGAGCAAGCTTTGTTCTAAACATTTGATAATGAATGCTTTCCCTAATACATTCTTAAACTTTTTGAAGCGTCCCAGTGCTCTAGCGTTACTTCCGGAAATAATTCAACACTGCATGAGAGTTTTTATATTCTGTCTTAAGGAAGGAAGGTTCCCCTCTTTCCCACTTCAAATCTGGTAGCCACCTGGCTAACCAAACTTGGAAAGTTTCAAGGATTAGGACATTGGTTCAAGTCATTACTCTTACTCAACCAAGCAGTTTCAGAATGTGAATAACTAAACTTGATGACAGTCACCTGTTTGTGTAATGGGATGAATGTTCACATTTGTCTTGCGCAGCTACATCTGGAGGCTTTGTTGAAGGCCAAAGTTCCAATGTAAAAGATACAGAAATACACCTCAATTTGTTAGCTCACTCCCTTATTTAGCTAACTTTCAGTGAACTCTCTGATGCCCAGTGGTAAGGATTTCTTAGGGGTGGTGAATTGCATCCCCCAGAGGATTGGAAAACCAACTCATTGATCTCCACCTTGCCTCAAAGCAGATTTCTAAGCAGCTGATTCCTAGGCAGATACAACAGCACTGCACTGAAAATGGATCAGTCTCTCATAGCATCCTGTTATAAGTACTCTGGAGATAGGATAGAGGTGGGAGTAGAGCTCCACATGTAATTGAAAAAAATCAGTATTTCTTTTGACAGTTCACTCTTACTGTGTTTTGGTGAGAGCCTTCAGGTTTTGGAGACCCGTTTTAAAAAAAACAAACAAAAAACCCCCACAAACAAATATTAACAATATGCCAGGTGCCTTGCAGATGCGGAAATACAGATGGGATTGTTGCTGCCTCGCCTCACTCGGTAGCATGTGGACTGAACGGGTGCATGTTTCTAGTTTTTTTTTCTTTCCACGTTTTTCCCATCTTTTTGTTTTAATTGCATTATGTGGGGTTATTTTTCTACCTGTTTTATCCTGTTTGTGTGCTGAGTTTTAGAGGGAAAGAAATTGTATGCAGTCTTGGAGCTGAAACCTTAGCGTATGTTTGGGGGGCATGAAGAAAAATCCTTATTTAAAAAACAAAAAAAATACTGAACATGTGTAAAATCCTGTATCATTTATGAAATATGTATAAAAGAGCAATGTACTTCTGGAACAATAAATAATTATTCAGTTTTTGAATTCGTGTTCTTAAATAACTTTATTTTCCCCAGTTGAGGAGGGAGCAAGCCTTGTACTGGAAATGAACTCCAAATTTCCTCTTATTTCTCTTCATTCAAATTGCATTTCTCTGACCTTATTTCACTGTTAAGGCCATCTTGATCCAGACACCAGCCTTCCTGTTCAGACACAAATGGAGTTTTAACCACCTGTAATGCATGAAATCTGTTAGCAAGACCCAGAAGTTTGTACAGCCCTGCAAATCCGTGGATATCCGCATTATATCCACGTCTGTGGATACAATGTGGATATCCACAGACCATTTCTTGTGGATGTGGATCAGGTGCGGATCCACATATTTGTATCTGCACAGGGCTCTAGAAGTTTGTGCTAATGTTACTGCCTTCATTGTGAATTATATACATCATTGTAGAGGTTGAGGAAATGAGGACATTTTGGCAATTTGCAACTCCAGGATAACAATAATATCTGTGGGGTGCGGGTCATTTGGAATGCAACAGCTTGCATCCTTAAACATCCAGTTTATTCTAGGGTATTTTAATTTTAAAGCCTGTACACTGGCCTTCGGCCAAGTTGCAAAGATTTAAAGCCTTTTAAAACTTGAGACTGGATTGCAGTTTGACACAAACATCTGCTTGCTGTTTAAGATGATAATCAGTAAAGCATTTAGTTTTCCCTGGTTATAATCTCAACTTCTTTTCTAGTACTGTTTATAGATTAGTTCTTTGCCTCTTCTAGACGCATCCATCTGGAACATAGTTTCCATAAAGAATTGGTCAGAAGTGGTATCTAAAAGTATTCCGGACCTACTTCTTTCTTCTGCTAAAATCCCTAATCACAAGGCAAGGAAATATTTTGAAGAAACTTCTGTACACCTCTTATCATTCCAGAGGAGAGTGGGGAAAGAGGGAAATGAGATTCTGCAATCTGCTACTGGACTGGTTGTCTGTTCGGGTGTTCCTGTAAGTAACAGTTTCCTGCAAGTTGTCTTTATCTGATTAATTTCCCCCTGGTCTCTAGCTCCACCAAAATGCACATAGAGGGAGGGTACCGTTACCATGTTAGTCTAAGAAAAGATGCTAAGAATGCAGTTACTGCCACTTCTTTTAAGCTACCTTTTTAGATTCTAAAATTGAAAGCAGATATGCTGTCACTTTCTCCCTTGTATCTCTGTATAGCAGCACCAGCAATCTGGTACTTGACATAATTTGTCTTGCATTCAAAAGCTAACCAGGTGGTAATGAAATTTCCATTTGTTACCAGTTTAAGTACAAGTAGTATTGCTTGCATCTTAATGCAACACTGTGTGCACCAACTCCCGTGTAATCTGATAACAGCAAGAAAGCAGCAGCAGTTACGGGACCTGTTGTCTGTGGTTATATTCAAAAATTAATGTGCTGCTTTTGTCTCCCAAGTGCATCTCATTTGCTGAGACCATAATAAGCAACATGCTTATCATTTCCAATATATGTGACTGTTCATTTAAAATGTGCTTTTAGGGTGGACTGTTATTCCCCATCTCTAGATAAGGGAGCCCCATGTGATCCTAACTTGGTGTTCTGCCTCCCAGAGATGCCAGTTTCCCCACTGGCTACATCTTGGGTAATGCCATTTGCCCCTTTGCCCTCTCCTTAGAGGTATTGATGTCATTTCATAGACAAGCTGTTGCCCACCATTTTAGAACAAACAATTGCCTTTGCAGATCTCTCACTTCTTACAGACTCCAATGCTCCTTTTATAATTTTATAAAACTGCCCTGGCTGGTAAGAGATCATGAAACTGTTGTTAAACCATGACATCTTATCCTACACCACTATCAAGTAAAGCAGCTAATTTCCATTACTAAGTGAACTAGTGGATCATTTAAAAATGTTTCTGGTTTGTACGTTGTAAATCCTATTCCCCGTGTTGTATTTGTGGCTAGACTATGTCAGGGGCCTTAACATTAATTTTGCTCTCTAGCAAGCTAGAAACTTAGTTTAAAACAAAACCTAAAAAGCAATGGCAAGCATTTCCCATAAACGATATTGCCACTGAGTCCTGGAAAGTCTTGGCCAGTTCACCTAAATAATTGTTCCTGCTTTCACACTGGCATTTTTGTTTTTAAATCCTTAGCTGTAGAAAGCCAATCCAGACTATTCTTTGATGTACCAAAGAATGGTAGCTAATTCTGGTTGCCAGATGTAGTGTGAGAGGCAGCTGCGTGATACAAGGGATAGGGAATTGAAATAGGAGGGGGTTCTAATCACAGTTGTGCCATGGCCTAGCTTTATGATTTTGAGCCATTTTTCTCTTTGTAAATAAGGGATAACACTTACCTTATAAAGTGCTTTGCTATCTATGGATGAATGTTCTATTAGCAGCATAATTGAATTTCCTACAGAATATTTTCTAGGTGGGAAATGGAGTAATCCCCCAGGTCACTGAAGTCAGAGTTGCCTTCACTGTCTCTTCAAATTTTTTTTTAAAATCTTTATGTGACCTTTAAATTTAAATTACTTTTTCACGTGTGGGGTTTAAATTCCATAATAATAATAGTAAAGACTGTTAATCTTGTGAATTTAGTCTCAGTGATTCTCAGTCTTTTTGTGTTGGTGGACCCTTTCACATGGCAAGCCTCAGTGGAACCTCCCTCAGAAATTGAAAACCTACTTTTTATACATAATGCTGATAAATGCTAAATTTTAAATCATATAGGTTATATTTTCCTTAGCCCCAATGGGCTTCCCACTCCCACTTAATCCTTATCTGCAATCCCCCTAATCCCTGCCTGCTCCAACCAAGGCTTCCCACCATCCCATCTATGGGGATGCAGGCCCACCCGCACTGCACGGTTGGCATAGCTCCTTCCTTCCCCTCCAATGCTGCTCCTCCAGATTCCCTCGCTGTAAAGTGGGGCCAGGGGGATGGGAGGAAAAAATGTGAAGAGCAATACCAGGATGCCAAGTGTATCCAGGTCATTTCCTCCAGCTGGGCATACACAACCTGGATACAAGGAGCCTTGTCATTGCTTCTTGTTCCCCTCACCCTTTACAGCCCCCTGGGGGTTGCAGAGGAATATAGGCTGCTGAGTAGTTTTTGTGTCACCACTCCCCTATTTTCTTTTGCCAGGAAGAAGCAGGCATCCTCATCACCCTGTGGGTAGCAGCACTCCAGGCTTACAGCACCCTCCTGGCAGGGATAGGGATCATAGCACATAGCTCCCACATAACCATGTCACAGCTCCCAGTTTTGAGAGCCAGTGGTCTAGGTGGAGCAGCATAAGTGTTCAGTTTTGGGACAGCTTGTTTACAGAAATAAAAGCTATCTAAGTGGAAGTCCTTGACACACACATCCACACATGATTAATCTTGTCACTATGTCCGGGTTTATCTGGAGCACACATCCTCCAGTTAACTGCGGATGGGCATCATGCAGTAAGTGTCAGGCTTCCAATGGCTTTTCAGCATCAGGAAGTGCTGATTTGCTTTCCCCAACCCCCTGCCCATCAGGGGCCCTCAGACTTGCCAGGGTCACTTTTGCAGTGAAAAGTTCATTAGCTTAAACAGCCACCTGTGTAATGTCTTCATCTAACTTCAAGTGCTATGAGGCTGCTTCTGGCAAAGTTACCTGAAGTCAGTACTGCTAATTAATGAAATGGTGCAAGGAGCAAATGCCCCTATAGATAATTTGTATTATCCTTCCCCATCTGACTAAATTGGCAAGGAAACTGAGCTACATATGTGAGTTTAATAAATAAAACACCCTCTGCATTTGCATTATGAGCTCTAGCTTCTACCTGCAAAATTGTATAACTGGATACACTTGAAATAGCTCAGCCTTTTCTCCACTCTGAGTTGTCATGAATTGGTGGTACTAGGCAGGAAAGCTCACTGCTTAGCACACTCCCTCTGCATTGGTAATAGGAATGATAGGCTTTGAATAGACACAATCTGAGGGAAGTTCCTTCACAGGACTTTGCAGTGAATTGCTATTGGATGGATGCCTAAGCAAGCAACCCATGTCAGTTAAGGGTATTTGTGTGCCTTTCATCTTTCCTCCTCAAAATTTCAGCCTGCAATAGCTCCATACAAGCCTAGTTTGAACTGACATCCTCTGTGGGTGGCAGTGGTGTCATAATTGTAGCTCATCCATGATTACCTTTGGACCAAATGCCAGACTGCAGGGAGGAGGAAAGAAGCAGCACGTATGAGCATGCTGACAGAAAACTATATATCTGATGGCTTTCTCAGACTGGCATGTACTCTTCTTCACTGCATAGCAGGGCCGGCTTAAGGGGTGAGCCAGTGTGGCACCAGCTCAGGGCGCTGGTGGCAAAAACTGAAAACAGCTTAAGAGTTTTGTGCCAGCGCCCTTGGCCCTGGAACAGGTCGCTGTGGAGATGCCACCACATGACCACCAGCCTAATCCCTGCAACTCCTACACCCATAAGGGCACTCCAGGTGCATAAGATGGGGGCACAAAAGCAAAAGTTGGCTTGGCACCACAACCCCTTTGAGCCAGACCTGCTACATAGTCAAACAAAATTCCAAACTAGATTTGGATCAAATGCAGAATGTTACATCTGTAAAGCTTTAAACTGAACTGCTGAAATAGAGAAGTAAGGGGTTTGGTACAGTTTTGTGTTTTAAAAAGCTTGGAAACCACACTTGGGTTCCCTAACAGCCTCTTATGGGGCTATGTCTGTGTACCATTTTAGTCTTCAGAGCGGAATGAATGAGATTGAAATGCCATTGTTTTCTTTCTGCTAATAGTCACCAGTCCCTCACATATAACTACTACAACACTGCTATCAAAACTAATACATCTGGCACAAAAATAAGACAGAAAGCTTACAATGAACTAGTACATAGAGCATAATATATATGCACACCTGTAAGACAAATAAGAATTTCAATTCAAACTTGTCAGTTTTATTTACCCTTGAACTCAAGTATGAATTAGCCTCTGAATGACAATGGCAAACTGTAATTGTATTGACTTGCTGCAGTATTCTCCCTTCAGTTTTAATGTCTCTTCTGGGAATGAAAATGATCATTTCTGGGGTCTCAGCTCTCCATGGCTTTGCACACTGAGCTGTAGCTTTCTTTCTCCCTCTGGTGTGAGACCTTATACATTCACAACTGCTGTTTACAAGATGCACTAAAAGTTTTGCCTTTTTATTCATGGATGTATAGCAGATATTTATATAGAGACCATCATCCCAACGAAGAGCATTTATGAATTAGGGAAGTTGCTTTATGCCTAAAATACAGCTACTGTGTGAGGCAGAGAGTGTAGCAGCCAGGTAGGCACTGTACAGTACATCACTGGAACGGACAGTTTCTATACAAGAAGAAAGAGGAAAAGGGGGATTTTTTAATACAATTTTTGTATAGGAGCTTGAGTACCATGCAAAGCAGTGAAGTACTAAACACTTGTTTTTATTTTTCATTCTCCCTCCACCCCTGCCCCCAAAAGAAAACTCGGCTGAAATCAAATGATGTCCTTTAGAACAGTGGTGGTCAAACTTTTTTCCTCTGGCCCCCTCTGCCATGCGGTGACCCTCCACTGGAAAAAAAAGTGGCTGCTGCCAGAAAACTGAATAGTGACCATGGCTGCAGGGGGTGAAGTGGGGGTGGAAATCCCTCATGGCTTTCATCCTTTCTCTTGAGGCTTCTATTGCATCTCTGAAACCTATACATCTAGTTTGAGATCACCTACATGGAACATGCAGAGGGTGATCCCACATGCCATACTCCTGTCTCAAATCAGGAAGCATGTCAAGTCTCTAAAATTGCATGTAGTAGCCTGGAGTGTGTGTGGGAGCTCCCTGCAAATGGGGGGTGACTGGGTGGAGAAATGAGAGGGAAGTGCTGAGACAGGGGAAGGAGAAGAGTGCTAACGCCAGGCTGGAAAAAGAGGTCCTGGAAGAGCCAGTCTGCTGCTGAGCCTGTCCAAGTCCCTCCAGGTCCTGCTCCCTTCTTCACTGCCAAATTCCAGGAACTGAAGCAGCCCCTCTGACTTCCACTTTCACCTCTGCACTTCATCTGCTCCCTGAGTCTGCATGAGTTTCCATGAACACAGTGTTTGACTGAAGGGGTGCTAGCCCTCCCTGCTTGGTCTTGTGAGCCCTGTCCCTGTCACTGTGCGTGCATTAGGCAGCAACAACAACAGAGCTATATATTCCCGTTCAGATTGGGACCTTGTTATAACTTCTTCCAGCAGATACATCCCTGAGTTGGATGTTATTCTGTTACTTAGGCTTTCTAATTGTAGAAAGCAATACTATACTTTCTAACACAGGCTCCTACTAGAACAGTTTGCTTTTCTTTTTTTTTTTTTAAATTATGAGTCAAAAAACCTCTGGAAAGGATTTTATTAAAATCTACAAGTTGTAATTTTTGTTGCAAGCAAGAGAATTCTCAGCCCACTGAAAAAAGAGGCAAGTCTTAATTTGCAAAAATAACTGCAGTTTTTTCTTTTCTTGATTGGGTCTACTGATAAAAAACAAAAAAAAAAAAAAACCAAAACACAAAGGTTGCTTGCTAGTGACCTCAGTCCTTTTCATATGAATGAGGGAAGCCCAAAGAGATACTGCCTCATTCGCTCAGCACTGTCTACTGAAGGCTGATACTATGTTACAACAGAGAGGCAAGTTCCAAAGGGGCAGCACAGCCACCTTTCTCCCTCTCTTTCCCCCACATCTCCCTTGCCGGTGACCCAAACTTTGACAAACACTGCTTTAGAAAGACAAAAGGCTGAGGCACCCCTGCTAAGATTTGAACCTATAGATTCAAGGTATCAAATTCATTCCTGCACCAGGACAGAGCTTGGCACAGACAGCCGCAGTCAGGATATGTGTTCACTCAATCCTGTGATTGTATGAACTGTATCTTTAAGAGGTTCTGGCATGAACAAGTGAGAGATGGTTAGCATGTACCAGTAATGCAAGACTCCTGTTCTGTTATGTTCAGTGCTTAGAACTGGGACCTTGAAGGGGGTGGAGCTGTGCCAGACTCCCAGTCCCTGGAAGTTTTGCTGAGCAACATCAGCTACTGGGCTCCTCAGCAGGTGAGGAAGGCCTGCTGCCTTAGGGGTGATTTCCTGGGAGGAGCAAGGCAGGTCCAGTACACATGGCACAAAGAGCCTGTAGCTGTTTAAAACAGTGGTTCCCAACCTTTTCTCTGCCGTGGCACACCTTGATACCTTCAAATTTTTCGAGGCACACCACCATTAAAAAAAAGTAAAAAAACCCCCCAAACTCACAAATATGCAAATTAACTTAAATTACTTATGAATATTCATGACCCATGGCACAGTGTTTTGGAAATGCTGCTATGTGGTGTAGTAGGGGTAGCAGAGCAGGGGGGTGGAAAATGGGGGGGGGGGCAGGAGCCATGTGCAGTGACAGGAGTGAGTGTGGGGAGCACCGCAGGGCAAGGGTGGCAAAAGTGGACAAAGGCAGCTATATGGGGAACAGCACCAGGGTGCCGAGAGAGGAAGGGAGAACAAGAGTGACTTTGTTGGGGAGCAGGGGGAACCTGGGGAGTGGGAAGGTAGGGCAGGGGAGCATGGTGCAGCACCCACTTCCCCCTTCTCCACAGTGGGTCCCTGCCACCCAGGGCAAATCCTCACCCCACTGTTGCTCCCTCCCACCCCAGTGGGTTCCATCCTCCCCCCCACATCCTGCTGCTGCCTGTGATGGACCCTCCCATCACTACAGGGGCCAGAACTATGCCTCCAGCCCCCAGCTACACCCCCTCCCACACACAGCCACCCCACCCCATGGCTACACACCCCCCCACCAAAACAGCCACCCCACAACCCCACCTACACACCCTGTGCTACACAGCCACTCCCACCCACCTCTGCTACACACACATACCTGCCCCACACAAGCCCCAGCAGCCCTCCCCCACAAAGCCCTTACTTGGGCTGTTTGCAGGCTGCCTGACAAGCTGCTCTGCCCTGCAGGGGGAGATTCACGCACTCCCAGCCTTCCCCAGCTCTCTGCTGGTTGGCCTTAAGGTGGCACCACCAGAATTCTGCATTCTGGCTGTTCCTGATATTTTTAGGGGGACCCCTGGAACTCCCCATTCTAGTGCCTTCCTCTTTTTAGGGGGGCCAGAAGGTTGCCTGCCTAAAAATAGGGGGCCCCAGAACTGTGTTCTGGTGCCTTCCCCCTTACTTTAATCCCTGCCTTTTCCCAACCCTGCACAGCCTGGGTGGCTGGGCTAGGCAGGGAGGGAACTTTAACTCCAGCTCTCAAAGATGCTAGTGGCGCACTTTGGGTAAAGGGGTAGGTTAATTGTTCACCTGTTTGCTTATTCAGTTGTCAGCTTCTCTGGTGAGTGCCAGCTGCAGGGATGGATTTATTGTAGGGGGGTTGACTTTTGGGTGCTGGGTTGGAGGGTGCCACATTTATTTCTTGTAGATAGCAGATAGTGGAGCATGTGGTAATGACTCTCATAGCCAGCAGCTTGGCTTCAACCACTAACAGGATAAAAAAGTACATTGCAAAATAAAATTACTTTTGCTGAAGTACATGCAATATAAAAGAGAGAGTAGAAGGCAGGTATATCCATTAAAGACCTGTTGATGATAACTTTGGGTAGTAAAGCAGCCTTCAAAAAGTTAACTGGGTTGCTTCGCCCCCAACACCTTCCGATTAGTCAGTGGGTGTTTTCTGCACCTGAGTGCTACCTAGTTGAATAAAGCAGCACGTTCCTGACCTTCAGCAGTCCTGTAAGTAGCATGTTTCTTGTGCACTGAGTGGACTCTGTTCAAAATTCAACACTAAGGTGGCCAGGGTACTTGCCCTCTAGGGTGGATGGTGCCCACTGGGGGACACCTCTCTTTCCTTTGCCTGATGTTCCCATTGTAGCCGTGCTCCATCTAGTGCTGAGCAATCTCTGCAAACAGGGTTTAGTTTTCATCCTTCTCCCCACAACCACCTCCACTTAAAACTTTCCAGTTGGCTGGGGGGAGCAGAATGAGCAATGTGAAGTCATATGACTTGTGGAAGGAGCAGAGATAACAATTAACACCAGTCTGTGGTTTTCTTCCATCTTTACAGGATGTCCTAGAGTCCCCTCCTTAGAATTCCACTTCAGATAAGATACTAGAGGTGTCACTGTAGGGCAGTCATGCAAAGTAGAAAACAATAAGAGATGAATTTAAAAACAAGATTGATCAGTAAAAATAACCCCATTGTCAGTAAAGGGCAGAGCTGCTGCGTGCAGGTCAAGGCTGAAGCTGTGCCCAGCATCCCCTTAGTCTCTTCCTCTGATAAACTCTCCTGCATAGCACTAGCAACACCACTCTTCCAAGTGCTTGGAGTCAAAACACACACATCGTTAGCAGAGAGAGCCAGAGAGAACAGTGAGGCCAGAGGGAGCTGGAGCTGGAAGTTACAGGGAGTTTTTGTTCAGGTGCAACTTTTACTTGCTTGAGTGGGATGTTCCAGTATTTGTTTTTCTTCTTCTGTATCTATGCCAAATTACAGCCAGTATCTTCAGTGGGTGAGTAACCAAAAGTAGCACTGCTTTTAGGAGTACTTGCATTCAAGGTATTTTTGGGGTTCTGCTGTGAGGCATTGCAATTCTCATGAATAAGAATGGTGGGTCCAGCAATCAGAGTTAGAAATAGCTTGAGGAGGAGTTTTACAACCTCCTGTTCTACACAGTGTCTTTCTGTTCCAGTGTTCGAAGTCCACCTAAGCAGGCAACATTGCCACTGCTTTATAGTTAAAAGCTGGGGGAAATTATAATATAAATTAATGGTGGGGATTCTTTCTTGATTAGCATGAGCAGATATTGTGCTAGATGTATCTAGCAGTACATTGTCAGTTCAGAGGAGTATGCCATCCTTCTATTACTACTTCTTTTTAGAGCAGAAACTGGTAATAACACAAAACATACAGGATTGACCTTTCTCTAGAATGTCACACTAGTGAATGCTTATTAGATCATGAGCTAAGTCATATATATTGTGAGTCTGTTAAAGTGCATAAATCAAAATATAATAGTACTATTAACATTAGAGTTTGAAATGCTTAAGTTAAAGATCATGTTCTTGTATCATTGAGTTGGCCATGCTATTTCCAAAAGCACTCAGTAAAGACTAATGGAAAGGGGTATATGAAGGGGTAAGAGTGGAAATTAAACATACAAATGTTGGAGCTTTGGGTTTATTTTAATGGAGATGCTTTCACAGATGTTGTGACAAAAAAAAATTTAATTTCCCACCAAGAAATAGTTCTCTACCAACTGTGGTGTCTTGAAATGCCATGTGGAAGGTTAGCTGAGCTTGATGAGGTAGTGGCTGTAAGGTCTTGTAGCAGTTTGTCTGCACCTAGCTGTGGGTGTTTTAAAGGTGAAGGAGTGTTTTCGTCACTGTTGCACCCTCTGTCCTGAAGCTCCCCACAGTCTGGCTGGGATGTTGTTGTTCTGTTCATGCTATTTCATCCCTTGATTCCCTCCAAGCCTGGGCATTTGTAAAGGAACGGTTGGCCCCTTACTGAAACAGTGGAGGGTTTTGGTTGACTCTCTACCAGTAGGGAAAGAAAAAAAAGGGGCTGGTGATAAATCAAGACCCTGAGACTCAGGACCAATGGAGAGAGGCCAGCACTCTAGGTCAGCCTGGTTGACAGGGCAGGCAGACCAATGAAGTCAGGAGCCTGGGGTCCCGTTCTTTGGGCACCTGTGAGCTAGAGAGGCCTGAGCTGGAGCAGGGCTGAGCAAAGGGGGAGTGAGCTGTGCTGGAGCAGAACAGCAGCATGGAGTACAGTGAGCAGCTGAGGAGTGTGGCAGGGGCACCTGGGCAGAGAGCCCAGTGCCAGGTTCTAGGGGCAGTGCTGGGAAAAAAGGGTGGTGTGTGGTGTCCCCCTGCCACAGCTCACCAATACTTGCCTCCTTCCTGGTCATGCCTTGCTTTTATGTCAGCTGCTGTTTAATCAGTTGTATTTGCTTTGAGCTGTATGTAATGGTCAATGGGTCAGGGAAGGGTCCCAGGCAGAGAGTACCTGGAGTGGGGATACCCTAGCCCATGTCCTGCCTCTGAGGGAGCCTGGGCCCAGCCATGTCGGGGTTACTAGGACCATGCCGCGCAGGAAAGCAGAAGGGGGTCCTTGAGGTCAGGCAGGCCTCTGGGTAACGGAAATTGGAGCCAGGACTCAGATCCTTCTGCTAGCCAAGTCCACCAGGGTAGTGTCTAAGCCAGGAAAGATCCCCACAATAGCAGACCTACTCCCTGGCTTACACGTTGTTCTACTCTCTTGTTCTCACCTTTAAACCCTTTCTTTTCTGTTTAGCTGATGATGAGCTCTCCCTGGCAAGTGATTTTAATTATCCCAGCTGTGAATGGCACTATATAGAGGCTAATTGTATTTTGAGACATTGACAAAAAATTACTCACTTTACCCCCTTTTTGTTGCTGAAACAGAGAGCTTTGAACTCAGCCAGTAAATACCTGCCCTCCCACCCCAAAACAAAACAAAAAAATCATTGAAATTTCATTAAGAAGAAAGGCCAGGTAAGTGTGAATGTGGCTATTTTCAGTTTTATTTGTTCTGGATACAGGGATAGCCTCATTCTTCCATGAAATTAGTTTGTCACAGTTGTAAAAAAGATAGTATTGGGGCATTTTAAATTAGTGAGGTCAGGTCAAGTTTGTCCTTGTTTGGGAGGTGAAATAATCTCCCTGGGTATACTGATTTTTAAGAAGGTGGCATTTCTGTAGATGGATATGCTGGAGGGAAAGGCAGGAAAGAGAGAGAGTGGGCGCAGGAAAGAGAAATGCATAGTGAGTCTCATACAAGATCTGAGACTCCTAACAAGGGCTTCTCCCTGCAGTCCTCATTAGGGCTAAGGAACATGTGTGGTGTAGCAAGTTTTCTGTTAAATCTGTTAAAAACAGTAGTACCGACCATAATGAATATATTGAGTCAGAGGAAGGGCTAATGTTAGATGGACAGAGGGAATAACAACATGCAAAAGCAGCAAGGAGTCCTGTGGCACTTAAAGACTAATGTATTTGTTGCATGAGCTTTTGTGGGAGAAAATCCCACTTCATCAGATGCTTTGATGATGGGGGAACTTACACAATGGGAGGAAAATAAGTGCAGGGGAGTGAAATGAGGAGATGTTGTTTAGGACAGACTGGGAGAAGTTGCTATGGCCTTTGCTTCTTTCACTGCCTTGTGTACTTTACACTGTGCAAAGTAAGTGTCAGCCCTAGCAGGTCGGCATGTTAGCCCTTTGCACTCACTTCATACTAGTCCACAAGGCTACATGGGGGGTAGGTTGATGAAATGCCAAATCCAAAGACAGCAGTGTGAACTGAGACTGAAGTGGATGTGAACTTGTGGAAATGCTTGGGGGGAGGGGTTTACAATGATATTAAATTCTAACGACATTTGTGTAGGTTCTGAGCCAGATCATTGGCCAAGATAACAAGCAAATATTTTCCATTTATAGAGCTGCAACCTGAATATTGCGTTCTTCACCATCAATCTCTTAGAATGCTTGCATTCTAATAGCTATTTCTAGTGCTGATTTCTGACTTAAGGCCATAGAAAATTAGAAACTTGACAAAAAGCCAATTGTGCTATTGATGAGTGCTTTTTTTATGGATTTTATAAATGCTGCAGAATCCACGTGTGGCCCAGTCCAGCCTCCACTGAAGTCAGGGGGAGAATTAACACTGACTCTGATGGGTTGAACGCTTATTTGGCCTCAGCAAATGGATGAATGCCAGAGAACTGATATATGCAAGGCATTTAAATTATGCTTAAATAATAGCTTCATGGAGTGTCTGGGCTACTTGCTTAGTCTGCAAGCTTAGTCACAGGTCAGATCTTCAATTTGCAAGAATGTTTTCCACATGCTCACTTCATTCTGCCATGCTCCAGGTACCCGTTATACAGTGGTTATTCTGCGAGTCATTCTTACTGTCAGATAGTGTTTTAAGTGCTCTGATGTTTCTTTATATTGCTTATTTTTAAATAAGTTGAACTTTCAGAATATTTCATTCCACTGAGCTTCTGGTAAATGGGACAATCATTTGTCAGCATTGTTCTCTCTACACTGGAGTCTCTGTCCATTAAGAAAATTCCACTATATCAGGAGTGGAAAAATATAATAATTGAAATTACTTTCTGATTTCTGTCATTACCAATCAGTAAACGTGGCTTGATTATCATGGAGTTCTCCCTTTTCTCTCTTATCTCATGCCTTAGCACTGGATCCTTGCTCTGCCTATATCAGCCTGAATGAGCCTTGGAGGAACACCGATCACCAGATAAATGGTTCCCGGGACCAGCCTACATGTGATAGCCATATTGATGGGGAATGGTACCGCTTCACTGGCATGGCTGGTGATGCCATGCCTACTTTCTGCATCCCAGAGAACCACTGTGGGACCCATGCCCCCATCTGGTTAAATGGCAGCCACCCTAAGGAGTCAGATGGCATTGTCCAAAGGCAAGCTTGTGCCAGCTTCAGTGGGAACTGCTGCCTTTGGAACACCACAATAGATGTTAAAGCATGTCCGGGCGGGTATTACGTCTACCGCTTAATGAAGCCTAGTGTCTGCTTCCATGTATACTGTGGGCGTAAGTAACCTTTTCTTTTGACAATTTCTTTATTATTTTCTGCAACTCTCTGACTGACAACTGTGGTGGGGGTTTCCCTCTCTGCTAGTTAGTTTCCAAATCCCACCTTTTGCCTTGAAGTGGGGAATTCTCTTACCAGGAATGGCGCTAGGGGTTCTGGCGCCCCCTGCAGTGCAGCAGATGCCCAGGCAGACAAGTGACATCACAGTCCCAATTTTGGTGCCCCTCAAATGTCAGCACCCCCCTCCAATGCTTACCATGCTTACTGCCCTGTGCTGGCCTGTCTCTTCCTGACTTTAGGATGTTGGAAAGCAGCCAGAAATGACTCCAAAACCTTTATGTACAAACACATGCCCCTCCTTTTAGTCACAGATCTGCAATGCAGGGCCTGCCAGAACAGGTTGCTCCCTGTGTCTTTCCCCAAGCCCTGAGCTCAGACTCTGGGCAGGGAAGCCCTGTATGGCCTCTGTAATGCAGAACGTGGTACACTAGTATCATAGTGGTCCCTTCTGGTCTGTAAACTAGATAAGCAGTTTTCAGACTATGGGTTGGGAGCTGGTACTGGGCTGCAGCACCCACTGCTGCTGCAGTCGAAAGACTGGAATGCATTGTTCAGAGATGTAACTGTTGGGCATAAATGATTTTTTTTTTTTTCAACTGGGTCCCAAAGAAAAAAAGTTTGAAAACCACTTAACTCAGTGGTCATCGTGGTCCCTTCTGGCCCCAGAATCTGTGAATGGCATTTTTATCCTCCACCATGGAGTAGGACTTCCTGACAGCTTTCAAATAAAGGAGGGCTATGGGGCCGGAGGGCTTGGACCTTTCACACTCTTGATATGTGATATGGGGACACCACTATAACCATGCTGCAAACCAGTTGAAAAGTGGAGTGGGGGAGTTCCCTTGTGCCTAGGAATTAGATACCATAATAAAAGCCTAGGCTATGAAAACAGCACCAGCCCAGCTCCTATGACTAGGGCTCTGTCTAATTCTTGGTCATTTTGGTAAATTTTATGGTTGTGGGATTTTAAAAATGATAAATGTCACAGTTTCAGACATTTACATCTGAAATTTCAGTGTTGTAACCATGTGGGTTCTAACTCAAAAGGGGGTTGGGGAGGGATCACAAGACTCTTGTTGGGGGGTTATGTTATTGTCTGTGCTGCTAGTGGGGTGCTGCCTTCAGAGCTGGGCATGCAGCCTGCAGCTACCACTCTCCATCTGCCTGGCTCTGAAGGCAGTAGCACAGAAGTAAGGGTATAAGGGGGTGGGGGCTACCACTTTTTTGGGTGGGGCGGGGCTGGCTTTATGGGTGGTGATGTCTGTGACTACCCAGGGCATGGTAGTCAGGAGGCTACTGTGTTCTCTCACTTGCACGCGTGCGTGCACACACCCCCACACTCACACCCACCCACCTCCCACACAGACACCCCTACCTGCCTGCCCAAGGCCCTTTACTCACTGAGCAGTGAAATTGCCAACACCTGGAGGGGGCAGCTCCTACTATGTGCTGAGCTTCAGCTGTTTGTGTCAGTTGATAGGGCGAGAGACAGGAATTTCTCTTCCCCTGCATGGGCTGATCCTGGGGCCAGGGCAGACCCGTCTCTGGGAAGCTTCCCCTGCTGCAGGAAGCTCTGCAGCTGCTGACTGGGAGCCCAGCTCTGAAGGCAGCGAAACCATGAGCAGCAGCACAGAAGCGAGGGTGGCGTAGGCTGGTATGCCTCCCTTACTTCTGTTCACCTCCTCGTGGTGCACTGCTTTCAAAGCTGGGCACCCACAAGCAGCTGTTGCTCTCTGGCCATCCAGCAGCTCTGAAGACAGTAAAGAAGTAAAGGTTACAATACCATGACGGCCTTACAACAGCTTTGTACCCTTCAGGAGCTCCCTTTTGGGTCAAGGCCCCTGCTTTGAAAAGTGCTGACCTCCCCCATGAAATCCGTATAGTATTGGATAAAAATACACGAGACCAGATGTTATGGGGAAAATCAGATTTCACAGTACGTAACATGTTTTTCACATCTGTGAATTTGGTAGGGCCCTACCTATGGCCAGAACTGGGCCGAGGTTTCAAGTGACAACAGAACCCAAAAACCTCCATGTTTTGGAATGAGCTGAGGATCCTGTGGTAATCTTTCAACTATTCAATGTATAACTTTAAAAAGTCTCTGTTTTCCCCATATAATCAAACTCATAAATCTACTAATTCTTCAGGCATTCACAAAGTCTTTCAGGAGTAACAGGGAGAAACAGGACCTGAATTTTTATTGTAAATACGTAAATAAGAATCAGGAATACCCCATTGTATTAAAAAATATTTTGGGTGTTTATACATAACTCAGAAAAAGATGAACTCCTTTTCGCCCCCTTTACAAGTCATCTTTAAAGACCCCGAGCCTAGAACATGTCTCTGTACTTGTGAGAAAAGGAGACTGATTTCTCTTTTTTTGAACAAAGTCTTCTCAGACTGATGCAATATAGATTGTAGGCTTATTTATACTAGAAAAGGTTGGCCTGGTATAATCTACCTTTTGTAAAGCCATGTTGTATTTTATCCCAGTTACTGTTATCCTCAATATCCATAAATACTTTCTCCTTCAGAATTTTCTCCAAGATCTTGCATACTACTGAGTTCAAACTAACAAGCCTGTAGTTACTCGGATCATTTTTATTCCCTTCCTTGAAAATAGGAGCTGTGTTGGTGATTCTCTAGTCATACAGTACAGCCCTCAAGTTTACAGATTCATTAAAAATCTTTACTAATGGACTGGCAATTTCATGAGCCAGTTCCTTTAATATCCTTGGGTGGAGATTATCCAGGCCTCCCAATTTAGTTGCATCCAGCAACTCAAGTTTGGCTTCTACCACAGATATGGTAATTTCCCCTTTCATGACCTCATTCCTATTAGGTACCCTACCTCTATCCCCCAGCTCATCTTCACATTAAAAACAGATGCAAAGTATGTATGTAGACATTCACTTATGCCTAGCTTATCCTTGACCTCCACCTCATCCTCAGTTTTTAACTGTCCCACTTCTTCTTTCTTTCTTTGCTTCCTAGTTATGTGGCTAAAGAACTTTTACCTATTAGTTTTAATTCCCTTTTCAGGGTCCAGCTCTGCTTGACTCTTTGCCTTTCTCACTTTATCTCTACATGTTCTGATCTCCAAAAGATAGCTTTCCTTGGTGATCCCTCCCATTTTCCACTCCTTTCAGGCTCTGTGCTTTCTCCTAATCACCTCTCCAAGATGCTTATATATCCTGCTTGGTCTACAGCTCTTGCCTATGAATTTTTTCCCCTTCCTCAGAATGTAGGTTTCGGATAGTTCCTGCAACCTTGATTTGAAGCAATTCCAACCCTCTTCTACATTTGCATTCCTGAGTTCTTCAGTCCAGTCCATTTCCCCAACTAATTCCCGTAATTTTCTAAAGTCAGCCCTTTTAAAGTCAAAGATTCTGGTCACAGATTTATTTTTGTTTATCCTTCCAATTAGTTTGAACTGAGTGAGCTTGTCATCACTTGAACCTAAGCTGACCCCTACTATCAGTTGCTCTATGAGGTCCTCACTACTTACCAGTACCAAATCTAAGATGGCATCCCCTCTTGTTTGTTCGTTAACAATTTGGAGAAGGAATTCACCAGCTATCAAATCCAGAAAAAATCTGGGCCCTCTTATTACTACTAGCACATGTCCTCCAGTCTATATCAGGGAAGTTAATTTCCCATAATCACACAGTTCCCAGTAGTATTTGCTTCCTTAAAGGCCTTAAAGAGGTCCTTATCCATGTCTAAATCAGATCCCAGTGGTCTATACCACACCATGAGCAATACCCCTGGAGAAACTCTAGTACCTTTCTTCCCCAATGTGATTTTTACCAAGGTAGATTCTATCTAGTTAATTCCATCGCTTTGAATTTCCTTATAATCTACTTTCTCATCAATATACAATGCCACTCACCCACCTTTTCCTTTATATCTGTCTTTCCTAAAGAGCACATAGCCTTCAATGCTGGTACACCAGTCATGACTGCTATTCTACCATGTTTCAGTTATGCCTATAATATCAGGTCTCACTTCTTCTACCAGTAGTCCAGTTCCTCATTCACGTTCTTTGTCTCATTTGGCACAGTTGTTCTACAGCCAACATCTCTTGCTCGACTGGCATTTACACTGCTCCTCCATCTAACCTCTATGCTGCTCCCTATTTTTGTGTCCTTTCTTATATCATTTTCCTTCTTCTTAACACTATTCTCAAGTGTGGAGGTTATTTGGGCATCTCCCTCAGCTCCGTTGCTTTGGATTGTGTCTGTAAATTACCAGTGCTAAATTTTCATTGATAAATTAAGACAGTCCAATTAGTTTTGGAACAGTTTTTGTGTCCACATTTGAAGTCTGTACCAGTTTAAATGGAATCAATTTAGCTTCAGAGTCAATTTAATTAGACCAGTGCTGCTTTTCCAATGTAGGCTGGGCTTGTAACCTGTCAGTTTAACTGCAGGCAAGAAACTCATAGCTTTAACAGTAGAAGTAAGCATCTAGATATTCAATATGCTACCTGAACCATGCTCTTGTCATTCTATAGATTTCTATGATATCTGTGATGTGGTGGATTGCCATGGCTCCTGCTTGAATACCAGAGACTGCATGTGTTCCTCAGGAACAACACTGGGACCTGATGGGCAGACCTGTCTTGGTAAGGGGAAAAAATGAGGGGCATAGGAAGTGTGAGGAAAAACCAGAAAAGGAATGAAACAAGATATTAATGTTTCCTTTCTGTTTCTTTAGTTTTTCACGTCCCAGGTAATTGCATTTAAAAAGAAAGTGATGAGGCAGATACAGTAGGGATTAATTTTATCCTTTGTTGCATGTAACAAGTCAGTTTGTTTGCAGGTCAGCGATCACACCTTTGGGTTTTATTTAATTTTCCATCACTGAATCAGCACCTGAGTGACCATTATCTTGGTGTCCCTTATGCCAGGTAGCTACCAAGGCTGACCTTGCTTTCTCTGTGGACCAGCAGTGGTTTAATGAAAAGCTGATCAGAGGCTGGCAGCTTTGCTGAGAGCAGTGATTGGCTTTGGCAAGTCACTGTGGAGCCTTATTCATAATCAGCAATAAGATGATTATCATTACAGGTTTTTCCTTTATTGCTCTGTAGAATTCCTCAGTCCTCCAAACAGTCACATTTACTGTCTCAGTGCCACGTGCTGAGATGTGTGATGCTGGCAATCCCACAGTCCTTGCAGGGCCCAGTCCAGGGCTTGGGATTCAATATCTTCAAATCATCTATTGACTTTTTAGATTTCTATCACTGCAGATGTATCTTGGAAGCAGAGAGACTACACTAGATAATTTGTAACCAGTAGCTAAGACTTAAATGTTATGGGACTGGTATCTTTTCAGTGAATGGCTCTCAATGTTAGAATTCAATTCCTTTTCTGGCCCATCAGAACTGAATCTGTTGGCAGGGCCATCCCCAGGGTGGTGTGGGGCCCATGGCCAACTGGCCTGTGTGGGGCCCTGCCCCCTCTACATTTGTGGGGAGGGGGATGCAGGCTAACCTTGGGGGCGAAGCAGGCCAGTCGGGGGCTGGGTTTTGCCCTGCCAGCCCTGCCCACCTCCAGGGCAGAACTGCCAGCCCAGGGGAGGAGCCAGAAAGAGAAGCCTGGCATCTAGGCTGGCCCACTCTGCCCCTGGGCAGGCTCATCCCGGCCCCAGAGCCAGCCAGGAGCAGAGGCTGGCTCTGTGCTTCTCCACCCCCCTTCCCAGCTGCCTTCAGCCCGCACTGAAAGCAGCAGGGAAGGGGTGGGGACGGGGGACAGCATGGCCATGGAGCGAGGCAGCAGTTCGGGTCCTGTGCTGCCCTCCTGTCTGTTGGCCTTCAGACCTAGTAGTGAGATCTGTCTCTGCTCCCATACATTGTTATTAGGGTCTGTTTATGGTGAAGAAATTAGCTATAATGGTGGATTATTCTATTCTATTCTATTCTATTCTATTCTATTCTATGTTAAAGTTGAATGGTGAATTAATCTTTTCCATTAGTGTTGTTAGTTCACAAAATATGTATGGAGATTTATTTTTTAGTATTTTTGTGTCCATAGACTGTATGGTTTTTGAATCTTAAAACTTAAATCAATGATAAATGCCTGGTGGCAGAAGATAGCACAAGCTGTTCGATCATTCTTCTGATCTTCACACTGTCAGAAAGAGGTATTATTTTTTTCCCCACTAAATTTAGTGCTGGAAGAAGGTGCTGGACTGAGAGCCTTGCAGATAGATTCCTCTTATATGTCCTCAGAACAGCGGGGCAAGTTTCTGCACATTGCTTGGTCAGCGTGCCTTCAGTCTGAAGCTGTGGGAGTCCAGCTCTACAGAGGGAGGAACAGTTGGTTTCTTTGCTGACTCTGTTAATTGCCAGGGTGGGTTTTGAATTGTAAATATCTGCTCACTATTGAACTGAGGCCATCAGGTCATTTCACTTAAGTCACAACACCTAGAAGACAGCAGGGGCTTCATCCGAGCTGACTTGGGCTGGAGTTCACCAGTGATCTTAAAATTAAAATCTGTGTATCCCTTTGCTAATCCCATGGGCCATTGAGGTCTTTGGTGTGAACTGCACATGGCTCCTAAGTGTGAACAAGCATCTGGAAGCGGGTATTTAAGTCACAATGACCCATTTTCATAGATTTATTCCTAATGAAAAGCAGAAGAAAAAATACAGTGAATATATGAACAATTTGATTCCACACAAAAATTTTGCTAAAGGGTCTTAGCAGTCCTGTCCCTGCTTCAGGGGGTACTCTGCCACTTCTGCTTCCCTCATTCTTTTATTCCCATTTAATTGAAAACATTAATTGGACCTAATCATGCATGTTATTTGTGTGCTGAACTCTCATTGACTTGAGTGAGAGTTCACTATGAGGGTTTTTTGGGCCCATTCATAGATGAGTTTCCCATGACAATGAAAAAGAATGGAAATCCAGACTCATTGATTTTTCAGCCTTGCTTAAAAATTTTGGAGCTTTTGTTGCTATCCTTGGCACATTTAATGTGGATCCCTGGGTAGGGCTGGGTCAGGGTTATCAGATGTCAGGCAAAAGGAGGACATGTCCTTCTTTTTACCCTTACATCCTCCATTCAGCAGGCATTTTAAACATACATGATTTTGTCTGGCTTTTTACTCACAGAAGTTAAAGTATGCTGGAATGCCCTGGAACACCCTATGTTTAGGGGGAAGCATACCAGGGTCCCCTTAAAACAGAAGAATATTACATTAATACTATGTTGTCTCCATATGTCTTCCAATGTCCTCCTTTTCATACTTCCCTGTCCTCCTTTCCATGAGTTGGTATCTGGTAACCCTAGCTGGGTGGGATTTCCCCACCTCTGTTTCTCTTAATGATAACTACATGCCACAACCACTTCTCAGCTGTAATATTTGTAGTTTTCCTGTGGCATTCTTTAAAACAATATGGATCATTCACTTTTCTAATGAGTTTCCTTTTGTATGAGTAATAAGAAGTTCAAATGTGTTTTCAGCACGATCAGTCTGGCCTTTAATATTAAGTATTCTTTTTCTCACTGTGGATATTTCCTCTTCTGCAACCATTTGTAGGCTAGGAATGCAACTCTGGGTACTAAACAGCAGCATCTCAGAATTCTGTCTATCACTGAACTAGTGAGACTTTTTATTCAATCCATAAGACATGTATTATAGATGTTGAATACCTGTTCTTAACCCTGCTGATTCTGCATTTCTTTTCAGTTTTCTTCAATTAAATATATTAATCTACAAACTAAATTATGGATTAGAGTTAGGCTTTAGGCTTCCTGTCAAGGCCAACCTATTCTAGTGGGTTACTAATACTATTACACTCTCACTTTTCACCCTTTGGAGACCTTGATTCAATCCCAGATTGTTACAGTTGAAATTAATTCAGTGGTCTGTCAAATCTGATCCCTCTAAGGAATACTTGTCCTCATAAAACCACCAAGCTGATGGTGTCTTGCAGGACTAGTGTACCAGGAAGACAATATTAGTCTGTTGGCAGAATTCTGTGGAATTACAGGACTAGATTGACAGGGTTTCTGGCTGGATGACATTGAAGGTGCACACCCATTGGTAAAGCCATATGAAAGTACCCAGCAAAGCTTATTCCTGCTTTAGGTCTATCTAGCCTGTCCAATCATTCTCCACTTTCATGAGCACTAAGTTTCAACCCAAATCTCTGTGTCACCTAACTTCACCCAACACTTCCCGTAAAGGGTAAGGGATTGGTTGCAATTTACTCCTTAAACTAAGACCATCAATCTCATGTCACTTGTGGAAGCAGAACATGGCACCAGCTACAGTCTACTGCCTTTCTACATTTTCCTTACCTATAGCTTCTGTGAGCCAGTAAATAATAACTAGCAAGCTGTGTAAAGGAAATCCAGGCTTGGCTGATGGGTAGCCTTGTCATTTTACCTTGACTTAGAAAAACTGTCACTTTGCTGGCAGCAGGCCACAAATCACTTTTCCCCTCTTTAATGTATTCATTACAAGGAGACAAAGAGTAAATCAAATTTGAAGAACAAGAATTCTCTATGAACAGAGAAACTAGTTATAGTTTGTAAAATGGGAAAAATCAGGAGGAATTCTTAGGACTCAGCTGAGGGATTCAAAGGCAACTTGTATCTTTTCCATCCCTTCTCAAATAACAGTATGTACACTATGGGGAAATGTTACCTTGTGTTCAGTGCAGCCAGCACAGATACAGTACAGTATTTATTTGTAAATTAATTTGGGTAAGGGAAGTTCTTGACATCTCACATCAAGTCAGTTTCAGAGGGATCTTAGGGCTATAGTCAAAGGCCATTCCAACCAACACCGAATGCCCGTTCGGGTACTTGTCCTAGCTTGTGTGTTGTGAGGCACTGCTAGAGAGTTAGGACTGAAATCATTGTGTAAGGTAGTGGTTCTTGTTAGTGCCATTTCACCTTGTAGCAAAAGACTTAATCACCAGAGTCACAAGTCCTGAATTCAGCTCTTCATATTATCTCTTGATACTGGCTATATTTGAATGAGTGTTTGTTTTGATGTCTATTACACATTTACTATATTTAAAAATCCAACATTTGCTATAGCTGGTCAAAACTTGGAATACCTGTTCTGCAAGAAATTACTTTAGAGGGAAAAAAAAGTCATTTGGAATTGGAATGAAAAGTCAAAAATTTAAAAATTCCCTTTAAACAAAAATTAAAAAAAATATTTTAGGCCAATCAAAATCTTTGGATTCAAACCTTTCAGTGTATATTTTATATTACTTGTATTGTATTTTAAATAATTATTTAACATTCTGGCATAATGCAACAAATCATTGGTGATTGGTATGTTAATTGGTCATTTTTTTTAAATTGGTATTCGAATTGGTAAGTAAATCTGACTGATCATTATCAATTGAGATAATATAAATGCCTAACAAAAAGGTGTTTAAAAAAAATCAAAGCATTCCATTCCTATCAAAACCTGCTTTTTCTCTTTAAACAAAATTTTGTCAAAATTGGCATTTTCCCAAGAAAAATGTTCCACTGGAAAATGTTCATTCAGCTGTAATATTGAGATATAATTAACTCATAATGGCATCTTTTATCTTTGCTTCCACCATGTAGTTACTGTAAGTGAATGGTGGATTTTTAATGGTAACCATTTATATAGACAAGGAGAACATAAACCTTGATACAAGCATCAAGTTCCTTGGCAGCTGGCT
The DNA here is from genome assembly GCA_007922195.1 of Podocnemis expansa. Lineage (NCBI taxonomy): Eukaryota > Metazoa > Chordata > Testudines > Podocnemididae > Podocnemis > Podocnemis expansa. The sequence goes on along the minus strand of ML681981.1, from coordinate 20,256,445 downwards.
CTTGGACTTGTATATGTATCAAGCATGCCATTTCCCAACCTTTCCATGATATGGTTTTTGTGTGCATGTCACTGTTTGTGGCGTTTTCTTTTATATTCAGCCTTCTTTCTAAGGCAGACTCGGAACAACAAAGCTGTTCACCTCATCAGTGGATATGACCCTGACTATGTGATGGGGGTACTGATTCTTGTTATGATGACCTAGCTCATGTGAGCTGGGCCAGAAAATAAAGTCCTGTTTCTTATCAGCAGTCCTATGCATCAGCCTCTTTTACAGATTGTGTGTTGCAAAACTGTGTATTATTACAATATTTGCTTCCTGCAGATGAGAATGAATGTGAACAGAATAATGGAGGTTGCAGTGAGTTTTGTGTGAATCTGAAGAACTCCTATCGCTGTGAATGTGGAATTGGGCGCACACTGGGAAAAGATGGTAAAACTTGTGAAGGTGAGTTAAAAGGCAAAGGAATGAAGCACCTGCATGGAATTACAGCTCTCAATGGCACCTTCCACAGTCATTACATTATTTCCCACACAAATATTACCCAATCTACTTGCTCTGTCCTGGCATTTCAAAGCCAGTGTGAAATTTCTATGTATTACTGTTGTACTTGCCAGTAAGTTTACTCCTGAAGCCTTAGAACAGGTGTGGCCAAACAGCGGTTCAGGAGCCACATGCAGCTCTTGAATGAAAAAGTGTGGCTCCCAGAAGAACATCAGCAAATCAATTTAGGAAAGCAGCCCCAGCCTAGGAGTTTTAAATCTCCCACCCTGAGCATGCCCAGGGGATCCACTTTCAGGGCCTGGGGGAGCCAGCGTCAGGGCCTGGGGGATTCAAGAGGGGGCCTGGATGACGAGGAGAAGTGGTGGCATGGTCAGGATGGTGGCAGAAGCAGCAGCATGGTTGGGATTTAAAAATACTCCCCACTATCCTGCAGTCTTCTACATCAAGCGACAGTTAAGTTTTTACTGTATAGGCCTAGTTTTCATGGTAACCTTAAGCAATTATTAGAATCTGACATTAGTAGGTTCAATATTCACCCTCTTTTTATAATAAAATTAAAGTATGCAATTAATTTTAAACTTAGTAATTTTGAAGTAGGTAAAAGTATATGGCTGTATGCCTCAGTGTGGCTCTTGAAGGTTTAATAATCAACTTGTGTGGCTCTTGAGTTCACCCCTGACTTAGAAGAAGGGAGTAAAGTTGCTCCTTCCTCCCCACTCCTCCATTATTGTTTCTAACAAAACCCAACATTTGTATTTGTGAACAGGCTTTTTATTGATTGTTAGCAGCCTGGCTTTTATCTTGAAAAGGAGAAAAAGGAAGGGTGTGTCCCTCACACTCAGCTACAAGGTCTGTACTTGGAACAGCACCTTTGAATATGGCCAGTGTTTGCCTTTTGAGAATGATGACCTCCAGGATGCGATTATGACATGGATACTATGGGCATGTGCCTAGTGATGGAGGGATCTCTTTCAAAGGTAGAATCTAGGAACAGGTTTTAAAGATAAATATTTGTAGCCCCCATGATTGTGAAGATAACCTTGAAACATGACCTGAATGCAAGTAATACAGTGATGGGGCCTCACTAGTACAGCATGACTAAGGAATGGAGGTGAAATGATGGGGCATAGGACAGGACAATAGGATTCCTGTATAGGGAATGAGTAGGATTTTGTTTTGCTGTACTCTTACAAAACCTGAACTAGGAATGGGACTGGTAGGTGGACAAATACCAGTTAGTTATGATTAACAATTATTTTTTTTGTTTGCGGAAACTTCTTCTGTAACTCTAAACTTCTCTCATCAGCTAGAGAGTAGCTCTTTGAGTGCTGAAACAATTAGTGAAATAGATACCATATATGTTGTCATTGTGCTTCACAATTAACACCCTGTTGAGGTGTATGGGGAATCCGGTAGTTTAAATCTCTCGGAGAGGTACTTGCCAATTTCTACCCTCAATTTGCCCATTAAACTGCATTAAAAGCAGTGGGGTTGTACCGATGTAAGTTGAGGTAAGGCCTCATCAAGAACACTTTGTTTTCAAACACATGTGTTCTAAACTATTTTTATATGAACACTTCAGTTCTATGGACCCACCAGGCAAAGGCTGGTAGAATGTACTACTTGGTAAAGGTTCAGTAGTACCCTCTTTTCCTAAAAAGCTTTTAAAAAATAAATAAATAAGTAATCTAATACCGTACAAGATTTAGCAACCAAAAGAAAACTTCACTAACTTTTATTAAAATGCCCTGTTAAACTCTGAATAATACCAAACACATGATTTGAAGATGATTTGTACCTTCAAGTCAGAGGCACTGCTATGGGTACCTTCTTGGCCCCAAAATATGCCAACATTTTTATGGGCAACTTAGAACAATGTTTCCTCAAGGCTCGTCCCATAGCACCTCTCCTCTACTTATGCTACATTGCTGACTTCATCATCGGGACCCATAGTAGGGATGCCCCTGAAGATTTCCACATATATTTCGACAATTTCCATTCCACAATCAAGCTTAGCTTGGAACACTCCAAACAGGAGATCCACTTTCTGGATACTACAGTACGAATTAAGGATGGAGACACAAAAACCACCCTATACCAAAAACCTACTGATTGGTATTGTTACCTACATCCCTCGAGTTTTTATCCAAAACATACCACATAATCCATTGTCTACATCCTAGCCCTAAGATATAACCACATTTGCTCTGATCCCTCAAACAGAGACTGACACCTTCAGGATCTCTATCAAGCAGTACCCACGTGCAGAAGTGAAGAAGGATTGACAGAGTCAGGCTGGTACCCCAAAGTCAACTACTACAGGGGAAGCCCAAGAAAGAAAACAACAGAACACCACTGGTCATCACCTACAACACCCAAGTCACACCACTACAACACATCATTAAGGACCTACAGCCTATTCTAAAAGATAATCACTCTCTCTGAAGCCTTGGGAAACAGACCTCTCCTCATCTACAGACAGCCCCCTATCCTTAAATAGATACTCACCAGCAACTAGACACCTGTCAACAGAAACATTAGAGCAGGCACATAACGCCTACAACAAACCACGTACCAACTTGTCCATGTATCTGCACAGAAGACACCATCATAGGATCTAATCAAGCCAGCTACTCCACCAAGGGCTCATTCACTTGCTCATCCACCAATGTGATTTATACCATCATGTGCCAGAAATACCCCCACACCTTCTACATTGAACAAACAGGACGATCCCTGTGCAAAAGAATAAATGGGCACAAAACTGCCATCAGAAATCACAACATTAAAAAATCAGTAGCTGAGCCCTTCAATCTTTCTGATCACTCTGTTGAGCACTTCAGTCTTTCTAATCACTCTGTTTGATTGTTTAACAACTGTGCCCAAGCAAGTCAGTAACACATCAAGACTTGAAAGAGAAACAGCAGAATTGGAACTGATATGCAGATTCAGTTGCATGAAAGCAGGATTAAATCATGACTATGGATTCTTTTCCCATGACAACCAGTGATTTATAGAATCATAGGATTAGAAGGGACCTCATGAGGTCATCTAGTCCAACTCCCCTGCCAGAAAAAAGCAAGACCACTCGCATTAAATCATCCCAGCCAGGGTTTTGACCGCACCTTCTTCTGTGTGCTATTTCCCAGTGTTTGAGTCTTAACTACTGCTTTGATTTGCTGTTAGTGTGACATCATCCATGACTTATAGGTCCCTGCTTTTATTTTCCTCCCATTCTGTAAGTTCCCCCATCTTCAAAGTGTCTGATGAAGTGGGATTTTCTCCCACGAAACTTCATGTGATAAATAAATTTGTTAGTCTTTTAAGTGCTACAGGACTCCTTGCTTGTTTTGATAACGTTGAGTGACTGTTAATATTGCAAATGCTTTTTTGATTTGGTTTCCACAAAATTTTATGAAATAAAATCTGACCCAGTGATTACCCCAAATCTAATCAGAGATATGCTCATAAGCTACATAACTGACATGTATTTCCATACAATAAGATATAAAATTAAAGAAATCAAGTTAGCTGAAGGTTGGTTAAGAAAATACATGTGTGTGGTAAAGAAAGGCTTTAACTAGCAGGTTGATGAAAGGTCTTGAAAATAATATGTGGTAGGGCCAAAAAGAATAAAGTAGAGAGGATATCTGGTGCAAATAATAAGATGAGGAAATTTCTAAAAGGAAGGCTTCTAATCAATGGGATGGCTGCAGGTGGATTTTAATTAAACAATGAGAATCTGTCTTAAATGGGCCAACACGGCCTTTCTCTAACTCACACACCAGTGTGAAAGTCTATGTGAACCCAAGTGCAATGGGAAAACTGTTGGACGGCAAGAAGGAGGAAGCAAAGGCTTTGGGAAGAAAGGAGTTTGTAACTCTTACCTGGATTAAGACTAAAAATACAGATGAATTGTCTCAAGTTGTTTTTCAGCTGAAGCAAGTAATTAGGAAAGACATCACTTCCTTGTTAAAAAGTATTTAAAAAAAAACAACAAAAACCTCTTAAAGGGTTTCCTTGTTTGCTTGTTTGCTTGAGTTCATTACTAATATCTGCCTGACCATGTGGAAGCTAATCAATATGGGTCTAAGCTTACCCAGATGTAATTTTTTTTGTAAATATCTTTATTAAATACTTATATTTTGTTACTGTTTGGGAATAGTAAATTGCTTATTATTCAGGTTTTTGAGACACACTTAGGTCAACTAAATAAAGTACTTTCTGGCCTTTTGATTTAATAAAGGAATTTATGGTTAAATTTGTATTTGGTGGTTTCCAATATTAATATTAATTTCAGTTGTTAATTCCAAAACTTCCTCTCTTAGAAATTGAAGGTTGCCACAATAACAATGGAGGCTGCAGTCACACCTGTATTGCAGTGGAGGACACATACCAGTGTGAGTGCCCACGGGGACTTGTTCTGTCAGAGGACAACCACAGCTGCCAAGGTAGGGGAATAAAGATGGCTTCTTAGAGAGACCAGTTCTATGGGGCCAGCCCAGAGCAATGTATGTAGAGAAGCACCCTTAAATTTTTAATCTTTCTTGGATGATGTAAAAGAGTCCCTGTTGTTCACAATACCTCTGAAGCATAAGAAATGGCTTACCCACCCTAACCAACTGGAGAATGTGTTGTGTACTCAGCTATCTATCAGGATGGTAGGTTGGACTTTAAAGGGGTAAATGGAGCCTCTTCTGAAATTGCTAACAGGCTTCATTTGTTGTTGGATGTCACAGGTGTTTGTGAAATAATATAGCTTCTTAAAGAGAGAACAAACAATCTTACTGTAGTAAATTCAATCAAAGTTATGGTCATATAAAGTAGTTTATGAATATTTATAGATATGGTTTACAGACATTTCACAGAAACTGTTTATTATTGCAAAAATACAAGCTTTTATTATCCGTAAGTTTAATCAAGTTTATGGCAATGTAATTAACTATGGAAGACTTGTACAGAAACCTGAAGCAGTCTGCCTGAATCATATCAGTAGTTCTACTCCTTGCCTATACATTTACAGCAAATATTAATTTCTTTCAACATATTTCATGTTGTACATGAATCATCTGCTGCATCAGCTGCAATTTTACAAAATGGAGTTGTCAAAGAAATATTTAATTTTTAAAGTAATATTCCTCTCCCATTTATTGTATTTCTGCTGCTGTTTCAAACTGAAATGCTTTTTTCCTCCCTTGCATACACAAATCTTGCGTACAACCAGGGACATTAAATAATAAATTATAATAAATTTGTATTGTGCTGGCACATAGGGAACCCAGTTATGAACCCCATTGTGCTAGGTGCTTTACAAAAATAAAACGTGTCCCTTGTCTCCCAAGGAGCTTGTGTTCTAAGTACAATAGGGAGAAACAGACAGGGGGAACACATGAAAACATGCTGATGATCGGTATTGTTTCACTGACAAGCAGTTGTTTCAGGACACCAGCTTCATATCCAGTGTCAATTTCTTTGTTGCCATCACAACAGAGGAGGGAATGAAGGAGGGAAATGACATAGCTTTTTGGCTGTTTATGGGGAGTCCCTTCGGAGTGTGAGGAGCAGGTTGGGAGAAAGCAAGCAGATGTCTGATTAACAATTTAACTGGGCAGTGAAGGTTGGCATCACTGAGAAGGGGTGACATCTTGATTTCATAGGAGAGATGATAGGCCATGAAAGACTTGGAAAGCAAAGAAATTATTTGTGTTTAAAATCAGGGAGACGGGAGTCAGAAGAGGGGTGCAAAGAATGTGGTGGTGATCAAAATAAAATTGAGCTCTGCAGCAGTTTTTTGATTGAAGCAATGCTTCATTTTTCAGGCCAGGAAGGAAGCTTTGGATGATACATCACCTTTTAACTTATCAGTGTTAGTCATTCACAGCCCATGAGCAGCCCTAGAAAAATGTAGCTTTGCCTACACTCAGGAAAATTTTCAGAAATTTGCCTCTGTTGCTGTCATTTCAGCTCCACCAGCTAACGTGGATTAAACCTGCGGTGGGCATAATTAGTTGACACAAGTTCCACAAGGGTAGCTGAGAGTCTATTTCAGCAAAACAAAGGAGAAGTCCTGTGGCACCTTAGAGACTGACATACCATATATATTTGTGTATAAGCCAAGATTTTTGTGCCTGAAAATTGCCTTTAAAACAGGCACTCAACTTATACGTGGTTCAATACAGCAGACAGTCGCTCCAGCCCAGGAGTTTTAAATCTCCAGCATGTGGCTGAAGCAGCCACATTGGTGAGTCAGCCCTGGCCGGGGTTAGAGTGAGGAGCGGGACCCTGATGTCTGGAGTGGCCAGTAAGGGGTCCCGGGGGAGAGTGGGGGGATGTCTGCCCTAGGAAGTAGCAGCAGGGCCGAGGGGGTTGGGGATGGCGGGAAAAGTGGTGGCAGTTCCCAGGGGGTTGGGATGAAGTCAAGGACAACAGGAAAAGCAGTGGCGTGGCCTAGGAGTCGGGGATGGCAGGGGAAGCTGCAGCAGTTCCTGGAGGTTTGGGGGGGGAGGTGTTGGGATGGCAGGGGAAGCAGCTGCAGTTCCTGGGAGTTTGGGTGGGGGTGTTGGGTCAGTAGTTCGCAGGGGTTGGGGGGGATGTTGGGGACAGCAGGGCAAGCAGCGGCAGGGTCCGGGGGTTAGGGAGGGGTCGGGATGGCAGAGAAAGCAGCAACAGTTCCTGGGAGTCAGGATGGCAGGAGAATTGGCAGCAGTTCCAGGGAGTTAGGGGGGATGTCGGGGACCCCAGGGAAAGCCAGCGGCACAAGATGGGGGAGCTGGGGGTTCGAGGCCATGGGTGGCCTTCAGCTTATATGCGGGTTACCCATTTTTGTCTATTTTTGTCTGCTGGGGGGCAGCTTGTGCACAGATCAGCTTATACAGGAGTGTATACAGTAATTTATTTGGGCAAAAGCTTTTGTGGATTAGAACCCACTTCCTCACAAGTATGCAAAGAAGGCTAAGAATAAATGGACACAAGTCAGACATGACAAAACATTCAAAAGCCAGTAGGAGAGCACTTCAATCTCCATGGACACTGAGTAACAAACTTGCAAGTTACTATACTTAAGCACAAAATAAACAAATAAGACTTCAATATGAAACTGCAGAGCTGGAATTCATATGCAAACTTGAAACTATCTAATTGGGTCTGAATAAGGATTGGGAGTGGCTAACACTGTAAAAAGTAATTTTTCCTCTTTAAGCATTCACACCTCATCAACTATTGTGAATGGGCTACATCCACTCTGTTTGAATTGACCTCTTTAACACTGGTCCTCCACATAATGATGCAACTCAGCCTTCCTTGCATGTGTATATATGCCTAACAAAATGAGGTTTCTGCTTCATGTGTCTGATGAAGTGGGTTCTAGCCCATGAAAGCTTATGCTCATATAAATTTCTTGATCTTTAAGGTGCAATGGGACTCCTTGTTTGTTTAGTTGACATAACTGCTTACAAAACTAGCAGCTCATCTAAGTTTGGGCTCAGGATTTATTAACACTGGTGAAGCTGAACCAGTACTGTCAGTATTGAGGCAGATTTTTTGCAAAAGTTCTCTAGTTGTGAGCATGGTTACATTATTACATGATTTTGTTGATGCTCATCAATAGAGAATTGTTGGCATTGCTTTTTTTAATTTATTTTTTATATCTTTTCTACCACTGAGTGGTGAGTTAATTTGGATCCAGAGCTGATTTATTGATAATATTGTTAATAAGGAAGCCTCTTCTAGTTTTAAGGGTGCTCTGGACACACAGATTCCCACGTAGTGTAGAATACACAGAAGCCTGCACAGTCCTAACCCAGAACTCAAGTGGCAAGATTGTGGTGTTGCGCCCCCCTCCCCTCCCCCAACTCTTCCCTCAATATCTCTAGGTAACAGGAACTGGGACAGGAATCAAGTTACACAATAGGTTGTACTTAAACAATCAGAATACAGAACATAGAGGAGAAATTAAAAAATAGAGATAGGCCTAAACCGGGGGTGCCCAAAGTGTGGCCCATGAGTCACATGCATTCTGCAAAATGCTTCTCTGAGGCTCCTGAACACAAAATTTTAACTTGGTCAGAGTACCGGAAATAGAAAAAAATCTGGCACTGCAGCAGGGAGCAGCCCCAGCCCAGGCAGGGAGTTTTGAAATTGCCTGCTCAGAGCATGCTCAGGATGGGAGCCCCAGCAAGTGGCCTGGTCTCCAGAGCAGCCAGGTAAGAGGAGCCAGCGTGGGGGGGGTCAGCCAGGGTACCCAGCATCAGACAGGGAGTGTTTAGGGAAGGGGGTTGGGGAATGGCGAAAGCTGGCGGCGCAGGGCGGGTGGGGGTTTGGGAAGGGGTCTGGAACTCGGGGGAAGCGGCGATGCAGAGTGGGGGGTGTAAGCGAAGGTGTCGGGAACTCGGAGAAAGTGGCGGCACAGGACAGGGGTGTAAGGGAAAGTGCTGGGGACTCAGAGAAAGCAGCAGCACAAGGCAGGGGTGTAAGGGACCGTGTCAGGGACTTTGAAAAAACCAGCAGGGTGTGGGGATGTGGGATGATGTCGCGGAGCAGCAAAAGCTGGTGGTACAGGGCGAGGGGGCTAGGGTAGGGGGTTGGGAGCAGTGAAAGCCTGCACCACAGGGCAGGGGGGTTAGGGAAGGGGTCGGGGACATGCAGGAAGTTGGCGGCAGGGCAGGAGGAACTGGATCCATCCGGTGGTGAAGATCCGGATCCATCCCTAGCCACTGTGGTTGGGGAGCAAGAATTTTGCGGCCCCTGGGCTTGCACCATTCAGGCTCTTTGGCCCCCATGTATGGAAATTTTGGGCACCCCTGGCCTAAACCAATACCTTAGATCCAAATGCTCTTCCAAACTCTTTTGCTGTGGCCTATTTCAGTATAAAAGTGTTAGGCTTTCTTCTTTGTCAGAGGGTTAATTGAAAGTGATAATGAGACTCTTAAATCAAGGCTGAGCTGATCAGTTCTGCACAGGGTTATCTTTGGAAATGTGATCTCACAGTACCCATTTAGAATCTTGAAAATAACATTTGTCGTCTTTCTGGCTTTGTCCTTTGCTGTTTGACACACACTGATAATTTCTCACCCTCTTGTCTGTCTAACAGAGCAAGAGATAAGACATTTCCTTTTTCTTTAATTCTGGTTCCCCCTTAATTGCAGTTAGAAAGCACATAGTTTGGGAACATTGCTTGTTGTTTGGCACATTACACCAAAATGATGACTTTTTGATAAAACTATTCTCTATGATGATTTGACGAGTGTTGAAAATATTGCAGCTTATACTGTAGAAATATTCACTCAGGGAAAAAAATTACACACCACTGATGCTTGTGTCCAAGAAGCCTGGAATTAATCTACTTGGAATTAGAGAAGCAAATCTTGTTGAGTGGGAAGTGTTGAACTATTTTTTTTTTTTAAGTTGCCTGAGTTTGCCAAATCAGTGTATTTGCAAAATGTTTTGTCCAGTAGTTTAAAACCGTGTAATTTTTTGTATCTTTTCTAAGTGGTGAAATCTGGGCTAGGTATAAGAAGCAAAATGCCTCCCCCAAAATCTAGCAGATCCTTTTTGTATAGGGTGTATATAGCACTTTTTAATAAAAATATTTTGCCCCATATGTGCACATTTTAATTGTCTTTCTCTATGTTGTTTTCACTGTGCTTCATCTCTGTTCTTTCCCCAGTTTCTCTTTAATGGAATAAAAAATCAAAAATATTCAGGTTGAATTTTCAAATCCCTGATGTTCAAGTGAATTGGAATGAAGCAGAATGGTTTTGCTAAGCATTACCAAATCTATTACATATTAAATATTGATTCTAATGTTTTTTTCTGAATACACCCATCCATTCATTTACACAGGACTAATTAAGCCCTCCCAAAGTCTTGTTATAGCATGTTCTAGGCCTTGTATACAACTTGAGATAAACTCTTCAAGGATGCCTCTGTTTGGGTTGTTGCAAAGTCCTTGCCAATAACACGCAAGGGCTCTTCCCAGAACATTACACAGTTAATTATATTGTCCAGGCCTTGACTAAATAAATGTTAACTTGAAAAATAATAATTAATTTTCCCTCCCAAACAAAAACTTTACCCTCTTCAATTGTCTTCTGCTGTTGACTCAATGTTTCAATTACTTGGTTCCAGTGTGTTTTGTGGGGAATTTGTGGGTAATCATGGATGAGAACAGAGGGGAAGGTTTCGGTATGGACAGGACATAAAATGAAATGGGGGATGAGGACCCGCCGCCATTTCACAGCAAATTAAAACATGCTGAAAGGAAATAGGGATGAGTAAAACAATCTGATACAAAGCTTTGTCTGGCTAAAATGCTTAATCTTAGGTGGGAGAAGAGAAGGGGTAAAAATCACTTGTATTGAATAATCATAGTTGAACAAAAGCATAAAGAGCACGGCTGGATCCCAGCAATGTAGTATGTACACCACTCATGCTCCTGGCTACAGATTTGCCTCTATGAAGAGGGCATATAGCTCTTTGGGGCATCTGAAAAACTTAAATTTTCAACCATCTTTCTGGGCAGATCAAAATAGAGTCTGTATGCCAATAAAAGTCCATGTTAGGAAACCCTGAGAATGTGATTGAAAGGCAGCCTCATCACAAATAAGGATGTGTTCTCCCCTGCATTCCCAATAATGGGATTCCGAGTGCTTCTCCCATCTCACTTGGTAGATTCTCTGCATTGACCATTGTGCTGGGGTGCTTTCTTACAGTTCCTGTGCTGTGCAAGTCCACCTCCATTGAAGTGAGCATCCCCAAGGATCTGGTTGGTGGGCTGGATCTTTCTCTCTTCAATGCTTCCTGCAAAGGAGTATCCAATGGCACTCACATCAACATTAACTTCTCTTTGAAGTCCTGTGGCACCATCGTAGATGTATGTATCATCATTGTCATCAGCTTTGTCATCACCATTGTTCTCATGCCATGTCTAAGGACGGGATAGATGTTGGCTCCGTTAGGGATAAAACTAGATTTGGTTTTCATCAGAGCAGATTATGAGCCTGGTCCTGCAGTTCTCATTTACATGAATAGTTTCCTGAGGCCACTAAGGTAACTTCTCTGGGGAAGGAATGCAGGATCAGCCAATTAATAAACGTTAATGCCCTTCCCACTTTGCATGCATCATGTGAGCATGAAACCAAACTCTTCACTGACTGAGTTGGCTTGGTGTCCAGTTCCACTGCATTCATAAAGTTCCCTGTAGCACAGGTAGAACCTTTCTCTCTTAGCCAGTCTGATTTCTAACCATAGTGGCCATTTTGTGAGACAAATACCACTCAGTTAAGTTCTTTATGGGATATAAATGAGAAAAATACTGGATATGTGCATATCCTCTAGGGACACCTTAAGTATTTGTACACACACTTCCTTTCAACTTTTCACCCATGGTATGTATCCTAGAAGGCCCCATGTGGCAGGCACCATCCCTTTTCCAAAGAGGAAGAGACTGAAGGGTACGCCTCCCTGGAGTCTGAAGACTCTCTTTCCGTAGGTGTAGAACTTTCCACTCAAGAGGAGAGGAGCTGGGACAGGCATCAAGTTACACATTAGTGCTCTCAATTCAGTCCTCAGTACTTAAATGATAACAGTACGAACATACAAGAGACATTTCAGTTCAGATTGATGGTTAGATGAAAAAGCCTTGGGGCCTCATCTTTCACATCATCTGTTTTTGTTTGTGTGTGCTTGTGGGTTTGTTTTTGTTTTTTGCTTTTAATGGTGGAATGAGCAGACATTTTCTAGAGATTTCAAGCCACAAATTACTGTGTGGTGGCACATCTTCACTTGCTGTCATGCAGATGACCCCTGGCTAGGCTCCCAAACTCTAAATGCAATCTTTCTTATTGGCTTGGTCCTTGTAAAGTACATTTCCATGTAGCGAGGACTGAACTGAGACCCCCAAATTCAGTTCACTTAGGGCTTCAGGGTGGGTTTGACCTTGTCCTGGAGCAAAAGACCAGTCTTTATGCTCTTGTCACCCAGCAGCTGACTCATTTGCCGAATGCAGTTAGAAGGGAATACAGAAGGGGTGTCCCAGTTACTGGCAACTTCTCGGGAGCCAGAGTCCTACACCTATCACAGCGTGAATGATGTTTGGCCTCCACGTGTAATATGGGACTTGAGCCCATGGAGACCAAATTTTCAGGCATGATGTTCGGATATAGGGTGTCTCATTACAACCGGTTAGTCCCTATTAGACATAGTAAAAAGAAGGGTGACAGTGGCTGCAGTGCATCATTTTAGTGGTTGCACTTTGTCCATCCTCAGAGCAGGAATAGCAAGGGGAATGTGATCTCAGGTTCCTGTGTCCAAAATCAGAGATTTTAAAAAGTAAAGATCGTTTGATGCCTGATGTTTCCAGCTGCTTTATGTGTTCATGATCTTCCTCCCTTTCCCACTGCCACTTGCTATGTTACAGGTAGTAAATGATAAAATCATTGCTACCAATCTGGTGACTGGCTTGCCAAAGCAGACCCCTGGAAGTAATGGGGACATCATCATCCGCACCAGCAAGTTGCTAATCCCTGTAACCTGCGAGTTTCCCCGTCAGTACACCATCTCTGAGGGCTATGTCCCCAACCTGAAGAATTCCCCACTGGAAATCATGAGCCGCAACCGGGGTGTCTTTCCCTTCACCCTTGAGATCTTCAAAGACAAAGAATTTGACGAGCCCTACAAGGATTCGCTCCCTACCCTCAAGCTTCGCGACTCACTGTATTTTGGGATCGAGCCACTTGTGCATGTGAATGGACTAGAGACACTGGTAGAGAGCTGCTTTGCCACCCCCACTGCAAAAATTGATGAGATCCTGAAGTACTACTTAATTCAAGATGGGCAAGTGTCTCAACAGTTCTACTTCCTTTGTTTGTCTGATATTTAACCCCAGTGCCCTTTGCCATCTGGGTCACAAGGCACATGGAGGAACAGAAAATGCCATTACTTCTCCACAGACAGGGAAAACCTAGACTACTTGTTCAGGACATGTTCAGACTAATTGTCAACAGCCATTGCTACCAATGCAAAGCTACCCATGTAGTGAAAAGTGATGTTTTCTTTTTCTGTTCCTCTGTGTTTAATGCAGTACAGTAACAAAGTACAATTTGTGCCTTTTTAAATTGGCAGGGCATAGTGATAATCAACTAAAACTTTTATTAAATAAAAAATGTTGCATTTTTCTTTTTGTTAGTTCTGTATCAAGCTTGAAACTGTTGTATAGTTCACACCTAAAATGCAAGTTCTGTAAAACCAATTAACCAAGCTTTTGTGGTGGTAAGAGAATCATAAGAACATGTGGCTGGAAGGGAGCTTGAGGGGTCTAGTCCAGCCCACAGTGCTGAGGTAGAAGTGAGTAAATCTATACTGTCCCTGACAAATAACATGTTCTTAAAAACCTCCTATGACAGGGACGGGATTCCACAAATGCCCAGGGGAACCTATTCCAGTATTTAACTACCCTTACAGTTAGAAAGATTTTCCTAACAGCTACCCTAGCTAAGCTAAATCTCCCTTGCTGCAGATTCAGCCAATTTTTGTCTGGCCTTCAGTGGTTGTGGAGAACAGTTGATCACCATTTTTAAAAATTTTTTTTGGTAACAGGACTGTTACCAGGTCTACGCTCTATCTTTCTGTGAACCCCAATACAATCATATTGCCCTAGTGCATGAGACTCTGAAAGTGAAATTGAGCAGACATGAAAAAGTTGGTGAAAGAATCTTACCAAGTTCCAAAGGGGCAGCCATGTTAGTCTAGTTCAGCAAAAGAAGCAAGGAGTCTTGTGGCACTTAAAGACTAACACATTTATTTATCACACGAGCTTTCATGGGAGAAAATTCCACTTCATCAGACACTTTGAAGATGGGGGAACTTACAGAACGGGATGAAAATAAATGCAAGGGAGTGTAAGACGTGGGATCAGATCATACAGTAACAGCAAATCAGAGCAGTTGTTAAGATTCAAACACTGGGAAACAGCGTATAGAGGAGGGTGAAGTCCATTACAACAAACAGGTGGTTTGACTTCACCTTCCTCTATGTGCTGTTTCCCAGTGTTTGAATCTTAACAACTGCTCTGATTTGCTGTTACTTAATGACCTGATCCCATGTCTTATACTCCCTTGCATTTATTTTCATCCTATTTTGTAAGTTCCCCCATCTTCAAAAAGCATCTGAAGAAGTGGGATTTTCCCCCATGAAACCTAATGCAAGAAGTACATTTGTTAGTCTTTAAAAATGCCCCAGAACTCCTTGTTTGTTTTTCTGAACTAGACTAACAGGGCTACCCCTTTGGAAATAAGATATTTTAGTAACACAGGTAGGGCATTTTCACATAAATGATTTTTATCTTTGCAGTTTCCCTTTGATAATTCCTCATTTTTTTAAAAAATATTTCAACAAAAATCTGAATCTGTGTATCTCTATTGATCATTGCAGACTCTATTACCCAGAAGAGTGAACCGGGGCAAAACCTAAATGCAATTCTCCAACAAATCTTCTGGTTGTGGGTGTGTGCAGCGTTATTAGTTGCTGCAGAGATGTGCTGGAGATGTATCAGTAACTGCTATTGTTTTTCCTCTTCATTCTTTAATGGTCTGTTGTGGCTAAAGACAAAGTAATGGGATGGCAATTAGGTGACTAAATTTGTTGGGCTACATTTTTTTTCCCACCTCTGTGAAAGCTATTAAAATGTCTCCCTCTTCTTTCTTCAGCTGTGTTTCTGATGACTCTGTGAAACAATACACGTCAAAGGATCATCTTGCCAAGCACTTCCAGGTCCCTGTGTTCAAGTTTGTGGGTAAAGACAACAAGGTGAGCAGAAAACAAAACAAATCTACTTCTCAGGCTGACATTAAACCAGCCCATAACTTGCGTGGGACACTGTATGTGGGCCTGATTCTTTGTGCATGTAGTCGTACAGTGGTAAGGGGAGTTAAGGATAGGAATTGCCATGCCAGAACAGTTTGATGGTCAGGATGCTGCTTCTTTTGAGACCGTAAATTGGTGCTTCTTTTAGAGGAAAGTGAGGATTAGTGAGATACCAATACCATGGCAGAATTTCTTCCTAACATAGAAAGCAATTAGTCTAGGTGTGAAGCATACAGACTGAGGGCCCCTGTATCTGCTGTCCTGTCTACTGTAAGAGAACTGGAGGGTCTATTCTATCTCATTCTTGGGTTGACACTGAGTTTCATTAAACTGTTCTTGGGCAGCGTCAGGTTCAAAATTCAACCTTAACTGTCCACTCAGAAAATCCTGCCCACTACTCAGAGGGACTCTATCCACTGGGCCATAGGGAGCAGCCATTCTATCACTCTTATCTCACTGTCTCAAAGTGATGGCTGCCCCACACCTATCCTCCTACGATGGACCCTCACCATCTCCTGGCCCCATCTCTCTACACAGATGTTTCCCATATTTCTCTTGCTATCCCCTCACAGTCTCCTACTCCTCACATTTTCCCCTCCCAGCTCATGTCATATTCCACTGCGCCTAGTCCTTCTGCCTTATTCTCTTTGCATTCCCCTAATGCCTCATAATTTCCTGTTCTGTGTCTTGACCAGCTTCTTTATCCATATTGCTTCTTCTGTCTCATGCCTGGTACCTCCACATTCTCTTGCTCTTGTCTGCCCCTTGCTTGGTGACACCATCTTCCCTGAGCTCTCAGTTAGGCTGCAGACTTGCTGGAAACAACAACAGGGACAGCCATATTATTGAGGGCAGCCTTTTTCTCTCCTGTTTGTGGCTACAGTCCCCTTGATTGTCCGTTTTGGGTGAAGACAATATTTTGTAAGTTTGGATTAGAAATGAGATATCATGAGAATCATTAAAACAACTACCAATATATTGTGAAAGCTGGCAACACTGCTTATCAGAAAGCCTGCCCCATGGTTCTTCATATGGGCTTCTGCTTGCCGTTTCACAATCCTGCAGGAAGTGTTCTTGCACTGCCGTGTCCTTGTGTGTGGTGTGCTGGATGAGAGATCTCGCTGTGCCCAGGGGTGTCGGAGACGAATGCGCAGGTCGGCTGGGGTGGAGGAGGAAGCCAGTCACATGGCAAATCATATCCTGACAGGTGGCCCCATAAGAATCGACATGGATGAGTAGCACTACCTCACCCCCACAACAACGTACCACCCAACAGCCTGCCCTCCCTACTGATGTCTTATCACGTGGATCTTTGATGATGTGAAAAAGGTATTTGGTAAAGCCCTGTGTGAGCCTATCCTCTTGTTTTGTTAGCAGCATGGCAGATATTTACTTTTGTGAAGTCATAGCAGACGCAACAGGCAGCGCATCCAAACGTATTCTGCCTAATACCCTGTGCCTGCATTTCTATCAATTTGAGAGACATTTTAGTCAGGCCCAAAATATTACCTCTTTTCATTTTTCTGATATGTGTTTGCAAATTTCATGTGACTTTTAAACTATTATTTTAAGAAATGTTTAAACACATTTTAAAACAAATATTGTTCATGCTCTGTCTTCCAAGGACAATACAAAGGGTGTCAGCAGCCCAAGACACATACTGAACAGCTCTGTGTAAGGCTGTATGTGCAGTGAGTAGGTGGAGATGATAACATCAAGGTTTAGAAGGGTGGTTATGAAAATGTGGTTTAGAAGGGTGGTTATGAAAATGCATATAAATATATCTCCCATAAACATGAAGACTTCTTGAAGCTGTAAAAGAACTATAAATACAGCTAAAGCTCACAATTGTTACAGGTAAATGTGCATATTATTTTAAAAGACTCACTTCATAAAATTAGTTTGATATTTTCTCTGACAATTGCATACATTTTTTACAATATTTTTCTCTCTATTTAGTATATCATTCTTTATCTCTCTTCCCCCAATTCTGTCCCCCTTCCTCAATAATTTGTTTATATACAGTGCATTTTTGTAAGCAGCGTGACACCTTAAATAAATAAATAAAATAAAAAGCCTCAAAACTCATAGCAAGTGTGATCCTGTGATCTTCTGTGACTTGGAGGTTGTAATGAATTAACTTAGAACAGGAGAGAGGTGTTAATGAAATGCATATTAGAAACAACTGATGGAAATACTCTACAGATAGTGTTAAACAAAAAGGGTCAGCTTCCAAAGCCCCACCAGAGGTGGTTCCTGCAGACACTCTCAGAAAGCTCTTAAGGAGATTGTGAGAAGTAAGCATGATGGAGGAAGACTAGCAGGAGGGTCAGCTTCTGTAGATATAGGATATTTATACTTGTTTGAGGTTTACTTGGAGTGCAAAGCACCAGCACCGAGGGGGATAAAATGCCCGAGTCAGCCTGAACTAAGTCATGCAGCTCCATGCAGACAAAGCCTAGTGTCTTTGGTTGAAGGGATGTCCTAGGAAAGAAGTCCAAAGCATGGGCATCAATGAGATCAGCATAGGTGCAAAAAGTAGGGATAGATCCCAAAAGTGAAAGGGAAGAGAGCTGATTCTTGGTGACTGGGCTTCATTCGGCTTTGTGCTTATGGGGTTTCGGCAAATGAAATTCCTTGTGTGCAGTTCTGGCCACCACTGTTCAAGGTAAGTGAGATGTGTGTGCATTAGTAAATAAATTGCTGTAGAAAATCCCTTAGGTCTGTATCATCAATTTTTCTTCCAATTGGAGGCTGTCCAAAGTCCAGAATTTGTTATCACTTGCAAATGGGCAACAATATGATAGGGGATTACAAATCATATCAGCAATATTCAGTTCAGATCTTTATTTTCTCCAGCTACCAGAGGCAGAATACAAATTAGAGTTTAGCATTATTGATTTATTTGGTAGCTCTGATTTGTTAAAAAAAAATAATGGCTTTTAGCATGTCTTCTATTCATAAAGGCAGTGTCTGTGTTGGAAGAAGAAAATCATGGAAAAAGTTGCTGGTAAAATAAATATGAATAAGCAAAGAAACTATTGTGTTGTCTTCTCTATCTACTGTGAAATAAAAATAAATGGAAATGTAGCATACCGTATTACCATATTTCTTCTCCTATTCCTTCTGATTCACTTCTGTATTAGGATTATTTAGGTAATATTCTATTATCATTTTAACTTTTTCCAAACACCCAATGTTTAAATTTCCTTATGTTGATAGAACCTGAGCTGTGATATAAGGCTCTGACTTTTCAGCCTTCATGTTGTGGAAAGGTTTTTTGTTTTGTTGTGGATTTAAACCTAAAGGTGCGCCGGGCGAGGGGCGGGGGGGGAGTTGTTTCACTCTTGGGCAGAGTAGCTGTTTTTTACTAAGAAACTGTGATTAAAATTTCCTTTTTGTTATGCACCCTTTTATTGAAATAAATTGCAAAGTAAATGGGAGAAAAGTTAAAATCAGTTTGAAAATCTGGGCCCTAAATCTTTTCCTAGTTGAGGAAGAGCCTGCTAGGAATGTGCAGTTTTAACTGTGGTATATGGAAGATCTGACTTAATCTCACTATACACAACACAGGTCTCATCAGTGGCATTGAGCCTGTGTTGCTGGGGCTCCACAGGACTTGTGGTATTGGCTGGGACACTCAGGGCCTGTTCCATTTGTGCCCGGTGCCAGCAATGCCCTGGGTCTCAGCTCAACACCCCAACCCAAACCATCTATCGCTGAGTTCCGATAATGCTCCAAGTCTCATAGTTCATTCTATTTTTGTGTATGTGAATTAAGTACTGGAAAATGTACTTTGTTGACAAGTCCCTGTTTATCAACAGAACGAATAGGAGTAGCAGAAGTTTTGTTATACCTCTCTATAACTATCTTTTCTTTGACATGGAGCAACTGCCTGTAGGATCCTGTATTGGCCAATTTCCAGGCCTTGTCAGTCCTTATCTTTTCTGTTTAAATTGTAATTAGATGCTAGGTATTATCATTTTTGTGACATCACCAGGCCACAATCAAACAGTAATACCTTTTGGCCTCTACCATGCCAGGCCAGATTTGTACCAGTGATCTGGACGTGTTTGGGTTTAATCCCATTACTTGAGCCACCCAGTCTCTATGGTGGGCGGCCACTAAAGATAAACACAGGGCTGTTTTCCCTCATTGTATTCCAAGGGTAGCTTATCATCAGCATTTGTAGTTTATTCTGAGTCTGCAGGTAGGTCTGTGCTTTGTTAGCTTTACTTGCTCCCTTCATTATTCTTTCAGTCATTCC
Organism: Podocnemis expansa; assembly: GCA_007922195.1. Classification (NCBI taxonomy): domain Eukaryota; kingdom Metazoa; phylum Chordata; order Testudines; family Podocnemididae; genus Podocnemis; species Podocnemis expansa. The sequence continues at coordinate 20,236,815 of ML681981.1, read as the reverse complement.
CATGAACTACGCTTCTCCTTCCTGGGTCTCCTAAAATTTCAGCTGTAGTCTGCTTCCACTCCTTGCCCTGTTCTGAATAGAGCAGACTATCAAGTCAGTCAGAATGCTCTCAGATTATATAGGAGTGGTTTTTGAAAAAGCTAAATGCAGTGCAATCAGGCATTGTGCAGATTTACACCCACAGTTCAGCCAGCTCCTAGAGCCAAGACCTGCATCGCCTATTGCTAGTCCAATTCTCAACTTCTGTAGTGCTGACTCAGAGGCAGGTTTCTGATGCCCAGGACTGGAGCCAAAACAACAAATTTCTGACGTGTCAGACAGGAAGTCAGAATCTGAACCCAGTTGTCCAGGGAGAAAAGGCTAATTCATTAAATCACTGTCCCACTCTGCCCTACTATTAGAATCTCATAGGAGGCTGGATCAGCCTGGCCTGTGTCCTTAAGAGCCAGGAGGCTTGGAGCCAGCCTGTTTAATTAGGCCTGCCCTGCTCCACCTGCACAGGCTGTGAGAATTAAGCCAAGGAAAGCCCAGCTGTGAAGAACTGACTGTGAGAAGAGCAAACAGTTTGTCTCTTGTGGGCAGTTAGAAGTGGGGCTGGAAGCTTCCCAAGACATGTGGCTGGGCAGAGACCTTTGCAGGAGCATGGACCTGGACCTGGACCTGGACCAGTGGCTCTGAGCCTGAGGGCCTGTTAGTGGGAGCAGGACAGAGGTAGGTGCTAGTTGCAAGGGAGCTGGACACTGGCTGAAGGAAGAGTTTTTTGTTTGTGCTTTTGCTAGACTTCGTCTAAAGCAGCACTGTCACAGTCATTTAGTTTTGGGGCCATCTTTGTCAGCCACTAACTCAGTCTGGTGGGCCACAAACTAAAATAAGAAAAAATAAACCTCAGAGGTTTATAAAAATAAACTGTTCTTGCCTCTGCTCCCCCAAATGCCCCTTCTTCCTGTTCTTGCCCCTGCTCCCCCAAGCCCTGGGGCTGCCTGGCCCCAAACCAATGTCCACACCGGGTTGGGTCAGTGCCTCTCTGCTCTGCCCCCGTAGGGCACTGGGCTGCTCTGACACCACTCACATCAAGCCTGGCCTGGCTGGGCTGGGACAGGCCACCTCACTCACCTGCCTGTCGTCCCCCAGGACAGTGCTGGGGACTGTCTGGCCGCAGAGCACAGCAGCCATGCCTCAGTCCTTCCCCCCTTGCTCCCCAACCAGGGGTGACCAGCTGGCCTAGTGGTGGGTTAAGAGCACCATAGGGTCTGGTCTCTGGCCCCAGGGCCCCCTACCGCTGCTGACCGGCCCCCCTGCAGTGCCCCACCCCACGCAGGCTGGCGTTGCAGTGGGGAGCGGTGGGGGACAGGACCCATATGAAATCCAGCCCTGGAGAGACTGACTTGGCTTAGCGTCCCTTCCCCACCCCGGTCACCATGCCATAGAATCAGTGCAGGACACAGCAGAGCAGATCGCAGGGCTGCACATGGCCCATGGGCTGCATGTTGGACACCTCTGGTCTAAGAGACTCGTATTCTGGGGGCTGGGTTGAATCTTTAATGCGCTTTGGCTGAAGGGCCATGTCACTGCTATGGGTAGAGTGGACTGAAAGGCATGGTGGGAGGCTGAGGTAGTGGCTGCTGTGCCTCCCAATGCTGTGGGGGCTCTGAGGTGCTGAGTCTCATACAGAAGCATTTGAACCGGAGAGAAGACACTGACCAACTCATTGGTCATTGGTAAACAAAAACTGTGAATACCAGTATAAAAAGCTGGGTAGGTGTGGGCACACTGCATCCTACACATTTTTGTTTGGTTCTTTTCATAAGATATTTCAAAACCTTCATCTATAATATAATTGTAAGGGGTTTTTCAAATCAGCAAAGGTAACTGGAAACTACAGCGAATATGTGAAAGACCATTTTTAAGTGTAAAGTGCTTTGGGGATGAAAGGTGCTCTGTACCTGTCAAGGAAGTATTTTATTTGTGGTATCCTCAAAGCACCACAGCATGGATTGAAAGGTTCAGTTCAAAACCCCTCTGTTTATCCATTTTGTCATGATCTATCACGTCACTGCATGCTGAGGTCAGCTTTAGTGTGATGTGACTTAAAACTACTGAAGAGATCTGCAATTTCAAGGAAGTCACTGAACATGAACAAGACATTTTTGCAAGTGACATTTAATTATAGATACAAACCCACATTCAGAATTAACAGTGGCTGGCAGTTTAGCTTAAAAGCATAAAGGTTCTTAGTGTCTGAAAACAAATGTTTCCTCTCTCACAACCTGATATGTTCCTCTTCCTCTCCCCTGCCCTCAACACACAAATAAAACCAGGGTGGTCAGATTCTTTCTGCAGGAAACATTAGGATAGATAGCTATGGGGATGAACTTTGGCACTGGAATACTCATAGCTTATCTCTGCTGAGAGGGACATGATCGTATCTTATCTCATCAGTGCAAATTAGAATGGCCCTTCCGGTGGGGAGTGGGGAATCCCTACACAGCTCAGTGTGATCAAATTTTATTACTTTATTTCATGTTTTTTAAATACTGCCTGTTTTTGCAGACCATATAGGTCACCTTAACATTTTCTAATGTATGGCCAATAATGCTAGAAAAAGCAGGGACAATAGTTTAAATAACTTATTGCTAAATGTATCCGTTTAAACATATAAGCCAGAAATGATACTATGAAAACAATCCATCAAAAAAAAAAAAATTCACTGTTGTAACTTTCACTTTGCACAGCATGTAAAGTGCGTGGAAGGCAGGGAGAGTGGGTACTGTATATATGTCTGCCATAGATTCACACTTAATCTTATATGTTACACATACCTTGGTAGAAACTCTCTTGCAGCAGTAACAACAAAAAGGAATACTTCTGTGAAAGGGTGGGGGAGAGAGTTTTTAAGTCTGTATGAAAAATCCTTTAACAGATTTAGATCCTGAACATGTTTGTAAAAATATCAGCTGGAATTGTTCATCTCTTAAGTTAGCCATGTCCACATCCAAAGAAGAGGAGTGAAAATGAGTCCTGTCTTACCAAACATAGCCTGTACAATACTACTCTACATAAAAGCTTTTCTATGCCTTAAGTTTTCCCAAAGTACAAGCAAACCCTCCCTTACCCCCTCAAAGCACATTGCTGAAGGTACTTACTGGAGATCAGCATTGTATGTAAAGAAAACTAAACAAAGAGGGAAATTGTATTAATTTATGAAGGATAATAAACAAGTATAACTGGCTGGAATTGTAGAGGGAGTTTATTCTTCTGCTGTGAAATTATGAGCAAAGTGCTCCTTGTGTATATATAGTTCTGCATTGCCTCCTTGAGCATGAATGGTCTTTGTCCTGGTCTGTCTGTGTGTACAGATGTATCAGAACAATTCAAAATCCATCATTACCAATTTGATTCATGGCAGGAGACATAGCTATTCCCCAGCTAATCAAAATCCTTGGTTATCTCAACAGTTGGGGAGCCTCTAAATACTTCAGATAAGCGGAGCAGTTTGTGTGGCTATGTCTACACTTAGAAGATTAGTTCGAATTAACTGAACTCGAACTCATTAATTCAAACTAATAATTATTAGTTTGAATTAAGTTAATTTGAACTAACACTGCCACACTAAAAACCATAATTCAAACTAGCATGTCCATGCACAGGACTTACTAGCTTGAATTAACACAGCTACATTGGGTTGATTCAAGCTAATGAGTTAAAATTAACCATCACTTTGAACTTAAGGGAGGTTTTATAGATTCAAACTAGGCTTTCCTTAGTTTGAACTAAGGCAGGGGTCTCAAACTCAAATCACCATGAGGGGCCACACGAGGACTAGTATGTTAGCCCAAAGGCTGCACCATGCATGAGGACTAGTATGGTAGCCCAAGGGCTGCATCACCGAAAACTTTTCTTACAATGATTTTGCAAATATTGATAGCAATAGTGTCGTTGCAGGCCACAGGAAATAACTTCAGGGGCCGCATGCAGCCCTGAGGCTGCGAGTTTGAGACCCCTGAACTAAGGGAACTCCTTAGTTTGAACTAATGAAAGCTAGTGTGGACATGCACTAATTTAGTTCAAATTAAGATTCCTTAATCTGAACTAAACTGTAAGTGTAGACATACCCTGTGTGTCTAAGTAGATGGGTCTGAACCAAAACCCAGGAGTGGAACCAATCCCTTCCCCCTTTTCCAGATACTGTGACTCAGCCTATTTTATTTGTTTGAATAACTTATTTAAAAGATGTAACCAGTGTCTGGAATTTTGATGGCTAGTGGAAATCTTAGTTTGCAGCATGTATCGGGGAGGGAAAGTTGTTCTCCATATGCTGCTGCAGAAACTACTCACAACAGTCTGCATTGCACTCTGCTTGCACATCTTTATCAGTTTAAATAAAGAACTGGCTTTAAAATAACCTACACTGTTATACCTGGAAAGAGATGGGGCTGTTAGACTGGAGCAGAGGTGAGCAGTAGTTGTCGCTGCTTCTGACCGCACCCCTCCAAAGCTGTCACTGATGCATTTTATACAGTGCAAAGAGCTGCTCCTCCTGCTACACGCTATCAAACCTTCTCCAGATCAGATGGCTGATAGAAAATGGCTTGCTAAAGAGCAGCATGTGAGAGGGGAGGCATGAGGTCAAGATCAACTACGGCAGAGGGCTCTGCTCTTCAGAGTTCCTCTCTTTCTTCCTCACTGCAAATGCAGGCACTTCTTTGGCTGTTCATGAAGGGTCGGCAGCCCAGAGTCCAGACAGTGTTAAACACTGTATCTGCTATAGATTCGCAAGCTGTCAGGAAGAAAAAGCATAGGCATGTAAGGAGTGGTCGCAGATGTCCATTGCTAGTTAAAATAGTCCCAGGACCGGCCTGCAAATGGGTTGTGGGGACTTCAATGTCTTTTGCTTTTATGTACAGTTCTGTCTGCTGGGTCTGGGAGCCATTTTGTTCCTACCCAGTATTCCTGCCACTTCCGACAGCAGAGACCCATGCTATGCTTTGCCTCCTTCACAGAGATCTTCTTCCCTTCTCTCTTGTTGCAAGTATGTGAGGCTCTTTGAATATGGCAACATGACAAGTGAGGGCCTCAAAAGGTGTCTCCAGACTATGCATCAGTAGAGCCCTGCACAGATACAAATAAGTGGATCTGTATCTGACCTGCATCCGCAAGAAATGGCCTGTGGATATCCGTGTTGTATCCACGGATGTGGATGTAATGCAGACATCCACATATGTGCAGGGCTCTAGCTCTATGCAGATAAAAATATGTGGATCCGTATCTGATCTGCATCCGCAAGAAATGGTCCACGGATAGGTGTGTTGTATCCGTGGATGCAGATATAAGGCGGATATCTGCGGATATCCGTGGATTTGCAGGGGTCTATGCATCAGCACTTCCCTAGTTCTCAGCCACACACACCATTTGACTATGACTTAGCCTGCAGTAAAAGCTTAGTTTAGACTATTGCCCACATTGCTATATCACAATTACAGTTCATCAGTGGGATCGGTGGTGTCAACAAGGTGTCTGTAGTCATCTGCGTTTGACAGCATCATCTAGAACTGCTCTGAGGAGAGCTGACGGCCACAGCAGTTAAAATATCAGATGCAGCCGAGGGTTAAAGTAAGGGGAAACGCACCTGAACGCAGTTCTGCTGCCCCCCCACCCCCAAAAACAGAGGAACGCACTGGAACGTTGCATTCTGGGGGCCCCCTAAAAATAGCGCAAGCAGCCAGGGAGGCCATCAATGGCAGGGGGGGCACGCATATGGGAGGGCTCCAGGGCCTGCTGAATTATACTTTAACCCCTGGATGCAGCCTAGAATCGGGTTTGCCGGTTTTGGTTGGACATACTCATGGAGGTTTCATCACACAATGGCAATCCTGAATAAAGATTAATCTTTAATCCCTGGAGGCTCCAGAACAATCCTGGAGGGTTGGCAACTATACTGAAATCAGCCAGCATGCTTTGTACCATCCACTAGAGGCCCTCCTATTGAACTCCTCAGTAAGGTAGATATATGAGTAATACTAAACTCTGCAAGGGAGTCTTTTCCCCTAATGGGCTGAAAGCAATCGCATCAGTTGCTGTTCAGAAACAGAGTGGGGAATAGCCCTAGCCACTGGGCCTTCTCTCTAGTCCTTGCTCAGCTCCTCTACCTGTCTGCAGTTTTGCCACTACTCATTTAGGAGCTTTTTCTACTGTACTTCCTGCTACCTCCTTGATCCGTTCTACACACCTTGTTACATCAGAACTCACCAGAAAATGTCTGTTCCCTTTGATTTTTACTTAATTGCCCTTTGCCTTGCTATTATTTATTCTCTCATTTAAGTCTCTTGAAAGGGTTTGGGGATGTGCATAAATATATAGAACCATACATTTATGTAGTACTCTGAACATAGAGAGAGAGAGAGAGATTCCCTGTCTTCAGGCACTTAAAATCTAAATCAGCCCAGGACAACAATTCAGCACTGGGGGGGGGTTGCAAGAAGGGATGTGAAAGAGAGAGGGTGACTGGCAGATGATCAACAGGTAGCTTGTGTAGTAGAAGCCACAAGCTGAGATTGGGAGGATGACTAGGCTGGGGCATGTTTATATTGAAGTTGTTCACCAATAGCTGTTGTGCTTTAAATTTACATCCTCTTTTAATCTGAGTTGCCTTTCAAGTGTAGACATGACCTAAGGCTATGGAAATTTGCTTCAGTTATCGCTGTGTATGGTCAGCAACAGTTTAGCTGTGCTTGTGCAACCCTAGTGTAGTCACATGAAGGATAAACTGCAGAGTGCATATTGTGGTTCATTGGGGTTTTCCCAGCTCACACAAGAGGGTTAGCAGTGGCGCACCTCCACTGACTGTTCACAACCAGTGGCTGTGATCAAGGAAAATTCCCAGTGTAGGCTAGGCCAAAGAATCTGATCCAAAATCCACTGAAGTCAATGGATCTTTTTGTAAAATTCATTGGTCTTTGAATCAGATGTACAGAGAGTAGTCATGTGAACAGATTGTGAGGAAGGCTGTCGGAGTGCCTGGACTTTTTTAGTGGTCGTGCTCCCTTGTTGACTAGGCAGGTTAACCAAGGTTGCCTTTAATGAGGGGTAGGCAACATGCCAGTTAAAGGGCAAGAGAACAGCTGCAGAGAGGCAGCTCCTAGAAAGGGTCTGTGAGAGGAATCGAGGGCAAGCTCCTAGAGGCCTTCTCCCCGGTGGGAAGAATATCATCTGGGTTGACTGTTTTTTATTTTTGAAGGAGCCCTGAGGGCTTGTATCTAGGAAAAAGGAGCTGAGCACCTGAAGAACCCAGCACAGAATGGATGTGGATGACTAGGGGTACGTCCACATGCACATTTTAAATTAAAATAACACTGGTTATTTTGATTTTAAAATGTTTACGTCCACATGATGTTTCCTTATTTCAAGATAAGATGCTCTTTTATTCGAAATAAGGAAAATCATTTCGATATAATAAAACCTAGTTTTATATCAAAATGAGAGTTATTGCTGGTTTCAAAATAACCCAGTGTGGCTGTGTTATATCGATATGACCCACATATCAACATAACACTGACCTTCCTCCCAGGGTGCATGGCACCCTGGAAGGAAGCCCCCCCCAGCACCCTGGCCAGGGAGGGAAGGGTGGCGCAGGGGGGCGCAGCCCCAGCCCAGCTGCCTGGCCCAGTGGTGGGAGAAACACCCTGTGCCCCCGCCAGGTGGGGAACAGAGCCCCACACACCCAGCTGCCCCCACACCTGGCAGAGGCAGGGAAGCCAGATGCCAGGCGGCAGGGGCAGGGAAGCCAGTGCCCTCTGCTCCCCCCCACACACTAGGCAGGCTGCGGGGCAGGGAAGCTGGCGTACCCCACTTCCTGGGTGGCAGGGGCAGAGATCATGGGGCTCCCCTTTTCCCCCACCGCTTCCCTGGTGGTGGGGGCAGAGATGCCAGGGGCACACTGCTTCCAGGGTGGCAGAGGTGGGGGAAGTGGGGTGCCCCCAGCATCTCTTCCCCCGCTTCCCTGGAAGTGGAAAGGGGCACCACCAATCTCTGCCTTGGGGGCTTTTTTTTCCCCTGCCACTGGCTCTGGAGAGCCAGTGGCTGGGGATTGGGTGGCAACATGGCCCTGCCAGGGAGCCACATTGCCATACCTCCCATGTTGTTCTCCTCCTAAATCGAACTAGCAAGTCCTGTGTATGGACATGCTAGTTCGATTTTGTTTTTTTCCATCTAGCCTTATTTAATCGATTCAACTTGAATCGATTAAATGATTTTTATAGTGATTTAGCTTAAATTGATTCAACTTGAATTGATTTAACCGTGTACGTGTGGACATAGCCTAGGACTAAGTGGGGACTCTGAGGGTCTGCTTTGAGGCTGGGCAGAGTTATTCAGAATATTAATAAATAAACGTGTAGCAGAGATGCTTGCTATATTTAAAAAAAGGGGGGGGGCATCCTGAGTAACTGCTGAGGGGAGTTTATAATCAACAGCCTGTCAGGTTACACTCAGTCAGCAGAGGGCAATCAGAAATGGCACCCTCTGATGAAGGGTTAAAGCAGGGGTTGGCAACCTATGGCATGTGTGATGATTTTGAGCAGCATGGTATCCCCGTAAGGAGGTGGGGAAGGCAGCCTGGTCCCTGTGGCCCCCTAGATGTGCCTAGCACAGGAAAAGAGGAGGAAAAGGGAGCCACTGCCCCCCACGCCAACCTGCCTTGTGCTATCTCTAGCTGTGGCACCACTGACCCCGTGTGGGAGTGGTGTGGCTGCCAGAGGAAGGACAGCTCCTTGGAGGAGGGCCCAGTCAGTTCCCCCCATCACCATCACCATCACCACTACTGCTGCAGCTGGGGTGTGGGGGAGGAGTGGGGAAAGGGGCTGGAAACTCTGACTACGTTCATTCTGATGGTGGCAAAATTGCCACTGTCTGTGTGCTCTTCCAGATGTGACTGAGTGGTGCGTCACGATCACTCAATCGCTCTGGAGTTTGCAATAATAACTCCAGCCCGTGAAGCGGCATAGCACTAAGTCAACTGGACAGCATTGCCGTTCGACTTAGTGCAGTGCGTAGGGGGAGGGTAAGTGGGAGTTAGTAAGGTGATGAGAGATCAGGAACGTCGCTGCCCCAGGCCCCACCCCCTGGGCCCGGGTAATGGCCCCTAGGCCACAGTCAGGCGCCCCAGGCCCAATCATGCATCAGGCTCCTGCTGCCTCCACACTGGCCCCGGATCCCTAGCCAGGTTCAGGGCTGGGAGAGCAAGCGCTGCCGTGGGCATCCCAGCCTCGATCCCCCAGCGGGAGAAGTGGGCACTGCTGAAGGTGTCCCAGCCTCAATCCCTGGCCAGGGCTGGGCCTGGAGGGCCAGGCGCTATGGTGGGCACCCCAGCCCTGGGTCCCTGATCTGGGACGGGTCTGGCCTGGACACTCAGGGCACTGGCCCCGAGACTTGGGGCACATGCCCTGTGTGCCAGGCACCAGCAACACCCCTGCAGGAGATACACAAAGTACTTTGCATATTTCCTCTCGACTGCTGCCAAGAAGTGCAGCAAGTATAGATTAGGGCTCGCTCTCTCTGACACGCACCCCTGGTGCTGCTGATCACTCTGGGCCCAGGCAGCACATGGGAGAGGGTAGGGGGAAGACTTGGCACCTCTCATCCAAAAGGCTGCTGACCCCTGGGCTACAGGTGTGGTTCCCAACCTGGGTGGTGGCACTGTTGGGGGGAACACCAAAGATTACAGGGGATCCATGAGGCTTTAGTAATATTGAGGTCATTTAGTCCCCCCAAGCTCTGTGCCTGGTGCAGCAACCTCCAGCTCCACACTGTCCAGGTTCAGCCCCCTCATATTCCACGCAGGCCAGAGCAGAGAAGCTGGTGCTCCCAGCCCTGCACTGGCTAGGTGCCTGACAGAGAGGAGAACTGGAGCAGCCCGACCAACCTTCCAGGGCCCCATCTGCACCAGGGAAGGCTTAGCTTCTTTCTTAAGTAAACAATAAATAAATTACTCTCTGTAATTTAAGGTTGGTTTGTTTATGGCTGGTGGAGAGGTGGGAGCACATGTTTTAGCTATTGAGGCTTTCGCTTAAAAAGGGTGGGGATCACTTGGCTAGAGAAACCAACAAAAGCTGAGCTGTAGATAGGGTTTGTGCTGATCCTTGATTAGTGGAAGCATGAAGAGCTTGAATGGCCTTTTTTTTTTTTGGGGGGGGGGGGGAAGGTCCATCAGAAGCAACAACAAGATCTTTTTTTCTTGGACCATGGCTGTGTTTTCTCTTTAACTTGTTGCTGTGTCCATCCTGGTTACTTCTCTACAGATATTTAATCATCTTGAGATAGGGAGCCAGGTGGGAGAGGTACTGTTCAATGAGTCTGCAATAGCGCACTCAAGTGTGAACTTCTCCATTCATCTTAATTAGATGTTAGGTTTGGAAAACAAATTAGTGACCCCTTAATTAATTCATTGCTGGCTGGCTGCATGCAGTTAGTGAGAGATGCTGAGAGTTGCAAGGGGAACTTTTTAAAGGAGCATGTCATATGTTGGACCCTAAAATGAACCATGTTGTATTAATACTATCTTCAAGGGATGGCATCTAATTGGCAGGTGTAACTTTTGACCTGTTCTGCCCTTGCTATGATACATATTACACTGCTCTTTAAAAACCAACCAACAAACTATAACTGGTAAATCTATCAGACTTTAAAAATAAGGGCTACAGGAGTATTAAAACCCCAAGTACTGGCTTTCTCAGGGATTTGTTGCTGGCAGCTTTCCTAGCTAAAAATGTGGGTTATGAACACTGGTGTAGCCCTTGAGGGGTATTGTCTGTCAGATTGTCAGGGGGATCACTGAAAAGAGGTAATGTAAATATTTTTGTATAAATGTTGGTTGGAAGGAGATGAAGAGATCCAAGAAGTCACCAACAAGCAGCTTGTTTCTAACAGAATCAAAAGGCAGCCGTGTGTGTTTGGGCATGTACTTCATACGGCAACACACAGACCTTCCCTGCCCCATGTGAAGTGGTTAAGGGGAAACTAACAGTGGTGAGGAAACTAGGCTTCCTAAAAAACTTTAAGTACACTTAGCAGCAGGGCCATCCTTCGGGTAGGGCAAGAGAGGCAGCTGCTGAGGGCCTTGCACTTTTGGGGGCCCACACTGCTGCCCCCCCCCATCAGGGACCAGGTGAGCTGGCCAAAAGCAGCGACCCAGTTCAGTGCTGCTGGTCCACTGCCCCCGCCACATGCGCTGCTTTCGGCTCTGTGCCGGGAGCGGGGAGGGGGCTGGAGGCAATGCAGGGCCCATAATGCTACCCCCCCCCCCGGCCGTGCTGCCTCCCACCGCCTCCCCACTGTTCTGGCACAGAGCCGAAAGCAGCGTGCGTGGGGAGGGGAGGACCGGCAACGCTGAATCGGGCTGCTGTTTTCACAGGCTTGCCCAGTCACCAGCATGGGATGGTCCCTTCCTTGGGCCGGCTCACCCCACCCTCCAGTTCCAGGGGTGTGAGTGGGGCCCTGCAGAAGGCAATTCGCCCGGGCCCCACAGCCCCTACGGACGGCTCTGCTTAGCAGGGAGGGCAGAATGGTTTCTTTCCATGCCATAGACCAAATGGAAGCAGCAACAGCTGACAGAAGAGTGGAAGAGACTGCTGCATTTTGCACCAAGACTGGTGTGGGATGGAAGTAATGATAATCGTAAATAAATCGCCTGAGACCTGGATGTCTAGAGTTGAATCTGTCACCCTTGATGTGTCTCTCTTCAAACCCTTGATGACTAGTGACCATTAACAGCAGTGGGAGTGTTACTGGGAGAAGCCAGTATCCAGAACACAAGAGTTAAAACAGGCATTTCAGAGGGACAGGTCTCCTGTGGACTCTTCCCAGCACAGCAGTGTCAGTCAGTCTGGATGGAGAGCAGGGGGAGAAGTGTGATCTCTTCTACAGCAGGGCTGGCCCACAAGGCCCTACTGTCAACAGTTCACTGACTATGCTGGTGAAAGTACAGTTTTGCTTGTTTCCCAAGGGGAGGAACTGGAATAAGTTTTGCTGCCAAAGCAGGAGTGTTTAGCCAGTCTAGTTACCGATATAGCCACGCTGCCAGATTGCTGCTGAGGTGGGCCTGGGCCAAGTCTCTAGAGGAAGTGAACAAGAGCTCAGCAGAGCTCTGAAAACCTGTGCTAGTGATGTTGATTCACACAGGGAATTCTCCCACATACCCAGTCACCTCTGACTAGGGCTACCAGATACCGAAGTATGAAAAGGAGGACATTGGAGGACACATGGAGAAAATGGAGTATTAATGTAATATTCTTCTGTTTTTAGGAGGTCGTGGAATGCTCTCCCCCAAAAATAAGGTATTCAGTGGCATTCCAGCATGCTTTAATCCCTATAAGTAAAAAGCCAGATAAAATCATTTATTTTAAAATGCCTACAGGATGGAGGACGTGAAGGTAAAAAGTAGGACATGTCCTCCTTTTGGCTGACATCTTGTAACCGTACCTCTGACTGAGGAAGGCTGCTCAGACCAACTTCCTGAGCCACTAATGGAGCTAGGAGTCGTGGGATTGTCAGCTGCAAGCACGTCCCCACTCATGGAAATCATGGCTTGCACCACTGTCCACATGAGGAAGCAAGTAGTCTAGCATGGTATGCTGCAATTCAGCCATTAAGCAGTTTGACTCTGTACCTCAAATGTGTGTTACCATGTGCTTCTCCTTGCGTCTCAGCACTTCGAGTGCCCCATCCAGCCCACCTATCCAACAAGAGTTGCCAGTTTCCCTTTTGGTTATTAATCTGACACAGGATTATCCCAATCCTATGGGCACTAATCCCAGCCACTCCTTCCAGAGTCACAGCAAAAATCTGCAGTTGTTTTGTAGGAGAAGGGTCTCTTAGTACCACTCCTCTGGAAAATGGGGCTGGTGGAGCCACCTGCCTCTGACAAGAGTGGTTTGGGTGCAAAACTCACCTTCAACCTTGGAGACAAATCCAAGGCTCCGTTTGAGGTCTGAGCAGATGGAGTGGAGGCACCAGCGGAACTTAGCGTCACAACGATATTTGTTGGCACCACAGGTATCGTAACAAACGTCCAGCTGGTTACAGCACTTAGTCATAGCAGGAATGCCTAAATCCAACTAGAGGCAGAGGAAGGAAAAGGAAGACAGTACTGCTAAGGCATTGTACTCGGTGAAGGGTCTGTCTTCCTCACTAGTGGTGGCATTGTCCCTCTTTCCCCCAACCACCAAATGCTGCTCCTGGGCCCCAACTTTCTGCTACCCAGTTCCAGTGTTAATGCCCTCATTGGAACAAACAGAGCTGTAAGGTGAAGAACAAATCACTGGATTTTTGGTTATATGCTCTCATCAGTAGTGTGGAGTTTCAAGAAATTAGATTTACATGTGGGCCTGTTTATATAATGGGGGACTAAAGGCCCTACTTTGTCCATCACTTTTTTTAAAAGCTGTTTCTCTTCCACATCTCCAGTATAGGGATCTAGTTTTCCCCTCCTTGCTCTTAATCCTCCTGAATGCATGTGGATGCAGGAGATGACAGATGTCTCCAGAGGGGTTTATGGTGATGGTGACTTGAAGGATCCAATAAAAACTTTTAAAATAGCCCACAAGTTTTTTTTTTTTTAACAGAATATTAATTAGTGCAGACCCTGGTGGTAACAGAAATATATTAATTAATCTTAAGGGCCCTTCCAGGAACATTCTCATGGTACAGATTAATTTTGATTTCATTAATTGTTTTAAAAATAACCAAAATACAAAGCATGGAAGCCAGTTGAATTTATTTAGTACTCATATTGAGGAGGGCAGCAGGCAAAAGGGACCAAAGGGCTGCATAATGGGAGACATGATCACAAACACCAGTTTTCACACCAGTACATGGGCTTTGCAGGAAACACCAGGTATTGCCATTTATCTCTAAGCTTCCAATAATTGGACTGCCTTGCACTTAAACATTCCTTGGTGATGGACCCAGTTAAAAGTGCATGATCGTTATCTGGTTTGCTATTAAGTGGCTTCTGTTGCACCAATGCTCTGTAGCCAATACACTGATTGCCATGCACCTTCTGAACTGCTTCCCCGATGCAATTGTTTGCTTCTCCCCATTGATCTACTAAGTAGACTTTATCCTCCAATAAATACTAATGCACCTGGAGTTTCATATCATGCCCCCACACAAGTAATTCCCATTGACAGAGTCATTCATCCACGGCAAGCAGCAGCTATCAACCTTTGGGTGCTGATTGCTTTGGCGGTTAGTAAATCAGAAAATTAAGTGGGTATCCTTAAAGTTACATTTTCCTTTGCTTGCCATTGCTGACAGTCGTCATCTTCACAGACCATTTGTTGTGATGTAGCGAATGAATGACTGTCACAGCAATCTTTGAGCAGTATCCTGGCCTTTCCAAAGCGCTGGCTTCAGCCAGGGGGGTGGGGATGGGTAGTGGGGAGACACATACATAGTCTCATCTCCAATAGCACATGTCCTAGCTAGACCAAGTTTTTAAGTATTGATTTTTCCCTTAGCAGAGTATTCTGGTTAGTGAATTATCTGGGAGGTAAGTGTTAGAATACATACACTTTCTGGTACCTTGAGACCTAAGAAGTAGGAGCTGCAGCCATTGGGCTCTTGAGGCTTGTAGTTCGGTCTGGGCATTGGAGCCTTCCCTTGAAAGGAGGGAAATGTGAAAAGTTAATGTCAGCCCTGAGAAGAGGAAGGCCATAGAGCTAGTGCAGTGGTTCTCAAGCACTGGGGCAGGATGCATTAGTGTGTCACTACACAGCAGTAAGTGTGTCACAGAGAGCCAGGGGGATGGCTGGATTTGGCCTGAAGGGAGTGAGCTAGTGTAGAGTCACAATATGCTGCCAAGTGTGTTGCAACCCACAGAAGGTTGAGAATCACTGAGCTAGTGAGTCCAGCTCAGCTTGTAGGGATGTCAAGCTTAGAGGTAAGCATGTGTTCTCTGCTTTTGGTTTGCCAAAAGAATTGTGCAATGAGAGTCTTAAATACAGCCTTCTATGGTCATCCTAGCACTCCTGACCCCAAGCCACATCCACGCAGAGGATTATCACCCACCTAATCTCTTGCTGTAGGAAGCATGGCACAAGCTGCTCCTTTTAGGTCAAAGGAAGTAGTTCATGGCCCTTCCTGAGGACTAGAGAATGGGGAAGCCCCCATTAGCATCAGGTCATTATACCTAAGACAGTCACTAACCTTTTAAGAAGACAAGAACTGTCATTGCTGGATTCTAGTACTACAACCTGTCCCAGGTCCCCACTCGGGACAGTTACCAGGCTATTGTAAATGAATCCAAAAGTGCTTCTAAATCAGTTGGGTAAGGGCTGAGTCTAGTTACTGTTCTTAGCTGTGGGTCCCCAGGTCGCATTTCCAGGCTCAGGCTTCTTGTCTGAACCCGTCTTTTGGACATGGGACTTTGCATTACTCCCTCTGGCCTCCTGAATGTGCAGTCCCTTACTTACACATGCTCTGTCTGGACTATATGCTCCAGCTATTGCTACATAATTTTAGCAATAGAGCCCTCCAAAATGGAGGTAAAATTTCATCCTGCTGCTAGTTTCTTCTAACAGAGACTGGGCACACTAGATTACAATACTCATCTTTACCCAGCCCTGCCCAGTATTTGTCTGCAACCAACCATGTAGCCCTAAGCCCCCATTTGGATTCTGGGTAGGGTTACGAGATGTCAGGCAAAAGGAGAACATGTCCTCCTTTTTGCCTTCATGTCGTCCGTTTGGCAGGCATTTTACTTATATGGGTTAAAGTATGCTGGAATGCCACAGAATACCTTATTTTTAGGGGAAAGCATTTCAGGGCTCCCTAAAACAGAAGAATATTACATTAATACTCCATTTTCTCCATGTGTCCTCCAATGTCCTCCTTTTCCTACTTCCCGGTTCTCCTTTCCAGGCTTTGGTACTGGTAACCCTAACTCTGGGTCACATTGGCCAGTCCAGCTGGCAATACAGCCCTCTGCTCGTGATAAATTGGCTAGGGACCACATCTGCTTGCAGTCAGGAGAAGGGAGGTTTCAGCTGCAGAGTGTGAAACTCTCAACAGCACCATAAGCTGCATAGGCTGTTACCAAGTCCTGACCTTCCGCTTGGCAATACAGAGTGGCAGCAGCATGACTAGGCCAAAAGTGTAAAGAGCAGCAGGGTTGGTTGTTTTTTTTTTTAACACTTGCCCTGAGAAAAGGTTTAATTCCTGATGTAGTTGCAGATGGCTGTCCTAGGTCATGGGATTCTGCATTTAGTCTCCCTGTGAACAAATTCACTTTAGCTCAGGTTTTGCATTTTTTTCCTCCTACATTGCAGGTTCAAATACCTAGATTGGGGGGAGAATAATATGCACAAATTGGACTGCAAGGGTCAGCACATACCTCAAGGCTGTGCTGCCAATAGTTTAACAAAGGAATATGCAGATTTCTCCTTTAGCCTGTGCCTAATCACTTGTCCCAGGGGAACATATGCCAGGAGAGAGGAAAGTGAAGGCATCTACTTATTTGTTTTTCCATATAAACAAACACTTTATCATACCCACACTCAAGGAGGGAGGTTACATCATGTAGCAAAGTAACATCTGCTTTTCTTGCTGTAAATGTTCCTGATAAATATGGAGAGTTATTGATAGTATAGCAAACTATCCAGTGTGAATTTGTATTGGTGAGTTTAAGTATTTGTGTGCAAAATCTGCATAGAGCACCTGTGGATGGTGAAGGTGGGTGGGAGTATGGTTTAAATCACTGCCATTTAGTCTGTTCCACAGCCAAAATTCTGCTCTTTGGAAATCATTTTAGTCACCCACTTAGGTGCACCTGGTGGATGGTGTGGGGGAACCCTATCAGTGGTAGGATCTCATTGCAATCTTTTCTTTGCTGTGGAGGCAGCATTTTAAACACACATTCTCAAGATTCCCCTCCCTCCAGCACTTCCATTAGTCAGCTTTTGATGAGGCATAAAAGACATTTTCTCCCTACCTCACAGTGCATCCTGAGCATTTAGTCAGTCACTCTTAACCTGACTTAAACATAGATAATTAATTATAATAAAATAATTTTAACAAGAACTGTTCTTCCCATGCATCTGAACCTCTTCCTGCTCTGTGTTCTCAGGCACCTAATACTCCAGTCACTTACCATTTTACATTGGTATTTTATTTCCATTTTGGCAAAGGATTTACTTCTGATTCTCCTGTGTGAGAGGGAATTAGGCCAACTGTTAAGCAGTTTATGATCTGATACTGCATTCCTAGTATCTGAAACTCCTGCTGAAGTCGGTGGGGCTGTTGAGTACTTGTCACTACAGGCCTGAACCATCAGGTTTGTGAAACACAATCTGAATATAACCCTCTTCTCTCCCAGTACACTTAAACATTTGGCTGCAATGTATGGAAACAAACTTGTGCTAGTGCATGAGGACCAGAAAGCAAATCTGACCAACTTATTATAGCTCTTAGGGTATTACTGTGATGATTGGCGCCCTAGAAATACACATGGTAGATTCACTGTCTCAACTGACTAAAATCCAGCTAGTAAACAAATACCAATGGTGAAATCTTTAATAATCCGAGATGCTAGTAACTAAGGTAAAGGCTCCTTTTTATTATGATCTTTAGCTTGACATTGCCCCTTTGCTCCTTTCCAGAGAAGGCTTGACAATAGGCCCTCTTATAAATGCTATTTAGCACATTATTCTACACTCTTGGAGCCTTGGTGTAATCTAAATCTCTTATGAAATGCCTTTACAACACTGGATATGCTATGGAGGCAAAAAGTTTAAGGTTGAGTAGTGGTTATGGCCATTGGAAGGCAGGTGGAGAATACACTGGCTTAATTTTTCATTAATTTTAAGTCAACCTGTATTGCAGGAAGGTGTGTGAGAATTCATTATCTCTCCCATTTCCTGTGTAAGAGTAGCCAATGAGAGATGGTTTACATGTTGATGGATGGTTTAGTTCCTCAGCAAATGAGGCCATTAGGGCAGGGGTCTCAAACACGTGGCCCGTGGGCTGCATGCATCCCCTAAAGCTATTTCCTGCAGCCTGCAATGACATGATGGTTACCAATATTTGCAATATCATTGTATGGAAAGGTTTCAGTGGTGCAGCCCTCGGGCTACTGTACTGACCCTCATGCGGCCCTCTACTAGTCCTCATGTGGCCCTCATGGTGATTTGAGTTTGAGACCCCTGCATTAGGGAATGGCCCTTTCTTCCCACAGCTGCAGGACTGGGAGGCAGGTGAGGAGCAGCAGCTTTGGCATTTCTTCCTCCTGCTGTTCTCTCTCTCGGCTTGGGAGAGGATGAGACAACTCCCATCCTTGTTCCCACCCTTGCCTTCTGAAAGGCTGGGGAAATGGTAATTGTTAGTGAATGGAGAGTTTTTTTACATACAGAAATACTGGCGCCTCCATGTCCTCTCACTCTGGTCCCTTTCTCATAATCTCTTGCTGATGGAGGTTGCCTGATACATTCTCTCTCTCCCCTCCCCTCCCCCAACGTTTTAGCGGTAAGAGCTTGCTTGCGACAAGTCTGTTCTTCGGCACAAGGAAGGCAACTGATTTCCCCGAGGGCGGTTGTATTCCAGGATGCTTTCACCTACACAGACATTTTTAGACTGTCTCAAAGTTGACGTGTATCATTTTAAAAGTGTATTTTCTAAAGCACAAGACTAAGCAACTGTCTGGGACAGGCCTAAGTGTTAAAGGTTCTTGTCATAGTAACAAGACATCTTATTTACTTTCTACTTCTCTCTTCCTCCCTTCTTTATTACTAATCTTGGGCCTGCTGAATAATTAAACTCTGAAGGCTGCCGAGATTGCTGCAGTCTGCCTGGTCTGCCACTTGAGTGAGTCATTTAGAAACTCCCCCTAGAAAGCTGATAGATCTTGCAGACGTGGACCCCTTCTTGTGCCTGCAAATGTTTGGAGGTCTAACCAAACTGGGGTAAGGGGAAAGAAAGCTTCCTTGCTGAGGATGCTGATTCTGAAGAATTTGTTGGATTAAGAGGGGCAAACCAGACTTGCATCTGTCTTTGCTTCCTTGCTGATATCAGGGTGGCTGAATCTAAAAATACAAACAACTTGCTTTCTGCTGCACTGGGTTATATCAGTCCTTTTCTTTCTTGGGTTTTTGGCCCTAAAGTCTGTTAGGGCCCTCATTCTGGGGTGTCTTTGCAGCTGAAAAGTTGTGTCCCCTGCCTTAGGGCCTAGCTGACTGAGTTGCTGTGGATTTTGAATAGTTTATGCTAATCAGGTGTGATAAGATACCCAGGGGTCTCAAACACGTGGCCCGCCCTGCCGCAAATGATGCTATTGTTACCAATATTTGCAAAGCTTTGTATGAAAAGTTTACAGTGGTGTGGCCCTCAGGCTACGTATTAGTCCTCTTGTGGCCCTGTACTAGCCCTCACGGTGACTTGAGTTTTGAGACCTCTGGTCCAGAGGGATCTTTGCCCTTTAGGGAAGCCCTTAGATTTACTGGGAGCAAATTGGCCCCTGGCAGTCCCAGAATGAGAGACCAGTGAATCCCCCTCCCTTCCCCCCTTTTGGCCTGTTAGTTTCTGACGTGCTAATTCAGTGTTAGTTGAGAGTAACCCTCTTTTAGGGAATTCTCGACCGTCCGGGGGAATTGCTGTAAGTCTAAAAACAAGCAAAGGGGAGTTTGAAAGGAAAAAGGTCAGAGCAAACACTCTGCACTTTTCCCTCAGAATACACAGTTGGGTAAGAGTTAGTGCCAACAATTCCACTATCAAATTTAGGAAGCTAAAGAAGCACAGACAATGCTGGGAGAGCAGTGTGCAAAATTCAGTCACAAGTCCTAGAAACAGTTTGCACAAGATGTCTCCAGAGAAAATCTGTTGCATTTGCCCTTCCCCTCTTCTAGCTAAAATTCAAGGCAGTAAAAGTTGACGACATAGCTATGCCTGAAACAGTTGCACTGTCAATTAACAGGCTAGGTACCTGCACCCAAAGGGCCCTATGGAAAGGGAAGAGGTCACTTACCGTATCTACATCTGTACTGACAGACCCCATTTTTTCCTCCCAGCAGCTCTAAAAAAGAGTCAAAATAGCTATTAACTGTTTCAAAGCCATCTCGGATGGTCCCAATGCCCCAGTCTGTTGAGAATGAGTCCTCTGAGGCTGCTTGGTTGACTGAGTTGTCTGGAGTTACCTCTTCTGTGCATCTCCCTAGACTCAGGGCCAGGAACAGAACTGCTGCCTTGACAATGAGCTTCATCCTGCAGTCAGACCAAACAAATCCAGGTCCTTGAAACTAATGCACGGGCATGTCGTGAGGTGGAAATGGGGCTGAGTTGTTTTGAGTATGGGGCATGTAGCCTTGCCTTGCTGGACTTTAAACACTACTGTGGTAACCCAGATGAGCTCATAGCAATTAGAGAGTGCAAAGGTCAGACAAAGTGGAGAATTGGTCCAAGTTCAGTTCATAAAACCTGAGAGCAGAGGAAGGTTGTGTAACACTGGCTAATACCCAGTGCTGCTGTGGTGTTTGAGCCATTTCAATGACTGGGCGTTGATTGGGGGGGAGCGGTCAGCACATGCTATCAGCTCATGCTTATCTTTGCTACAGGGACAGTGGCTAATCATGAGTTCAGGGAAACTTGCTGTCTGCTAGTGCATTAGACTGACTAAAAAAATGGGGAGGGGGAGTAGTGGTGAGCCTATCCTGGGAACTGGGTTATTGTAGAGCAGTGGGTTTCAAACTTTTTTCCTCTGGACCCAGTTGAAGAAAATTATTTATGCCCACAACCCAGCAATTACATCTTTGAGCAACGCAGTCAGTCTTTTGGCTGCAGCAGGTGGGGGTGCTGCTACCCAGTGCCTGAGGGTCTGTGACCCAGTACCAGGTCCTGCTCCTACATCTGAAAACCACGGTCCTAGACTTTCTGCTGCTGAGACAGTGCGACAAGTGTCTTATTGACTAGAACGTCCCTCCTCTAGCAGCCATCTTCCAGAGCACACTGGTTTTAGCACTCTTGTAATGTAAAGCTAATTTATCTCTTCATGCCCATCTATACTACACAGCATCTTCAACACTGTATTGTAACTTTAATATTCTAAGGGCAAAATCCACACCCGCACCTAACCAGGGTAAACAGGGGTGCAGCTAGCTTTGTATCACTTTCCTGCTTCCGTTACACCTCCAGGTTACCAGTGTTGACCTCCTTGCTCAGCATAGTTTCAGGACTCCTATGGGCTGTTCAAGATGGTAGGAATGAGCTGGAGCACAGACCTTGCCCTCTAGCACACAGAGTCTCGAGCTCAAATCACCGTGAGGGCCGCCTGAGGACTAATACGTTAGCCCAAGGGCTGCATCACTGAAACCCTTTAATACAACAATATTGCAAATACTGGTAACAATAGTGCTGTTGTGGGCCGCAGGGAAGTTTTTGGGGCCACATGTGGCCCACAGGTTGTGTGTTTGAGACCCCTGCCCTAGCATATGAATAGCTGAAACAACATTTTTTCCTCATTCTTTTGTGAGGGGGTTCCTGAAGTAGCTGGTGTAGCAGTTTGACCAGCCCTACATGGGAGGAGGATTCCTGGGGCTCTTTTAGGGCATTGGCTGGAAAAGGGGTGTGGGCACCTGTGAATCTTTGTTCAAAAGATGATGTAACATACTGCCAACCTTGCTTGCTTAATCACAACAGAGCAGCAATAAGTGACTCACATGAAGCCTGTATCCGCTAGGGCAGGGAATCTCAAACTCAAATCAGCACGAGGGCCACATGAGGATTATTTTGGTAGCCTGAGGGCTGCACCACTGAAACCTTTCCATACAATGAGATTGCAAATATCAGTAACAATCGTGTCATCGTGGGCCACAGGAAATAGCTTTAGGGGCTGCATGCAGCCCACAGGCCGTGTGAGACCCCCTGTGCTAGGGGCTTCATTCCACAGCACTGTTGTTCCCCCTTGTTCTGAGATGCAGCCTGCTTAATACATCCATTGAACTTCAACAGATTAAGGTGTTACAGAAATTACATTTTATTTAAATAAAACTTCTCGCTCCTCTGGTTACCAAAAAAACCCTTCCTCGCTTGACCGAGTGAAGTACTGACTGAGTATACAGGCAGCCTGAAATGTCAGCATCCCTTTAATCTCCCAGGGATGGATTTTCAAAAATTCTCAGCAGTTACTGGTGTGGTGAGATTACCTAACAGCTCAGCACAACTACAGGCACTTAAATAAGTGGTTTATTTATGAGCCTCATCCATAGTTTAAATTGTTTCTTTAGCTGGTATAATAACCTTTCCCTATCGTTTGGGCTTGCAACTCCTTTCTTGCATACACACTGCTCACACAAAGCCGTAGCATCAGTGGGTAGTCTAGCATGAGTAAAGGTCCATTTGAGGAAAGGAGGTTGTAGGCTGGGTGCTCTCTTCTGCATATGGCTCTCTGTTTACTGTGTTTCAAGACATTCCTAAATGGCTTAACAATATCAAATGAAGCTCTTGCAGTCTCTTGGCTCTTTTGCTGCATGCTTCAGGATATCATCAGTAAATGCTTATACAATGAAAGCCAGGTCATGCTTCTCTCTTGTATTATATAGAGCAATCAAAGTACAGGGTAGCTGAATCATCCTTCTGCAGTTACTGAAAGGCAGTTTCAGTGCTCCAGTCACTGTAATAGCCATTGGGGGAGGAGAAAGGTGAGGAGGAAACAGCATGGCTGACATTTTCACCTGATTCTTCAACACACATGCTGGTTCACCTGTATCCCCTTCTGGACAGCAGTGGCCAAGGGCACTGTACAGTATCATGTGTTTGTGTGTGCCCTTCCCTGCCCATCTTAAGATACAGGATTCATTCACAACTGTCACTCAACACCAGCCTTCACTTCAGAAGTTAGAGGAACACTCCAAAACAACAGAAAGGTTGGGCAAGTAGCACAGAACCCTCAAGGCAGCCATCTTGCAGAGCTACAGCTAGTACAGCCCACAACCATTATTTTCTTCAAGCTGCTCTCCAGATTATAGCTCAATTTTTGGAAAGATATAGTAGATCAAGCTGGAATCAATGCATATAGACTGAACTCCAGTACAAGAGCTCTTTTATTGCATACATTGATGCATTAGCACAGTGTTTTGCACATCTTTTTCTCAGGACCCAGATGAAAAAAAATGTATTTATGTCCATGACCTAACAATTACATCTTTAAGCAATGCATTCCAGTCTTTTGGCAGTGGCAGCAGGGGCTGCTGCAAGCCAGTTCCTGAGGGTTTGTTACCCAGTACTGGGTCCCAACTCTGTGTGAAAACCACTGCACTCGTATGAACTCTGAGACAAATTATATGTACAATTCATAGCACTGGGATTCATTGCTTGCTGTAGTTTGTCAGTGACTTTTCAACCAGGGGTACAGAGAGGTCTTCCAAGGCCATACCACCTCATAGCTATTTGCCTAGTTTTACAACAGGCTTCATGAAAACAACTTTACACTACTCTATACACTGTGGTGAAATGTAAGTACAATATTTAGATGCCAGTTCCATTTTATAATATAGTAAAAATGAGAGTAAACCATGTCAGGAACACTGTGCTGAGACACTTTTGTATTTTGAAAGCAAGTAGTTTTTAAGTCAGGTGAAAATTTGGTGGTAAGCTGAACAAATCAGCTTCCTCCAAGGGGTAAAGGAGTCTGGAAAGGTTAAAAAGTACTGGTTCAAGTAGCTTAATGCATCTTCACAGTCCACATGGAACAATTAAGATGAACATTATAAAGAAATTTTATCATGCTTTGTCTGTGAATTATTTCAATTTAATCACCACTCCTAGAAATTTTCAGTTCAAGAATTGCTGCGGTCTAGATAGTGAAAATAGTCCTGGTAGACTTAAATGGTTTTTAAACACACTGCAATAGAAACATTAGTTAACAGGGCCCAGCCATGTTGACAACTCAAATGAGACAACTGTGTTAGTCAAAAGCCTCTGTACAAATGAAGCAAAACCTGCATATTTGCACTATCCAAACTGCCTAATGAACAAAGCAAGTTTATTACAACTTTCAGAGCCCAATCCACAGCTGGTGAATTGGTGTAGCCCCCTGTATGCTAGCTAAGGATCAGAGCCAGTTTTGAAAAGGGAAAGATATTGCTCCCTTAATTGAGGGACATGCTAAAACTCATGTTTCTGTAAGTGCATTCATGATGTTAAGCTGTTACAAACAGGAATGTCTGTGACTCATACTGCTAACTGTAGAATTACCAAATATCCTAATTTTCTGGGTGCAGAGGTCCCCAAACATGGCACAGGATGAACAGTCAGAAGCTCCATGAGGAGGGAGCACAACCCACCCCGCTCTGCTCCCAACTCCGCTCCTGGCTCTAGTCCCCAGGGACATGGGGGCCTAAAAGTTCAGCTGCACTAGGATAGTAGGCCCAATGAAAACAGTCTCTAGTTGTGCTTTTGCTCACTTACCAAGGGACAAGCAAAACAGGTTCAGATGACTTCAGAGTTCTGACACTTGGAGGGAAAATGAGCTACTGAAATGACCTTAGCATTCCAGCTGTCAGACATTTATACACATCTTTAATGGAGATTGTAAAAATTAATAAAGCCAAGCTATACTGCTGATGTCCAACTGGCTATGCACAGAATTATTCCTGTGCCTTCACTCCATTTTGAATCTAGTCACAGTATGTAACCCACCAGTACAGTGGGATGAACTGAATTCTCATGTCCAAATTCCTTCTTCCACTGAGCAGCAGAGAGCAGCAGCAGGTAAAGGAAGGAAGAAACAGATGACAAACTGGATACCACCCCCCACTCTTTGTTAGTGCCTGGAGCAAGAGCTGCTGCACTCTTCCTCAACCAAAGGAAATAGGAAAAGGCTTTCTAAAAAAAACCTTCTGAAAAAGTTCCAACTCTTTTCCTTGGCTTTAAGGCTAGAAACCCCGCTGAACCAGCTTCTCGTGTGCTTTCTGTACCAACCACCTTGCCCTGTATACCTTACTGTAATTAGAGAACTAGGTCTGACTTCAGCTGGGATACTTTACAAGCATATATACAGTACTGAAAGGGCTGAGTATTTGGAAACTAACAATTACTAGAAGGACCCAGCAGACCTTAATACTTATTTTCTCACATCTCTTCTCATCTCACTTGGACACACAATTAACCATTGTGTGCCTTGCTGCTAACGGCAAAACCACAGTCCATGTTACAGCATCTTCCAAATTTACTTTTTATGTACTGAAGTGAATCAGGCAACAACATTGTTAGTTTCTAGGAACCATAGGGGAATCAAAACAGAGCAATAAACAACAGATCACAAGAGAAGTTTGCTGTGGAGGATTTCCACTGCTGGGGCAGTGACTTTTATTTGAAACCTCTTTACAGTAAGTTATTTTTTTACAAAATTTAATAGTAAGGCAATTCCTTAAATGTCATCACTGTGAGCAAGACAGCTGTCATTCATATTTAACATGAAACTGCATTCACCCAGGAGCTAAGCTCTTGCTCTGAAAGCCCTTTTAGAAAGTTAATGGATAAGGCAGCAAACCACCATACTAAGTCATGTGAGACTGTTAAATGTATGAATGCTACAAATGGGAAGAAATGAAATACAAGTCTTCATCTATAATTAAAGAAAAAATTTCTTTTCCTACTAATCAGGCTTGGAAGGATTCAGTTTAATGGTTTTTGAAACATTTAAACAGGTCTTGTGTTAGTTTGTCTAAGTTAGCATTTTCACAAGTAGGAAAATTAAATTTCACTTAAATTGAAACACAGTGAATTACTAAATGACTTTCTAGATCTTAAGTATCATGCAATTCAAACACTCTACTCAACTTCTAGGAACATCAGAAATGCTTACTGAGGTGTGGACAGATTTTTCCAAAATTTACCAACTGAAGTCTAGTAAGCCCAAAACCATTTATTCCCACCTCAAATCTTGAGCCATTTTTGAAGGAGGGAGTATGTTTTCCTTTGTTTGAACTGAGCAGGGAGTTACAAGTTGTCATCTCACTATCGCTGACAGAAAGTAAGGGAAGGCTGGACCATAGCCTGGCTTCCCCCCTTCCTCCTCGCAATGGACATTCCAAGCAAGCGTATGGTTGTACCTTAGCAGCCCATTGCTTGAGATTTCCCTTTTCTCTTTTTAAAAGTTCAACTCTAACTCCTTAGTTCATTTAAATGTAGGAGAATGTTTTATGCCTAAGAAAAAAAAATAGATTTTAACCATATTAGATGCCTCCTCATTATTGGGTGTGTCTAAATAGAGACAATGTCAACACATAGCTTTCTAACAGGGAATATTCAACATGGAGGTGCTTGGTTTTTCTGCTGGACAACCTTCTGTCAACTCTTAGTACAGTATTTGCAGTTTAATTTGAATGAATGAGGATAAAAAACAGAATAAGGGGCACTGTGCATCAGTTAACACTTCCATGTCCACTCCATTATCTTCCTGAAAACTGCAGGACTAAACTTTATCTGTGGATACAAAAACAACTTAGGAAATGAATGAAAACAGGAGGTGGAGGAGAAAACCAAGTGACAAATGAGGGGATTTACATCACATTTTACAAGAGGAATGAAAGTGTGAACTTTGGTTGGGTGGGGAAAAGATGAAACCATTTATTAAAGGGTCAAAATTCAGAGAACAAGAACTCTGGTGGTACTTATTTCTTCACTAGACTTTATGCCACACATTATTGATTTAACTTTTTATAACAATCCTTCTGAAGATAAGCCAGTTCTCTGAAATACACTCTAGTACCTTTTTTAAAAAGCTGCATCTCTATTCCCAAAGTACAGTAGAACCTCAGTTACAAATCAAGTTATGAACTGAAGGTATGTAGCTAGACAAACAAATCAAAAAATGCGAACATGATACTGCATTTAACATGACCTATAAAAAAAACAAAGGGAAAGCAGCATTTTTCTTTTATATAGTGAAGTTTCAAAGCTGTATGTAGTAAGTCAGTGTTCATTTGTTAAAAAAATGAACAAAGTTTGTTCAGAGTTATGGACAAGCTCTGTTCCGGAGGCATTTGTAACTCGGAAGTTTTACTATAGCTATAATATGATAGGTGGATTCTACTACCTTTTGGTGTCACTCAGAATCCAACTTCTCTGAAATGGGGTTTGTCTTACAATCCTAGGTCTGCTCCTGCACTAGTAAGTTTTCAGCGCTCCATAATCCAAGATCAGACTGACTGAAGGTGGTATGGTGGGTTCTAGTGTGGCTCACTTTTAGGTCTCATCTGAATTCAGGACAGAGTTGGTTAAAGGCTAGTCACAGTCAGGACATCCATTTGACATCCACAACATATCAAAAAAAACACACACAAAAGCTTTTAAAAAGACATAAGATTATAAATAGATTGCCTTTGTCACAAAAGATTTCAGTATTGGAAAAAAAGTTTGGCTTTTCACAAATAAGTCTTAGAGGGCTTGTGCATTACCCTCAACCTATTTGAAATTCCAGTCTCTTAAAGGCACAATGCTTTATTTAATTTAAGATGGCACTGCCCCCATCCCACTGTCTAAGAAATGGATATAAAGTGTTGTTACTGAGTCAAGAGCAGCAGCATGTGGCTGTTTTTAAATGGATAAATTCAGTCATTAAAACAAAACTAGATTGGGAAAGCAGGTCATGATTTGTCTGGCTGTTCTGATGCACACAGATGTCTGACAGCACAGCAAAAGCATCTACATGGGTATGTAACAGCTAGCTCACATTCTCAGGGTTAAAAGCCAAATTCACTGTAGAGGCACAAGAAAGCATTTACAAGTCAGTTAAGTCTTGACATTTGTAACAGTGGAAGAACAGGCTAGGATAAACACCAAGAAGGTAACCCATTGCCCAGAGAAACAAACCATGCCCACAGTTCACTGGTAGTGGTCAGGCATGCTACAAAGAGTTGAGTGTTTAGGAGCTGGGGGCATAAGCTGGCTTAATGCGGTCCTCCTAGCAACAAGTCTTTTCTTGAAATTAATTGTTGATGTTTTACCACTGGCAAACTCAAGCTTGAGACCTACTACAAGTCACATACTGGCTTTCTATGCTGCTCAGATTCCTACAGTGTAAAATTATCCCTGTTATATCTGATTATGACCTGTATTGTGTCCTTCCATCCTGGAGAAAACAAAAAAAAAAAAAAAAAAACTTAAATCAACATATCCTCCATATACAAAACTTTAGAAGGGATATAGTAGAGTGAGCTAGAACAACGTAGGTGTTTCTTCAGATGAAACACTGGATGTGGTTGGAGACTGAACCTGTAGTGGAGTGTTAGTTAAATGGGGGAGATATTTTACGTAAACTTGAGTAGAGGAGAAGGAAAAGCATGCATCATTCCAACTCTGATAAAGTGCACGGTCTTCGGAATTCCTGCCCACGTTCATGGATCCATTTATTGGATACTGTGAGACAAAAAAAGTGGTCACAACTTCTATTTAAATTAAATACACATGATCACCACATACACCAGAAAAGCTTTTTCCCCTAAACATAAATGTCAGAACAATAGGTTGATATACTAACCACCACGGGGAAAACTGCACAATATCTGCAAACTACAAGTCTGAAAGTAGCTACAGTTGTATTAACTTTTAAAAGGAAAAAGCTTGCAGCTGTGACTGTACTGTATTCTACCACAGACAGGAAAGGTTTAAAAATAAAAATCCAGATGTTGGCAGAATAGGGATACTTACCCCATTTGTTTCCAACTAGTACTGGACAGGCTGCATGCCTTGTGCTGTAATCTCCTTCTCCACTTGGAAAAAGATTGTACCAGAATACAGCTGTTCCCTTGAAATTTCAATACAATCAATATTTTACTCCATGCATGTTCATGTCTATCAGGATTCATAATCAATGCAATCTATTTAACTTTTCTATTTAAGTACACTTTTTAAAAAAAAATAACCTGTTTAAAATTAAACTTGGCATGTTAACATCTAAACAAACCTTTAAAAGTTAAATACAAAACAGAATATCAAGAAATACATTTGGTTTCAGGTGCTTAGCCAGTGACTTTTAGCAGTTCATTGGCAGCAGAGTATCCTGCAGACAGAGCAATATTAGCTTTTGATGGCATCAGCCTCTTCTACAGATGAAAGAGAGAATATGTTCTTCCTTTCAAGTTTAGGCAACTAGTTCAAAATTAAACTCACTGGAGGAGATCTGAAATTAAGGAATACTACCCCCCCACACACACTATTGATGAAAACTTGCATATATGGCAGGGCAATATACACTTGGGGAGGGCCTTCTAAAGTGCACAGATGTGTTGTGCATTTAACGGTTCTATGTAAACACTGCTGTTGCATGCTAAATATGCTCTAGTTATTACCGCTGTACTGCTTGTTAAAGTGCAATAGATGACTTTAATGCACGCCAGCAGTATCCAGAGACCCATTAATGTGCAACATTACTCTGCTTTAGAAATTCCACCCCCCCACTGCAAAATTACCACCATGTAGACAAGCCCTAAATCTTGAAGAACAGTGACAAGAAAAAAAAAAGTTCAAATTCATTAACCCAGATTCTTCCTCAGTTTTAAATATAAAAATTGACACCTCCCCCCACCCTTGTTTCACCAGCACTGCATCAAAGTAGATATAAATAGCAAAAGCCATTGTCATGGCATAGGTAGGTTTCCCAGGAACACTTCATGTCCTTCCAGAATGTTGAGTTAAGCAAGACTCAAATTTCAGAAAACCAGGAAATAAAGGGTTATGGTAAACTGCCCACATAACCTTAATACTGCCTTTCTGAGCAATGCCCCAAAACATCCATAACCCACATACTCTGCCTTTTCACTGTAAAGAAAAGGAGCTCCTGCACCCATGCTACTCACACTTAGCCTACTCTCCTGAAAGAATACCACACTTGCAAAATTTAACACCTGCTTCACTTACTCCCAGGATACCAGGTAAACCTATTCCTTCCCTTATCCATCATTAAGCCCACAGACTGCTCTCATACCCACATCCTACTGAGGATTTATGTGGCAGGGAGAGCCTCCCACCACATTCTGACACAGGCCTGGCCACAGAGACAACCTACACAATTCTGGAATAAAGTGATCCTCAAGGAACATGCTGCTCTCCTTCCGATCCACATAGTGCAAATCCTGAACTTCTCATATACTCACAGCTGTGAAACTTCAACCAATCTGCATCTTCTCAGCTCAAACACACCTGTACCAGCCCACCCTACATGCTGCCTCTGTTAAAACGATGTAGCAGAGTTACAACTCATACACTGAATGTAGTTGTAGTGTAAGGGGTTAATTTCCAGCAGCTACTGCTCCAGGGGAACAGTTAAGATCATGGGGTACTTACCTTTCCTCTGCATTTCCTGACATTTTGAGAAGGTCACAGTTCTCACTGGGAAACCTAACCTGTGTGTTAAGTTTGTGTGTTTCCAGTTCCTAGGTTTCTGTAGGTATGCGCACTTTTTTTTAAACAAAGAAAACTGAGTGGTCACTGTGGTAAATGAACATAAAAGACAGGCCCAGTAGCCTGGACTAGACTAACATGGCTATCCTTTTGGAAATCAACAAGTAGCCTACCAATCCTGGTTGTAACTATCTATCCTTCACTCAGCTTCACCAACCAGCCCTATTCCCACCACACTATTTTGTCCGAGTTTCCCTACACCCTAGATGTGTATGTGGTAGTGCACCCGGGTTGTCAAGTGGTACTGCCCTTGGCTTTCTTCCTATGAATGACAAGAGAACCGAAATAAGTCTTTAAGAGCTACCACAATTTTCTGAAATGGAGTTGTATTCTATGCACGTCTTGACCAATCTGGGATTCTGCTCCAAATACAGTTTAACTAAATCACAAGCTTCATGTTTGGACCTATTGGCTTCCATAGTTCATGAAGCTTTAACATGTGTTGAGTCAGTTATGCAGAACAGCACAAATGCTGCACCTGCACAGCGAGATCAGATCATGAAAATGTGATGTTATTTCCATAGGGAGCTCCACTGAAGTAAGTGGGACTGCTTAAAAGGAATAAAGTTACTCCCATGCTTACGTATTCACAGGATTGGCAACCTGTACTTCCTTCAATATTTTACACTTACAATACCCAAATATACAGTTTCTTATAACTGGTTAATGGAGGGAAAATGGAAGATGAACACCTAAGATGCATTAAAACCCCTTACCTTTTTAGGCCAAACACTAGCTCCAACTTCAGGAAACACAGTAGCTCCCCCTGCTGATACATCACTCATCTGTAAACGAGAGAAAATGAGAGCCTCACTCTGTACCTTCCACAAAACGCCTACTTCAATAAAAATATTGAGCTACTGAAAGCCTTCACTTCTGACTTCACACTAAGGGCACAATCTCTGGCTAGCTGCAGAACTGTATTTGGTATTGCCCTGTAGCATTAAACAGGACTAAAAAAAATGTTAGGCTGTCCCACAGTGACAAATAGGGTACAAATACCTAGGCAGCTAGAAAAATGTTCATTTTCCTATAGCTACAAGTTTTTTGACACATGGTTCCCATCTGCATTCCACACATGGATATGTATGTGCTACATCCACCTAGACTTGAAATTTCTAACAAATATTGTCCATTGGTCTGCATCCGCCTACTTATTCTCCTCATATGCCAATCAGAGGATAAAAGGGTTGTGCAGATCCACACATCTCCAGTTCCTCTCTTTATTACGACTCAAAGATCAGAAGCAGAGGGGAAGAACTGCAGATAATAAGACACAGAGGGACCACATACCTCAAAGAATCTTGTCACAGATAAGTAACCTCCATTTTGTCTTCAAATGCTGATCCCTATGTGCATTCCATATGGGAGTGACTGGTAAGCAGTATTCCAATATGAAGATGTGAAGATGCAGTTAGTACAAATGTCTGTAAAACTGCCATACCAGCAGCTGCATTTAAAAAAGCCTAGAAGACGGTATAATGTTCCATGAAGGTATACATGGAACTCAGGCAAGTGCTCTACAACTGTCTAGCTCAGGTCCTTCTCAAAAAAGAGATGCTGCTGAGGTTGCTTGTGATTTAGTGCAGTGGTTCCCAACCTGTGGTCCAAGGACCCCCGGGGGGCTGCAGACACGTTGCAGGGGTCCACAGAGCCTCTCCCTACTGGGACCAGAATCCAGCTACAGCCCTGATGCTCCTTGCCAGAGTTGCCTCTCTCCGCCAATGGCTGGATCCTGGCAGGGGAATGGGGCCATGACAGCTCCCCAGCAGGCGCAAGGGCAGGGGGCCATAGCTGCTGCAGCTTGGCTGCCCACTGGTGTGGGCAATGGTAGCAGCAGCGCTGCTCGCTGGCTGTCCCAGTGGTCCAGGCCAGATTACATAGTCAGCCGGGGGGCCACAAAGATTTTTTGTTTTGTTAAAAAGGGGTCCCCAGTCTGAAAAAGGTTGGGAACCACCGCTCTAGTGGAATTGGTTTTTTTTACCTATCTGGAGAAGGAATTTACACTAGCTAAAAGTCTGAGCATGTAAAGGCTATCCTTGCAATCACTCTATTGCAAGGAAGAAGCTTGATGACTTTCTAGCTGGTTTAATTGTTTGCAGACAGAATGAGAAGCCCCTTTGATGTCAAGAGAATGAAGTCTCCTCTGCTCACTGGGATCATGAGGTTTTGGAGAGTACTGATAAGTGAATAGATTGAGTCATCTGAAATTGGGAAGTTAAGATGGGGGATGAATTTCCATTGGAGCTGGAGGAAATGGTCTCCTTATAAAATATGGTTGATCAGTCATGAGTTCTCCCAGTTCACTTGCCTTTCTAGTTGATTTGATACTGACTAGGAAAATGATCTTCAGGATGATGCTGGACATTGAACACACAACCAACAATTCAAAAGGATGGTAAGAACCGAGTGCAAGGCTGAGGTTCCAACCACTGCAGTACTGGTTTCATCGTTGGTGGGAAGACTCTAGAGAGACCTTTCAGCAATCCAGTTATTACTGGGTATGTAAAAAAATACAGTGGCCTTCAACCTTCAGATGGAAGACATTGTTTGCTGCTATATGACCCTGTGGAGAACTAATGGAAAGCCCTGAATTTTTCAGGTACAAGCAACAATTTAACTACTTGAACTACTATTGACAGATAAAGTTGATTAAGATAACTGGTTCTGTTGCATCCAGAGACTCCATTTAGCTTAGTAATATCTTCCAGTGGAGTCTTCTCAACTTGAATTGAGACTATACTGAATGCCCTCCAAACATGAATATTCTGGATTTGATAGCCATCCAAATACCATCCCATCATTAAGGTACAAAAGGTTTGGACAAGGACGTCTGTCTCCTGAGTTAACAGATCCAGGAAGAGATGGATGCTAATGAAAAGGCAAATTGACATTTGTAAGAGAACCAGAAAAAACTGCCTGGGCAACTTAGGTGTGAAGAGAATGACTCAGCCTTTGCTATGATGAATCTTTCACTGATCCACACTGAGACAGAACTGGAATGGGAGGAAGCATATACCTCAGTAGTCTTGGCAGGATAATAGAAGGGCATCATCCCTGGAACTCTGGCCCACTGGTGCTCTGAAAAGCACAGGGCTGAACTTCTTGCTTTGCCTTAGGGACAAACAGTTTCCAGGATCACTCTTTTCAACTCCTGCTCATGGTCTGTGGAGAAGTGCCTGCTGAGACAGTCTGCCAGGGAGTTCTGAACAACCAGTAGGTATATAACCAAAAGTATGATGTGGTTCCTGACATGCTAGTTGCATAAAATGACTACCTGTATGCATAAGAGAGATTTAACGTCACCTTTTTGCTTATGTAAAAGACTGTCATCAGGATGTGATGGGGTAGTATAAGTGGGAAGAAAGCACTGGAGGCTATGCAGACTGCCTTCAGCTCAAGGAGACTGATATGCATCATGGCCTCCTGAGGAGTCCATACGCTTTATTCACTGGGTGAGCTTCTCATCCTACAAGCAATGCATCTGTGATTATGGTTATGTTGAGTGTGGGGGACAAGCAAAGACTCCACACACTGGTTCTGGATTTGTCCACCATAAAAGAAGCTGTAACCTTGGCAGTGACTGGTATTCTGAGCATGTCCCTGGTGAGTATGCTGAATTGAGGTGAAGTTTGTTGCATGGAGTTGCATAGGTACTTGAGGCCCAGTAGAGAGACTGAACTTCATAGAATCAAAAGAAACTGTAAGGGACCATGAGGTCATTGAATCCAGTCCCCTGCACTCATGGCAGGACCAAGTACCAGCTTAAACCTGACAGGTTTGTCTAACCTGCCCTTAGAAATTTCCAATTATGGAGAGTCCACAACTTCCTAGGCAACTTATTCTAGCGGTTAATCCCTTTGACAGTTAGGAATTTTTTTCTCCTAATGTCCAACCTAAATCTCCCTTGCTATAATTTAAGCCCATTGCTTCTTGCCCTATCATAAGCGGTTGAGAATTTCTCTCCCTCCTTCTAATACCTTTTTAGATCCTTGAAAACTGCTTTTTCCAGACTAAACAAACCCAGCTCTTTCAATCTTCCCTCATAAATCAAGCGTTTCAGACCTTTAATTCTTCTTGTTGTTCTCTGGACTTTCTCCATATAATTTCTGAAATGAGGCACCCAGAACTGGACACAATACTCCAGAATAGAGCAGAAGAATTACATCTCGTGTCTTACTTGCAGCACTCCTGTTTATACATCCCAGAATAGCATGGGGTTTTTTTTGGGGGTGCAACAATGTTACACTGACTCATTCAGCTTGTGGTCCACAATACCACCCAGACCCCTTTCCACAGTACTACTTCATTGTAGTCAGATATTTGGAGGAGACCTGTCTTATCAGGCTGTTCACGATTTGCCATCTGTCCATAGGGAAGTAGGCCTTTGCTAAGGTCATGTCCAGGGTTGGTACCATTTATGGTTTTTGTGGGAACCAAAAAGGGCTTATCTTTGTTTATGCAGACTTCCAGAAATGCCAAAAGATGAACTAATAATTCAGTCACTAACTGGACCTTTTGACTTAATTTGCCTGTTAGTAACCATTTTATCAAGAAGCTGGTTCCTACTGTCAGACCAAATGGGAATACTCTCAACAGAAGTCCTACCCTACAGGAATCCGATCAACCTTCTGTGGACAAATGAACATCTATAAGAAAGTAAGCATGCTGAGAGCTGTGAACCATGTGCCCTCGTCTGGAGGGAAACTAATTGATGCCAGTTGGAGAGCTGACTCCCACTATGCACAGACAAGACTTCTTCCCCTGAAGAGCAAGTGGTAACAAGGTGTCCCTCAACCCTGGCTATTCCCAGGAACTATCACACCAGCTGACTAGATTTTAAAAAGCTCACAAATCTAATGGAAAATGCTTCCAGGCCACAATTTCAATGATTTTTTTAAGGTGGTCCAATTTAAAAAGCATTCTTACTGCCAATTGAGCAATTATTGGCTGCCTTTATTTGTAGATTAAACATCTGATTCACATAATGAAATCACTCAAATACATAGCTAAATATGCAGAAATAGAAACTAACATTTTTGGCAACAGTTTGTAGTTACATGGCTAAAAATGTCTCACTTACATAAAATAACCAAGTAGCAATTCTGTTGCCTGTTCCCAATTCTTTAAAAGCATCTGGCTCATCTTTCTGTGAAGGAAAGCAACACACTAATTTAATAAAATGCTCACTGTTTGGACTGCATAATTGACAGCAGGGGACATATAGCAGCAGTACCAGCAAACACACTCATGCGGGGGGAAGGGGGGATAAAAAAAATCAGATTCCACAGGATAAAAAGAGGGGGAAAAAAATGCATTAACAAAATCAAAATACTTCCCCTTTGCTGTAGCTATTCAAAATTTAAAAGGTTGCAGGCTGCTTGACAAGTTGAAAACACCCCCTTTGTTTGTCTTAAAATTAATACATAAATCTCTTCATAATCTAGGTCTCAAGAACTTCCATAAACTCCTTGTGTGCTTTTAAGTTACAACTAGTCACCAGAGATCTGTTCTTTACAGCTTCAGTTCAGGGAAGAAGGAGGTCGATGGCAGTACGTTTTGCTGAAGTAGTACGTTAGCTGCCTTTATATGTTCTGCAACCCAGCTTTATTTTGGCTTATGTTTTCTTGAAAAGAGAAAAAGCTAAAAAAAAAAAAAAATCAGCACTCATGCTCTGTACTAATGCAGAAGTGTGCCTTTGACAGCGACCAAGAGTATGATTATTACATTTCTATGTGTGGTAAATCTCCAAACCCCCCCCCCCCCCCAGAAGATGGCCTGTTTCTATGCACTGAAGTTCATTCTTTTTAGAAACCACTATTTCAGAAATTAATTCATGCTTTGAAAACAAACCGTTAATGATTTTCAATGCCCCTGACAGGACTTTACATATTTGTTGATTTTTTTCACAGCACCATGTTAATTTAAAAGTGTTAATCACATAAAAATGCCCATTAAACCACCACCTGAAATGGCATTATTGCTAGTCACGTGAAATTTAATTTGGAGAGGGGAAGTGAAGAAGTGCAAACAAACAAAAGCACAGTTTGTGAGTGAGGAGAAGATAAAAGGCTTTTGTGCCATCTCCTGATTTCTTTCCTTTGGAAACTCATTTTTTCACTCAATTTCTAAGTCAGAATTTAGGGCTTGTGAAAGGTGGTGATTGCTCTGGAGAATGAAAAGCCCTCCCCAAATTAAAGGTATAGCTAGTATGGGCATGGCGATACATGCTTCACAATACTGCTCAGCTTATCTCTCTCAATTCACACCTGCAGGGACTACAGAAACTAGAAGGTAATTAAGTCACTGGGCTCAGTCTGTTCTTGGTCTCTCTAAAAAAACACCAGAAAGAAGCCGCCTTGCTGATTGAGGCTACAACATTATGCTACCCAAAAGAGACATCAGCTAGTAACTTTATCTCACTGCAGACTCTAATTAGACTTACACCAGTTACTACAGATGAAAAGCTTTTTTACATAATTTCCAGATCACTAAGTCACTTTGTCCATCTCCCATTTCTAAAGTGAAGTTACCAGCATCATTCTGAAAGAATGTTACCTTCCTCCATAAAAGTCACTCAAAGATTATTTTACATTTTAAAAGGAGATCTTGCTACTTTATAATGCCCATTCAGTTGGTGGCTTAGAGGGTTTTATCCATTGACAAGGATTAGAAGAGTTGATAGGCTATGAAATTTAACAAAAAAAAGTTAAAAGCAAGTATATTGTGCCACAGTCAACAGGCCTAGGTTTCAGTAGGTCACTTTCACCCCTCCACCTCTTTACTTGCCCGTGCAAAGTCAAAGTGGGGTTCATACTGTCCTCCCACTCCATAATTTGCCACCTGAAAGAGAGAAACACAGTGCATGTGAAGTAGAAGGTGGTGAAGGCAAAAGACAGAGGAACTTACCCTTCCAAAATCAAAATGAGGCTCGTACTGGCCTCCTACACCGTAGTTGGCTACCTAAAGTGAAAGGAGAAGCACAAATGAAGGAAGCTAAACATCTTCCATTTCTACCACCATTAACTAACTTTCCTGATTCTTCTCCCACCTTAAGTCAGATAGCTTAAAATATATTCTCTTCCTGTCTCTCACATAAAGAAGATTGTACAAATCAACTATCTCAATGTACCTCAACCACTGAAGGTAGTCAGGTTAGAAAAAAAAATTTTTTTTCCTTAACATGCTGAGGATCTTTAGTGGTTAAGAATCCTGTGAGAGCTGGGATACTCAGCACCTTTGAAAAGTCAGGCAATTAATCCTTCATGCAGTGTTAAATTAGTGCAGCAGAAGTGAGTCCAAGACTTGTTGTGAGCTAGGATTTCTTAATTCCTGCAGCATGGTCCATTGTTCAAGCAAGAGCTCTAATATTTTGCTCCACCACTGTTAAGTTTACTGACCAGCAAAGCTAGACCCATCATCTCTTTAAATACTTACTCATTTCAGAGTATAAAAACGTAGGTTATGTCCACACATAGGCTTTAAAGCAAAACAATGGATGTTTTGCTTTAAAAAACACACACACACACACACACACTGTTTTGTTGTTTTGAGATGAGCTCACTAAAACCAGGTAGGCAATCGAAACAGCCCTTGAAGTGAAATGGTTGTTTCGGACACATTGTTTTGATTGAATGGCTTTGGCCTTCCTCCCAGGGTGCATGACACCCCAGAAAGAAGACCCCACCCCAGGAGGGGATCAGGAACCTGGGCCAGGGAGGGGGGGCACACAGATCACCAGGCACCAGCATCCCCTGCTGCTGACGAGGCGGCATAGGCAGGGATCCCCCGGCGCCCTGCAACCCCTGCTGCCCAGCCAGGGGCAGGGGATGCCAGTGCAGGGAGATCGCTGCACCTGGCAATCCCTGCCCTGGGAGCTAGGGAGAGCCAGGCAGGGGACTGGGTGGCAACATGGCCCTGCCAGGGGACCATGTTGCCATGCCTCCCATGTTGCCCCTCTCTTGAATCGAAATCCTGTGTCTGGACTTGCTATTTCAATTGGGTTTTTTTTGTTGTGGAATTGTTAAATTGATTCAAGTTGAATCAATTTAATGATTTTTATATTGATTTAGCTTAAACTAATTTAAGTTAAATTGATTTAACCCCATGTGTGTGGACACAACTGTAGTCACCTTTCTGAAATCATCACTCCCACATTTCTCAGAACAGAACTGCAAAAAACTATCAACCATTTTGAGTAATACTTCCCTCCTATAATGGCTCTTGGCTTTATAACGTGAAGTCCTTTAAGCCATAGATAAGAGTAGTCAGTCTATAAATTTTGGAGATTTAACAAATTGTTCTCAAAACATCCTGTGTGCGCCACTTTTAATCACTTCATCTTTAAACACGAATTCTCCTCCCTCGCTTCAACCTTAAGCTCAGTTTTGGATATTAGTATTGGTCAACCCAATCTCACATTCTTTGTCAACCATATAGCTGATTTCCATCTGCCACCTTCTCCTATACACACTAAAAACCCTCAATTTTGAGCTGGATGTCTGGACATTTCATCCTTGCCATAGTAAGCAATTTCACAAGTCTGGTTACATAATCAGCAGTCACACTTTCTAAATCTTTAGGTGAATGACAGTAAATATCAAGATGTGATGCTTCCTAGTCAATAAATTAAGATTCCAGATCCCTCAGGCACAGCCTATTACCACTAATGAATTTATTAAATACACTTAATGCACACATGCAGTCAATCTTCCCCATGTTCTAAGAATACTAAAGGACCCAAGAACAGTGTCATCAATCAGCTTCTCTGAGACATTCTAATCCTGAGATTGTTATCTTTGACTCTATTCCCTTAAATGTTAGTCAAAATTAACATTCCTCTGGACTCTATTTGCATGAAAGTTTGAACTACCCTCAATAAATGTAGTTTTACTGGTGGCAATGAACATTATTTTAAACAAAACCTTACTTCTTTTAAAGAACAGAAATTTCAGCTGTTCTCCACTTCTCTCTAGGATCTACAAGTCAAACTTAGCTCTAGTGTAAGGAGGTGCAGTGCCACTGAAGAAAGAATTCAGCCCACTTTACATAAAGGCTTGAATACTGCTCAATTCTTAAACTGAAATATCAGGGCACTGATGTTTTCCCCATATTGATTAGGCCTAACTTTTGGTAACACAAAAGAATTGGGTACACACCATAGAACATGCCTCTCCATATATTCCCCAAAGCAGCTGTCTGAAGAGTATACAGGTGTCTGCCATACAGTGCATGCCAAAAGACTGTTCCATTCAAACAAGTCTTGGGTGACTAGTCACTGAAATCCTCCAGTACACACCTGTAGTTCTTCTGCTGTGGAAACATCTAGTCCCGTTAGGTCTTGTATCCTCATGTTAATTCGGGCTATCACAGGGCTTTCATATCCAGACAACCAAGCACTAGATTAAAAAAAGAAATGATCTGCTAGTAACATAAGAGAAGCATGTGGAGTAAGTGGAACATTCAGAGCTTTAGACTTTCTAAAATGTGAATAAAGCCTTGTACCTAGCTGCAGACAATCAGGCTAATGATGAAAGAAACTGGCACTGCTGTGGCCCACCTTTGAGAGACTTCTTACGAGAGAGAACATTGCTAATGTTACGAGCATCAGACCTTAACCAAGGTCCCTAGTTTCCATACTGGGCTGGAAATGATCAAAAGAACTATATTTAAACCAGGTAAGATACTTTCCAACATTCTTTGGCCTGCCGGTGTGGACATGACTGACAGCATTTCATTGTTTTAAGCATAACAATGATTTAACAAGCTTACAAAACAAGATTTGCTCTGTCTGTTCCAAACAGCCAAACCATGCTGGGAATTTATGTGCAGCTCAAGCAGTATTTAAACATGTACCCTTATGTCTGTTTCTACTCTAGCACACACAGGGCCCAGGCAATTGTAGTTCAACTCTCCCAACCACTATCCACTCAGTTTGTACAGATTTGTGATTTCCACACCCTCCCTTGCTTTAAGAACAATACAAATAATGCTGAAATTTAAACCTCACTGCCATAGGCTTCTCATTATCAACAATGAAATAAATGGTGAAATTAACATCCCATAGATTTATTTGTTTCTGACAGACATACTGCACTAACATTGTTTCACATTTTCTATGCTCTCTCAAGGGCTAGAGAGACCCTTTTTAAAATGAAGTGGGGATTCTGAAGAACAAAAATGAGAGCCTCGGGGGGGACGGGGGCGGACACGCCAGACTGGTGTAATGACCCTTCTCAAAGCAACACCCTTGCAAGATTTATTGTAGTTTTTCCCCCTCAAGTAAAATATAAACAATTTTTTGTGGGCTCTCAATCTAAATATGGATATTCTGTATCCCAGGAGCACTCTCTGAATTAGAAATGGCCAGAAACCCTGCTCAACTCCCATTGGTGGCAAAAGCAAGTATATTTAAAAACCAAGAACTCTCAAATGCACAGAAATGGTATCTTAATTTCTCTCCTCTTTGGTTATTCTTACCAGATCAGCTTGTAGAATATTCAGAACTAGGCAAATAGTTGTGCTTCAGCTAAGTAAGCAAATATTACCCAGCATCCTTTTGTAAATATTCTCCTCCCTCTTAAAAAGTTCAGCCTCAAAGCTCTGAAAACCATTTTAGAACTTTGCTGCCTTTAAAATTATGACATTTCAAACTTAGAACCAAGATGGGGGGGGGGGGGAGGAAGATGCTGTTTAAAAATTACACCTCAGACAAAATGTGCACAAAGATACTATAACCTTTTGAGTATGAATCCATTGTCTTCAGCCAGATATTTGAACTACTGAATCAGTGTAGCATTTTGCAACCATGGAGAAGATGAACCCAGTATGATTCTCTTTATTATGTTCATTCTTAAAGTTGAACAATGTAAAAAATGGCAACTATATTCAAAGGTAATGATGAACTTGAGTATACTGACTAGCATGGGGGGGGTCAAAATTGTTAGTGTAATCACACTAGAGCTCACCTTGTGAGCCATCTTCTTTATCCCTTTATAGCCTGCTGCATCTATAGCACTATGCCTTTTTTTTTCCCCCTTGGTCCCTTTTTCTGTCTCATATGCACATGCTGTTTAGTCACCTCTTCTGCATTAGACAGTCCACTCTCAGTGCTGGTTGCAACCGTGGTCCCTGATGCTAGTTGACATTTACATCCCTTGTGTGACAACTACTCCTAGCTGCACTGCTAGCTCCATTTTTTTTCTAGCTGCCCATGCAGGCTCCCTGGAT
Source organism: Podocnemis expansa (assembly GCA_007922195.1). Classification (NCBI taxonomy): domain Eukaryota; kingdom Metazoa; phylum Chordata; order Testudines; family Podocnemididae; genus Podocnemis; species Podocnemis expansa. The sequence continues at coordinate 20,195,148 of ML681981.1, read as the reverse complement.
CATCTCTGCAATGCAAAACCCAGACACCTCTAGAAGCAGGAGAAACTAGAAACTAGCACTACTTGAACAGATTTCCACAGAACACGAGCGCCCACACACTTGTCTGAGAACCAGTGAACTGGCACAGCCGCCTGTGGGTTGGTTTAAAGGATTAACAAATTTTCACCTAACAGACGTATTTCAACATAGCTTTTTCCCCCCTCCTTTCTCAAGGCAACCATGGAACACATCACATCAAGGAAGGCAGCATAATACATTCCTACAACACATGGTACTGCCACACAGGTTACAGAATTTCCAAAAGCAAATGTTAAATCTTTTTATGCAAAGAACAGTGTGTACATGCAGACCATCTCAAAATAAGGACTTCACCACACTGGGAGAATAATAATTAACATAAGAAAACGTTAGAAGCATCTATCCTCATCCTTTATGGAATGGACAAGAGAGAAGCAAAAGGAATGTGTGCACATGCAGCATTGCTTGCAACAGTCCATTTGAAAATTAAAAACCCAGAATGTGCAACAGTGTCTCTGAAAGGTACCATAACAAGCATACTTTATACACAAGAAAACACCCCAGCATAGCCAAAAGGATTACCATCAGGCTAAGTCATCATGCTGAATTCTTTCTGTGTTTGCCAGATATTGTTATTCAACTCTACCAAGTAGCTTTCACTGCTCTTTTTATTGAGAGAACTCACTGCCAGGTTATGCTCCCAAACTAAATACGACGACGTTTTATCAGAAATAAGACTGAAGTTCATAGGTTCCCACACACAAAAGTTTTGTTTCTACTGATCACCCTGCTTCTTCCTGTTCTGTCTCTCATGGAAAGAACTTCCAGGCTCAAAATCCTGTCTTGGTTCTGGCAGATATGAAAATGCAAGATCATCTTCCCACCCTTACCCCTTCTATCACGTATATTATTGTTTGGGTGGGTGAATAAATACTTGAATATCTCATACTCTTCAATATATTAATCCTACACCTACTTGCATGAAGTAGGCAGTTCTCTCAAAAACACACACCACCACCACAAACAGGATACTGAAACACAGGAAGATTAAGTCAGGGAAGTGTTTTTTTTTTTTTTGGTCAAGATCCCCCCTCCAGTCAAGGTACAGCCAAAGTCCAAGCTCCAGAGAAAAAAATAATAAAAGCAAAAGTAATGGAAAACAGAGTTTTCAGGGTCTGTTCAAAAGTGCATGGCAGTCACATTTAGTCCATGGTCTGCTTACTAAACTACTCCTCAACTGAGTGAACTGTTCCCAGCCAAACAGGAAATCTGGTGGAACTTGTGCTGAATCCCAGGCTAGCATCCTAACTGCTGGATCAGCTGTCTTCTCTGTAGTGCTACCCAGGAGCACGGAATCCTGTCCAAAATCAAGATGTGCTGGCAAAGTTTTCACACATTAGGATCACTGAGTCTGCATCCTCTCAGAGCACAGGAGGACATTAAGTATTCCTAGCTGGCAACTAGTCTCTGGTAGTCCTCTCAAGTCTAATGTAAGCCTTGAGTAGGTTCCACTGGTTTTTAATCACACATCTGAAAAGAACAGCAACTTGCAGCAGGATCTCTCTCCTTCAGGGATACTGTGAGGCAATCTGTGCCATCCATTTTTGCTGCTAGTCTCAACTTTTGTTCTCCAAGGATTAAAGAAGTCAGTTTATGGGAGCAGTTTTTACTACAGGTATCTCTTACCCTAGAAATGCAAATCAACCGCTAGTAGGTCAACTTACAGCCATCATAGGTGGCTTGTGTCCACACTGGGTCAACACTGTGCACTCTCACGAGGACCACTTATACCAACTTAAGAGGAGCAAGTGTGGAGAGCCGAGGGCCTGGTCCCTCAGCTCCTAGGCAACTCCCTGCTAGAAGGCTGGCTGCTTCACATTCCTTGCCCAGAGCAAGGGACACTGCCCAGGGCTTCTCAGTCCTCATTCTCTGCCAGGAGAAGCCACCCAGGGTTTCCTGCCCCCAACCCCAGGTGTGAGGTCCAGCTGCCTTGACTTCTCCCCTCCCCTCACAAGAGCAAGATGTGAAAGGCCACCCAGGTGGCAAGGAGAGAAGCTGCCATGGCTTTCTTGTCAATTTCCCCGCTCCCACCGTGAAAGCAACAAGACAGACAACAGCTGAAGTAAGTTGGTGACCCAGACTCCACCAATATGCCTTATGTCTCTCATGGAGATGGAGTTACATCAATGTAGTAAAGCACTTCATCAGCACCCCCCCCCCCCAATATCTCAGAAGACTTTTTCCACTGGTAACTGCACCACAGTATTAGTAATCAGTCAGAAAACTGAGCTCAACTAGCTAAACCATTAAAGTGTGGAGTTTAAGGAGCAGAGGAGCTCATGTGAAACGCATGCTACGCTCTGCTCCACCCTTCAGGGGCAATCTTCCTTCATCTTCTCCTGGGCAGAAAGAAATTTAACTCAGCTGAAGCACTGCGTGAGACATGAATGTTAGACTGGTCACCTTATATTAGAAAAGACTCCATCACTTTCTCTAAGAGGAGCTGCCTTTTTGCCTTGGGGGAAAAAAGTCTCTTTTAAAACCTTTTACTGCAAAGCCTGCAAGCATTTTTCCTTTCTACATTAAGAAACAACAACAGGGAAGCTATTGCTTGACATTTCCTTTGTAAAATTTCAAGAGTCCATAGTTCCTAAAGGTCTTGTTATTGAAACGACACTGAATTTCTCCCTTGTAGAAACTCCTCCTGGAAAGCCATGAATACAGCATAAGCTGTACACCTGAATTAGAAGCTTTCTGCCAAACTACATTTTGAATAAAATATGTGAAGAGTCTGAAATTTGCACCAGTGCACATTTGATGTTCTGAGTTAAATTGTAAGAAATTCAGAAATGGATGTTTGACTAGTACATTACAAATGAACAACTGAAAATGGCAGATGTATTTTGCCTCCTTCCCTACGATTTCCAGTCATTTCTTAAAACGTGGACACTTTCACTGGATTTATCATTAGATAAATAGTCTCATTTCACCAACATTTTTACATACTAAGGGTAGCCTAAATACCCTTCCTTTAGGGTAGCAGTTCTCACCAACCACGTTGGCACACATGACTGTGTTACCACACAGCATTAAGTGTATCTTGTAGGGCCAGTCCTACTATTGAGGAGACCTAGGCTGTCACCTAGGGTGCCAGACTTTGAGGGGTGCCAAGGACCACTGGGCTGGGTAGGCCATGTAGGTGTACAGCCCCCAAACGCACCCAAGCAGGGAACCCTGCCCACCGCACATGGCTGGCGGCCATGGTCCCTACCTGGCTGGAAGACACAGTTTTCCAGCTGGCAGAGAGCTGCCCCAGCAAAGAAGTTTTTAAAACCCCAACCCATGGTGGGAGCATCAACCCATGGCATGGCCGCTGTGGTGGCCAGGTAAGGTGGCCCTGGGTGGTGCTGGGGTTGAGGATGGGTAGCTGCTGGGGAAAGGGAGTGGGCAGGGGAAGTCAGCCTGGTGAAGCTGGCAGGAGGGTGGGTTCAGGACAGGGTTGGAGTTTGGGGAATGTAAAATAAACCTATATTCTGGTATCTTTTGTCCAGCTATTAAATGAGGCCAGAACTCTTTTCCACAAATCAGTCCCCCCCTCCCCCCAGGGCATGTTGCACCTTAGGTAAAACACTGATTGATCCAATAAATCTAACAAAAAATCAACTAATTCTTTATGTAATGAGGCCATAAAATATTTTGAAGTTGGAAACTGCCTGCATCGTACATGGATGAAAAGTAGGAGCTTTTCAAAGGAGGCTGAAAAGTGCACTTAGCACAAATTGTTTGCATGCAAACCACTTAAAAAGGGTACAGGCATGTTTGTGTTTGATTAGATTGCTCAGAAGAGCAGAGATACAAATGATGCCCAGATATTGCTTCACGTAACAAGCCTGCTCACAAATGCGCTTACCTAAGAAGGTAGGTTAAGATGAAAGCCTAAGACCAAACTGCACCACCACACAGTATTTTATCTGTAGAGTGGAACTGTTCTTGCAAAAAGAGCTTGCTGTTCTGTAAATCATGATTCACAGATGATTACAGCCTTACACACTTACAAAAGGAGACTGAGCAAATAACTGAATAAGTAGAACTTTAAAGGGGCAGCTTGGGTTGCCTTGAGATTTCTGTTCCTTCCTCGAAGTGAAGAACACTTAATTTTCTCGCCTGCTATGCTATGCAAGGGAAGGGGCTAGGGAGCAAAAGTGGCAGGTTGGGTGGGTCTGGGGCCTGGTGCTGGGTAGGTGAGAGAGAAGTGCAGGTCAGGGCCAGGCACAGGGGAAGGGGAAATAGTGGGCAGAGTGCAGAGGGGGCTTCCCGCAACAGGTGAGCAGAAGTAGACTTGGCCTCACAGGGAGGTTAAATCCAGGATCCTGCAGAGTTTACTTCTCTTCTTTAAAGAGCAGGCTCTTTGTTTTGGTTAACTAGCTAGCAGCCACAATTATCTATGAACTTCAGCACCTCTGAACCCTTCAGCCTTGTAATGAAGTGCTGGGATGCTTGCATTGTCTCTTAGTCAGGTGTGTCAGTTGGTGCTCAGGTGGTGATAACACTCATGAAGACCAGGATGAGTGCTTTGCTACAAATTACAAAAAAGAGATGTCCTTTAAGAGTGCTATAACATTTGTTTTCCTGCAATTTTGCATTTCTGATAGGGATTTATTTCATTTCCACAATTGTGTTGTATTGCCCAAACTGTCTGGGGAACTCTACAAGGCATACATCATTTCTTGTGCTCAAGTGCCAAAGGGGTAGCCATGTTAGTTTAGTTCAGAAGAACAAAACAAGGAGTCCTATGGTCTTTTTAAAGACCAACATTTATTTACTGCATGAGTTTTCCTGCAGGAAAATCCTACCATGTTGGATGGTTCAAAGATGAGGAAGTTAAAAGTCTGACAAAGTGGGATTTTTCTCCCACAAAAGTTCATGCAATAAATAAATGTATTAGTCTTTAAAAGTGCCACAGGACTCCTCGCTTATTTCTTGTGCTGTTTAACTTTTTAAGTGTGTCAACTGGTATGTTAGTTACTAGATCAGTCTTTAGTCACTATACATAGCTGAGAATGAAGCACTAGGACACTTAATATATTTAATATCCATTGTGCTTATTCCTGGAGAGTCACAACAGTGAGTTTAATTTCACTGCATGCCTCTGCCTCAGTCTGTGTTTATGACAGCAGGTTTTAGAAGTGCATGGGTACAAGAGAAATGTGTTTTGTGCCTCTCCTTAAGTTGCAGTGAAAGATACACAAACATATTAATGCCCCAGAGACTAGGTGTTGCTGCAAAGTCATTTGTTTTAAGAACAGCCTAATTATTCCAAGTGGGGGGTGGTTTTCTTTTGTGATGGGAGGAATGGGAATTTATTGCTGTGAAGCCATTTATGCTGGTGTGTGGTTACTGGAGCTAGTTCATGACTTTGATTTAGGTGTAGGAAAGATTTGGGTTGGGGGGGTGAGAAAGGTAGACTAACCACCCAACAGGCAGCACGTGGTCTTGGTTGAACAGGATGAAGATGACACCTCCTGGAGAAGGTGCATCTCCTCCTGACAGAACCTGCTTTACAAGGATGCTCCAGTAATAGGAGACTGTTCCCAACCCTGGATGCATCCCAGGGTCTCTGACACTTGCCTCTCTTGCTCTCAGTGACTGATCAGGGATGAAAGTCTCTTCTTGTCCAAAGCATCATCTTCAGACATCTTGGTGCAATCAGGCCATGGCGTGGCTATATCAATCTCAGTCACAGCAGATATGCATCTTTGTTCTTTCTGGGGACCTTTGCCTGCAAGTAGCCATTTGCTGAGGTTTGTTTTACTGTCATGTAGAAATCTGGATATATAGGGAGGATACTTGGGACTTAGGTCTGAGCTTTCAAAAAAAATTCTGTCTCTCCATTTCTTACGGATGGGGGATTTCAGCTCACTATAATGTGCACTATAGATCTCTGATGTTGTCATAACTGCCCATTCATTAAAGCAATGGGACAAAAAATGGAGTAGACAGACACTGAGGTTTGCCTAGCTCTGCATATTAAGGATGATCTAACAAGGGGAATGCAATAGACAAGGTGTGTGCTGTTAAATTGCTACCCTCACTGCCAATTACTTTATGCCAGGTGATGAGAACACATACTACCATAAGAATTTTAATACATACATCTTTGTTAATATGTTCTGTAGAGTCTGAATTAACCGCCTTTGGGAAATATTCCAGCCACAATATTTTAAATTCCACTGCATTGCTGTCAAAATCTGAATGGTGTGCTTGTCTTAAAAGCCTGTGGCTGCCAGACCTCCACAAAATACAAAATGTGTTGGTATCAATGTTTGAGAAATAAAGGCCAATTCATTTTTATAGACAACCAGAAGTGAGGGTTATTTTGTACCTCTCTCTTAAATCTGAATTGTTTTAGAAACTCAGGCTGTCAAATCTGCTGCTTGTTGTTTTGTATTTCATTACTTTTCAGTACTTTAAATATAGGCTTCTCTGCACCAAGTCAACCTATAATACAGCTATTATATTTATACTTCTACACTTTAATTCTGATGCAACATTTGTATAGCATTTGGGAGGGGGCTTGCCTGGCCCACTTGGGCGGGTGGGGGGTCTCTCCTCCTTAGGGATTGTGCAGCCCAGCCTGCTTTGGGGGCAAAGGGTGGCATGGGGCTGGCCTGGCCTGTTTGGGTCTCACCCAGTCCACTGTTTGGCCACCACTTGTGTTTGGGGGCGGGAGGGCTTGGTGCAGGCTTAGGGGCTGGCTGCGCACCACTAGGCCAATTGGGGGTCTGGGACTGCCTGTGGCTGCCGCAGTCAGCAAGGTGGGGGGAATCGCATCTTGCCTAGGGCACCAAAAAACCTTGGGCCGGCCCTGGTGTCATGGAGAGTTGGGGAGATGACTGGATTTGGTTTGGTAACATGGGCTGGTGTGTCCTGTGTGGTTGCAATACACTGAAGCATGTTGTGACCTGCAAAAGGTTGAGAACTACCACTTTAAAGAAGTGGCAGTGATTAAATTAAAACCATAAGATGATATTCTTGAAGAGGAAATACTAGCATCATATGTTATGGAATCAATGTAGCTGCTTCAAACAAAAAAAAAACAAAAAACCAAACCACTGGTTTCCTTGAAAGCAGTTTCAGACTGGCTGAATATATTCTGGTGCTGCATACAGCAAGGCTTGACAAGCCTCTTCCTGTGGCTGGCCAGATGCCCCCATTTATAAAGTATGCCATGTACTACTAGTGAACAGTAGTCTCCTTTTAGAGGAATGCCGTAATTTAGAAGGGCGATGGCTAGAAAAGAATGCCTGGAATGTTTGGAACAGTAAAACAGCCATCAATTTAACAAAAAAAACCACAAAACTAAATATAGTTTCTGGTTTTTGGAGCTAATGCTTCATCTGGAATCCAAAACAGCACAATCAAAAAAGCCTTAAGGAAAGATCTTTCCTTAACAAATCTATTTACTACCAAGCCTTTTAGAAAAGAATTTCAAGTAATCAAGTATTTATGAATTCATACTTTCTGATGTTATTCATAGTAGGCTTCTTGTTGGTAAGGTTCTCACTACCAAACTAATTAAATAAAGGCTTTTTTTTTGAAAAAGTGGGACTATTTTGGAAATGTTACATTTCTGTAAAATCCATTCATATTTATGCCTGACCTTTAAAAAAAACAAAAACCAAACCCACAATTCAAATGCTTAAAACTACAAACAAAAACCTTTTAATGAAAGTCTCATTTATTCAAAAGTTATGGATCTAATTTTCATATTAAATCAAATAGCAAAATAAATGCATAACTATTTAGTAGTGTTGTGTTAAACCAAAAATGAAAAAGGAATTTTAACTGAAATTTAAGCCTTCCTTCACCAATACTGTTCTTGCTATTCATTGCAACAAACAAGTGCTTAATTCTGAATACAAATATATTGTTACAATAAACACAAAAGCAACAAGTTCTGTCTTCTATAAATTTTAGTTTATGTGGGATCCTATTACTTTAGCAGCTGTCAAATATGCTAGTTGTGTTATTCAGGAACATGCATCGGCAGCTTTCCTTTTAGCAAATGGGAACATTTTCAAATGTCCTATTTAAGCAGCGCATTGGCAGCAATGTGTGCCAGTCAGTTTTTAAGCCACCTTATATCTTCTAACTAGGATGAGCACAAGGAAAAAAGAAAAGAAAATATATATATATAGAATCCTTCCCCATCCCAAGTCTACAACTAGAAGATTTAACAGGTTAGCCACAGAACAGGTTTCCTTGATTTCCTAGGTGTTTGATACACCTTTTGAATACATTCCCCTTACCTCTTAGACACTCTGTAATGTGCTGTGGTCAGTTTCCCAGTCTGAGGGTCATGCACAGTAGCCCGGCTCAGCTACAAAAAGAGAAAGGACAAGAGCTTACTCTAGTAGTAGCTTCTTTTTGCCAAGCCACAAGAGGTTGGAAGGGTTTCCGATTGGTCTGGATGGTATGCAATGCTCTCAGCAGCAACATTTAGAAGGGTGATCACAGCTGTAGCTGCCATTTCCAAATCAATAAGAATTGGATTGACAAATTTGGTTAGAATGTCCTTTCACTTTTTTCCCCCAACTAGAGACCTTCTGCAAAGTTTATAGTGCTGAGTTTCAAAGAAAGTTCCTCTCCACCCAGAAGTTTAATGTTCTTCTCTTGTTTTTGTTAAAAGTTAAAGAACAGGATTTTCTTGAGGAAGGAAAACAGCTAATGAGGACTGGATCTTTAACAGACAACTCCTAAAGATATCTTTTTGAGAGGTACAAGTATTAAGAGATATTGTATGAACTTTTGGGAAAAAGTGAATGACAAGTTCATAAATCTGCTGTGCTCTTTAGCAAAGGTAAAAAAAGAACTTGAAAGCTGATGAAGTCTTTCTGCAAATTTTGAGTTGGAGGGAACCAAAAAACAAGGAGGAAGACAGAGCACCTTAGACAATTATATTTTATTTGATTAATGAACAAGTGTTTCTGCATGCCAATGCAACTGTTATGCAAGATAACATGACTCCAGTTCTGAATGCAACAGACCCATATAAGCTGTGTCTGCCAGATACAGCAAGGAGAGTGACTACTTCTTTTGGTCCAATTTGCATTTGTAGGGGAAGCAGCATAAAGCTAACTGCCAATGAATTTCTGAATCTGTGCACATTCTATGAATAGTGTTTGCACAGGTGCAAAGAAAGGGTCTTAGTTAAAATGGCAAAAAAACAGAACTTCTAGTTAGAGGAAAAGACTGAGAAACTCAGCAGTAACAGCCTGTTAAAATATCTGCACATATTACAAAGATGGGCTAGAAAGTTTAAATATCTTTTTAGACCACCTTTGTTTTCCCTGAATGAGCGGAGAACAAGCACTCATTACAGGCCCAGAATATTGGGTGTATGAAGTCTCTTACCTTTTGCTAATTCTGTAATGTGCCGTCTCCAAGACTCCTGTTATGGGGTTTGAAATGGTGGCTCGCCTCAGCTGTGAAGCGAACCAATCAGAATAGTTGCATTACAAAGTAAATATTGCATCACATCAATCAGACCATTCAGAAACCTACAAAGGGAAAAATATTTCCACAAAAGCCATGCACTTTACCCAATCAGTTTCCATTGTGGTGTTTTACCTTTTTGCTAAAAAGCCATGTATTTTTGTGGTGGAGATGGAAAGAAAGCCTAATTTAAAGAGAGATACACTTCAGCTCCTTAGAGGTGAAGTGAGTGGGGTATATTTTTCCTGGAAGTAATACTCCAGTTTCTGGGTGACAACAACAACAAAAAAAGCTAGTTGGAGAAGTAAAGATGTTTCTTGTGATTTCTTTCAGTTTCTTTATAGTCTAAGTAGCAACTGCTCCAAGTTGTGCAGTATGTGTGTCAGAGACTTACAAGAGTGATTTTGTTGTACATCCAGGATGCACTTTACTGTTAAATCACTGATTAAGAACAATCTAATTATAGTTTTAATGGTGGTGGTAAAACATGAAGGAAACCTTACCACAGAACACGAGTCTCAAACTCAAATCTCTATGAGGGCCGCATGAGGACTAGTACATTAGCCTGAGGGCCACACCACTGAAACCTTTTCATAGGATATTGCAAATAAATCGGTAACAATAGTATTGTTGTGGGCCACAGAAAGTAGTTTTATGGGCCACATGCGGCCCACGCCTTAGAATATAAAATGTCTAACAGCTGCATTAGCAAAACCTTCTGCACCGATTATTTCATGTGTAACCTTTGTTTTGTACTCTGTTCTGGAATGCAGGCCCATCGACCAGCCCATAATCATGAATCATGTGGTGAAGTGCCACCCATGCTTTTGATCATCCAAAAATAAGACTTCAGGCATCTCTTCTCACCACACTGCATTGTCATCAAGTGGTTAATTCCATCCTATTTTACTCTGTTCTACTCCATTTCCACTAGATTTGTCTGCCATCCAATGTCACGGCAACACCACAAGCAAACTGCTTGCCACTACTGCACATTTAGTTGCAATACTGAACACCATAGCTTGGAAAGTTTCAGTACAGTGTCCCAGCATTAAAAGCACTAGAAGGTCACAGACCACAAAGGGTTTACTGAGTACTGCATGTCAGTTTGGTCAAGCATTTTACTATGGGGATGAGGGGGCAAGGAAGAGGGGACCATAAAGGCGCAAAGCATCCCAGACACTGCCAATTCAAACAGTCAGGGGATGGCTTAATCTGCACTGGTCTCATCCCATATTGGCCCATGTGTAAATGGTTGCTGTATCATTATACACAGCCTATTATTCAAAAGAAGACAGTCTTCAAAAATTGAATGAAGATTTTCTGATGCCAGCAGATGACAAGGGAGCAGAAGATTGGATAGTGATTATATATCCTTTCACTTCTAGACTTCAAGATTTCTGACGCTCCCCATGGCTGGCATCAAAGAGATGAGCTTTCAGCCTCAAACTGTAGTCTCATGCACCATCAGCCACTGAACCCTGCAGTGCCTAGGCTATATGTTTGAATGTTCCATGTAAGATTCATAGCTGAGATTTGCAAGGTTTTCTAAGACTGAACATTTTTCCGAGTAGAAGAGTCGAGTCCTAGGAAATTTAGTTTAAATCCACTATATTGTTTGTGTACCATTTTTACATTTTCAGTGATCCTTATAACAGGAGGGTTTCCTTTCCACTCCATAAAATAGCCGTCTCAAACTCACAGCCCGTGGGTCACATGTGGCCTCTAAAGTTATTTCCTGCAGCCCACGACGACACTATCATCATCAACATTTGCAGTATCATTGTATGAAAAGGTTTCAGTGGTGCAGCCCTCAGGCTAACATACCAGTCTTCGCACAGCCCTTGTGGTGACTTGAGTTTGAGACCCCTACCATAAAGTACTGGTGTGTAACTAAACATAGGAGGAAGCATAAATGCTTCCTACAGCAACAATGCAGCCCCATCAATCAGGTCCGTCACTTTTCAGCATTTTGTAATACACAGAAACAGTTAGCGTACAAACTGGACTCTAATTTCCGATGCGACTGACATGCAAAGCAACAAGCAGAAAGCTGTTTTAGGTGTAGGAAAGGTGTATAGCATATGAAATTAGATCCATTGGTTTAGTGTGAGGAATTACCACAAGAACAAAGACACAGGGAAAGGGAGTCAGCTCTTCCATATTTAAGGTGGTAGCTAACAAAGGCGGTACTGTTTTTAATTTAATTATGGATAAAACCCTTGATCACTGGAATAGCTGAGATCTGCTTGGATAAATTTATCTTAAGTATTTCTAATGCACATATCCCAACAGTATCTATCTTTCATTTGCTTAGCTCTCTCAGAACAAGTATCTGTTTAGAATGAACAGACCAAGTGCTGGGGAAATGATGCACTTATGTCGTTTGCATCTGAAGTAGAAGGAAATCTGTACAAACATGGATCAATCAGAATAGGATCACCTCAACAAGTCTGAGAATTAAGATAAGTTGTGCCATACTTGCTGTTCTCCTACCCTGCTAGTTTATTAACTAATTTCATCTGTCTTGGGGTTTCAGCTGCCAACTGAATTTTCCCAGGTGATCTCTAGTACAATAATCTTTTGTTTGATCTGGGCTCCTATGCTACATTGAAATGAGGCTCTCCTACACATGGTTGGCTACACTGAAATGGATCAGGAATCCAAGGAGGACCAGCTCAGAGAGGCTAATACAGACTAGTCAATGTAGTGGTGCCTGAACAGTTTGCACACGCAAACTGGTGGATCAAAGATTAATATGATCAAATGAGGCTATTCTAAGAACACTAATATAAGCTAGTGCAGTGAAGGATAGACCATGAAGCACCTGCTCATTTGCCAACTCTCTTTGGAGACCTGTACAAAGGAGGACCCTTGCTGCTGCGATGGAAAGAGAATGTTTGTGCACAGTTCTGGATGAACATCTGGTTTGTGACAAGAAGACAACTACTTCAGGTTTATACGCTGGTACTGTGGAATCTGGTTCTTGAAAAAAAGAGGTAGGATAACTGAGGTGATGAACTGGGAAAATGAAGGTTATGTTAAGTCCATCCGATTACACCTCCTTAAGCCAAGTTAAATGAAACCATGGTAAAAATGACAAAGGGTATATGTCACTGCCCCAAAGAGCCTAATAGGCTTAGCTGGTTTCAGATGACTAATGGAAAGGACTACTATTCTACAGTAGAAGTCCATGTGGTAAATTATGATCACCTGGTGTTCAGGACCACAGATATGATGAATTTTAAGAGGCATCTCCCTATAAATCATTGCCATTTATACACCATGAAGACCCATGACAAATCCTGAACATAAATTAGAGTGGTGGTGATGGCAGCGACAGTGGTTTACTGAGGGAGGCCAAGTGCAATGGGAGGGGAAGTTTCATGCTGTGACTACTGTGGAGATGAAGGAGGTTCCTGTCTCTTCCATAACGATATCCACAGAAATCTCGACTAACAGGATAGTTTAGTGTATCTGCACTGCCGTTCCCTGGGATGAGTAATTAAATTTCTGAGTTAACCAGCTTGCACTGAAAGTCATGCAGAGAGAAGAGCATGGGGGTCTGGGTATCAGCTATTACTGAAGAGATGAATTGAGCTCATGCACAAAGAGCACCACAAATGGCACTTAAGTTTCCAAAAATAAGTTTTTTTTTACCCTTGGTTTTGCTAGTTCTTTCACAATTTCAATTTCTTCATCAGAAATAATTTCAAGGAAGCGAACAATCCGAGGTTTGTCCCATTCATCCTCCTGTTTGACAGGGCCAAGAATGTACCTGGGATTCCGATTCCCATCACAGTAGCGGCAGAAGAGTTTCTTCTGTCTCCAAGGTGTCTAAAAAGCCAGGCAGAACAAAAGAAGGCACTTGACCATAATCTGAGTTTCATGTCTTTCAGACAGGTCATCTGCACTTGCAAGCTGCAGTTTAGCCACACCTGGTATATACCGTATATTCACAGCATCTGTAAACCTGACTACTTCTTCCTCTGTTGATGTTCTTACCCCACATTCATATGGCAAGCATACAACATTAAAGCTAGGTCTGTATTGCATAACTAACCCAGATTAGCTATGCCCAGGTACAAGAGTCCCCACTGCAAAGCTCTACCCATACTGCTGTGTTATGATTGTTTCTCCACTTCACTGTGCTGAGAACCTGAGATAATCCAGGATTTTTTCAAGTCAATTGTGTCAACTGCAGAACGGTCTCTTGGTGATAGTTGTGGGAAGGACATTAGAGGACCACCAGATAGCAAAAGCTTTAAACTGCATCCTCACTGCAAAGTGGGTGGGCTCCTCTTCAAGTTAAAATGGAGCTCAGGTTTTAACCCACACTGCTAGCTGGGATAAGTTAGCCTGGACTTAAAGCACCTACAAATGATCCGAGACTTCCTCTGTCGTGACTGTGCAGGGGAGGGTGGAGGAGGATTAAGGCTACAAACCTGCTAAATAGACAGGGATAGACTACGTAACACAGACATATCCTTATGGGTGGTGAGAAATGTTTAAGTAAACAATTACCTTATCAATAAATAAACCCATTAATTATAAAAATGTTTAAGAGAAATTTTGCATATATGATTACAGTGAATGCAGGAATGAAGTTAACTGTAGCTCCAAAATAGCATCAGCTGAAAATTATTTAAGCACTGGATTAAAAGAGGACTTTTTGGAAAACCTAGCTGAGTGAATTCATAAGTACTACAAATAGCAATTAAGCAGAATATTCATTCACAGCTGTGATTGACAGCAGCTTTTTCTTATCCCTAGGAACAAAAACCACATTCATCTTCCCTCTGCCTACCTGTCCTTTACCAGTTAGGAAGCCGAAGTCTCCTAAGAGAAGTCAAGCTCATAGTTTGAGAAACCATGCTCTCAGCACACTAAAGACATCTTAACATTAAAGCAAACATTAAACTTTACAGGTAGTGTTAATTAGCTTGCCTTAAGATGAACAAATGTTCAACCCTGCACACAATACAGGATCTTTGTTCTAATGCAGTATCCTTAATGGATTCTCTCAGTGCACTAACATCAAATTACATTTCTAATAGGCTGGCAGTAACCTGACACTTGCATTACTGTTTCTTCATTCTTCTTCTGCACTTTGAGTTCCTCATGTTCCAACCACATATAAACTTCTTGCAAATGTTCTTTAAAAACCACTTTGAACACAGATCACCAAAAGGACAAAAGAAAAAGGGAAAATAGTGTTCTAAAGGTGAGCTAGCTCATCTGTGCAACCTGACTGATCCTCCTTAGTACTAGAACTAGGGTTATGCTGACACTTCAAAAGAAGTCCTGCATGATTGATTTTACAGACTAAAAAACCCCAAAACCAAATAGGCTATTCCACTTTACCATTTTGAGACCCTCCCCACGGCACAGCATTTCGTACTTCTGTCTTTCTGGCAGGTAATCTGTGGAGGGCCCCTTTTTCTTAGCCTTTGTTTCTTTTTCAGTCTGGCTCTCTGTTTTGGTAGTAGACTTATTTGCTTCTTTTTCTTTGGACATAATGTACTCGAAGTATTTCAAGTTACCATTTGCTCTCTGATGTTCAGGATCTAATGGAGAAGAAAGGAGAGAACACAGATGAACTTGCAGCTTTCAGGAATCAACTTGATGGGACACACAAGAACAACCTCTTGAAAAGATAAAACTGTTCATTTTGGGGCAGAATTTGACTCACTACACATCAATTTTGACCACATGCTTACATCTCAACAAAAACAGAGATGAGACTGCAGGTGTGTCTATACTGACTGTGGCAAATCCACTGGTCAGCTTGGCGTTCCAGGAGCAGTTTGCAGCGAGTCTGAACTCACTGCGCCACTCTCGGAAGTTGGCCCCAGAAGTCCTGGGTGTCAGGGGGCAATAGGGGAAAGCTTACCACAATGGATTTGCAGTCAGCTTCTCCCTGATGTATACCAGTGGCGTAGAAAGTCGCTGCCAGTTACACAAGGAGTTTTACATTCCTTGCATAACTGTTTGTCAACTGCCACTGAAAAGCCCTCAGGTGTAGACTAGGGCAGAGACCCACTCAGTAGGTGAAAAGCTTGGCTGTACCATTTCTTTATTCTCATTGCTCATACAGGGAGGCAGAGAATGGGCATGGGAAAGCTTTGCTTGAACCAGCTGAATCCAAGAAGCTGTCACCTACAGCAGAAGCAATATTAGCTAGCAATTGTTAAGAGATGCAATACCTCTCAACTAGTCCATGGGAAAGAGCCTGCAAGGCTAAAGGAGCCAGAAAAGTGGGGATGTCGTGTATGAAACGGACTGCACTGTCCCATCAGCAAAGCCAACAGGGAGAGTGGTGGTATAGAAATCTAGCTGACAGAAATAAGTCAAGAAAAAACTGCTGCTTTACAAACCACTCCAGCTTACTCTACATTTAGTGATGAAGGGCTTTATTATTATAAGAGGGTTAATTCAGAGTTAAGATAGAACATCCTCCTCTAGGCACTCAGATACCACTGGTGGAAAAGACAAATGACTACACTGTGCCATTGTGCGAATATTACATTACTGGATTCCATATTTATCATTCAGAAGTTGTAGATCAAATCTGCTCCAAATCTCATCTGCTCAGTTTGCAACTGAAAAACTAGTTTTCATGGGCCAGCTCTATAATTATGTGGAAGTCATACTAAAGAAGATTTTAATTATGTTAATACAATGGATTAACTGCTTGAGTGGATGCTTTTCACACCTGTTTCATTTCAGCAGACATCTACCACAATTGCTCTGCAAAGTAAAAGTCATCTTCAGACCATAAAATGGAAGTTGCTGTATCACAGAATTTCTTTAACAGTCTTTCCAGCATTGTGGATAGTCTGTAAACATACCCAGTTCAAGAAGTCGCTTGGTGAGCATCATTGCTTTGTCCAGGTCCCCCTGCTGATATACAGCATAACTCAAATAATCTAGAATAGAGACTTTGTCTACAGAAGACACCTCTCCATCATCAAGCTGTTTCAGGGCTTGCTCCATCCACAGCTCAGTATGGTAGTAGTCTGCCTCAGTGTATGCAGTCTTGCCCAATTCAAAGCAATCTTCAGCTGTTAAAAAAGATTTGTGCTTTACACCTACAAAAAGCAAGAAAGACACAATGTAGAATTTGCAATCAAATTAAGTCCTGTGTACTGTTGGCACCCAGACTTTACCTGGGTTAGTTGCTATATTGTTCAATTCTCAGAAGTTGAAACCCCTATAGCATGTAAGTCCACATGACAGAACACAAAAGCATTGAGATAAGCAGTTTCTCACTGAATCCTACAATGAGTTTTATTAATTAAAAGCAGGTGTGGTCTCAACCAAAATCAGTATCAATGTGTTTTATTATTATTAATAGCAGTTTTAGAAATCATCAAGCACCAAGAACTGAGGTTAGGCACTTTCCATATATTTCGTATTTCATTCAAAAGCTTGTCTGTGCATATCTCATTAGCAACTGGCAAGGTGATGAAGATAAGGGAGAGAGACTGGTCAGTAACTGTACAACTCAAAGGTTCTGAAGTAACTCATTTTTAGAAGCAGAATCTGAAAGGGCCTTTATTTGAAAGTTTAATTTGAAGTCTTGGTGAGTAAATTACAGGTTCCTACTTTTACCCCTGTAATTCAGAGCTCACTGAAGAGCCAAAACTTTTTGTAAAAAGGGAATGGGAAATATATTGGAAGTATAAGGTGGAGTAAAAGGAAACATGGAAAAACGCAAGATACAGCATTGTGTACAATGAAGGATCAACTGAACTTCTTTTCTTTTACATCTGAAGTTAAAGTTACCAGGAACATAAACCATGGATTTCATTTTCTATTCTGGAGCATTTGAACTTTGCCTTCCTACTTTTCAAAGTTATGGTCTAACAATGTAATATTCTGGGAAAGACAAGCCCTGAGAGACTAACGTGCTGAAAGGAGGAAACAGAAAAAAGCAGTTCTATAGCAGTCCAATATTTCCCTTCTAGTCACAGAAACTAAACCCAAGAAGAAATTTCAAGGTTGCAGACCAGATATGGTGTAGCTTTTTTCCCCTCCTTTTGCTTGAATCAGCTCTCTTTTTACTTAATTTGGTTCTTAATTACCACTAAGCTGTAGGCTGTCTTGAGATTTCATGCAGACTGCCCCAGAGAAGTTAACCTTCAGATTCAACAGTATGTTTACACTGCAATATAATACCTGTGACTGGCCCAGGTCAGCTCTCTCAGAGCTTGAGCTACAAGGCTATGAAACAGTTCAGGCTCAGGGACATCCCATCATCATGGGGTCTCACAGCCTGAGACCAAACATCCACTCTGATTTTTACAGTCCCTCAGCCGAAGTCCTAAAAACTTTAGTCAGCTGACCTGGGCCAGACACAAATGTTTTATTGGACTGTACACATAAGCTGAAAAGAGGTGAGAGAGAAAAGGTTGTGGGGAGATGATTAGGTTTCTTTGTCAAAAGAGCACAGCCTCAGGGCTCACTTCCTATAACATGTGTTTGCACATCTGCAGCTGATTCATTGGAAGGAAACTGAACATCTACAGATGAGAATTCATTTGGAGGGGCCTTATGTTAATATGCAATGCTGTACACAGCACTGGATCTCCATTCACAACACACCGCACTGAACTAACAGATCTGTGTGGCAGTGAAGTTGTACAGTAACTGTTGCATTTTGTCACAAAAATAGCCAGGGCAACTGCTTACTACAATATCACTTTCAAAAACAGCAAGATTTCAAATGCAGAAGATCAAGGAGCAGAAGAAATAGGGAAAAGTAGCTGTGATCAACTGAACTGGAGAAAGCAGAAAAAGATTGAGGGTAAACACCTGGACATTAACTGACTGAAAAGTCTCCAAAAGCAGGGCCATAACTATGGTGGGGTGAAAGGGGCAAAGCCCCAGGCACCAATTTGAGAGGGTGCCAGACCCCTCCTGGCCCTGAAGATGAATGTGCCTTAAAGGCACATTTCTCACAGAGCTGGGAAAGAGAACCCCCACCCGGCTCTGGCCGCAGCTGGGGAAGGGAACTCCCACCAGGCTCTGGCCATGTTTCCCAGCAAGCGTGGCCAGGGCCAGCAGGGAAGTTGCCTTTCCGTGAAGGCACCCTCCTGCACAGTGCTGGCTGTGCTTGCCAGGTGGCAGGGAACCCCAGGAGTCCCTGCCAGTGGCAGGGAAACCCCCCCCCGGGGTCCCTGCTGGTGGACTCCCTGACACTGAGGCCAGATGGGAGCTCAGGGGTGGGTGGGCAACCCAGGCTGCTTGCCCCAGGCACTGACTTTTCTCGTTATGGCTCTGTCCAGAAGAGAAAAAATGACCACCACAGATAAAACACTAGAGAGATGCTGAATTTGAAATGGGTCCTTTCTGTTATCCCTGGAAGCCAAGAAAACCACAGAATTTTACTTCTAGAATGAAAATGCAACAGATCAGCACTTATGACTGTTTCTTTAATGCTGGGGTTTTCAAACTTTTCCCCCTCAGGATCCAGTTGAAAGTCATTTATGCATAGGACTCAATAATAATTACATCGTTGAGTGATGCACTCTAGTCTTTCAGCAGTGGCAGCAGGGGGCGCTGTGACCCAGTACCTGAGGGCCTTGCAACCCAGCACTAGGTCCCAAGCCAAAGTTTGAAAACCACTGCTCTAATGCAATTTCATCACAAGAAAAATTCTATTAAAAAGCAGAATTACACTACCAGAAAGCACACAACCTGGGCTGTACAGTGCTTGCTTTCCAAAAAGTTAGTAGAATATAGTTAATAAATTCACTTAATGCCTTACAAGAGACAAGAATTGATACCAAATCTGAGATTTTTTTTTTTTAAAAATGAAGTCGGATCTTGAAAGAATAATCAAATTTAAGATCAACAAGACCAGAAAACAAAAACAGCTTTGCACCATATTTAAAAAAAAAAAAAAAAATCACTTCCACTTTTATTAGGCATGTGAACATGAGAATTTGTGGAAAATATCCATGGATTGTGCAGTGCTGTTTTTCTCTCTAGTTGCTAAAGGACTGATTTTGAACAGAGGGAGATAGAAAGTCCCCGTCCCCCCCGAAGGAGAAGCTTCCTTCTGCCTAGAAACAACTGATTATTTTAGCTAGCTTTATGTAAGGGAAATTGGTTATCCTCCCCCCCCGCCCCCCGTCTCTTGGTTTTAAATGTTATCCCCTGTATAGCTTCAGGCAGCCCTATCTCACTAACAACCAATCCTTTTTATTAGTGGTGGTGATGGTGATGAGTTTTTTTTTTTTGTTTTTTTTTTTAAACTAACATGCACTCCACTACATACTTCAGTTTTAAACTATAGCTTGCTCATTACAATATATAAAGGGACCAAAAAACCTACTCTCTCCTTTAACCTAGCATCATGAAATACTCTAAGAAGAGAGAAAAGGCATATTTTAAGTGTCAGTCTGTTTTATGCAGTGATTTGTTTACCAACTGAACTCAGTTTTATATACAAGCCACAGGCTAAAGGGTTGCATTCAAACCAATGGGAATATTTATCCAGTCAAGTGTGTGAATTCCATGGTGTTTTAAAGAATCATGAAATTGGCTTATAAGTGGAAACTTGCTCAATATGAGTGGCAAGTAACTAACCTTACTCTATGATGGACAGTGCAGTTTTGCTTGACCATAGGCAGTAGCTCCATGAGAAGCCAAAATTATGAAGTCTATATGATGCTTTTTCCTACCCACTAACACTGATTTACACAGAGAGGGCTTGGAGGTTGATGACAGGTGGAATTTAAAGAGAATTTTTGCCATTTTAAACCCGGCACAGGATCTTGGCAGCAGAATGCCAATTAGAAGAAGTGATAAAGTAAAACCACTGCAACATTCCCACTGCCAAATAACTGAGGTAAAGACCAAAACAACCAGAAAGTGAGCAAAGGATGAAGCAGAGGTGGGGCACACAATGTTTCAGCACATCCCCTCTGCAGTTTTTGCTGTGTCCTTTCTCAACAGAAAACCCCAAGGAAGTGCTATGGTACCAAATGCTCACCTTGCCTAAAGCAGAATATTCTCCAGGGTGCAGGCTGACACAGGGAGGTATGACTTATAGCTTCCTGCTGCACTTCAGTTAAGCTCACCCAAATCACACAAGTTTACATAATCATGAACTGGGTAAGTAGTAGGAAAAATCTGGGGTTTTTCCCCCCTACTATTAACAGATTGTTAGGCACTTACAGACAGGCATGAAGAGAAGATCATCATATTCTTAAACTTTACAACCATTTTTCCAAACTAGTACAAGTGCTTCTTACCTGGAAGATTCCCCCTTGAGAGAGTATCTGTATCCAGTTTGTAGGTGTCCTGAAGCCGTATGAGAGCTTTGGCTGCACCAGCCTGATCTTCATCATTAGGAAAATACTGGCGCTGGATAGTCATATTGGAAATAAAACCTTAGGGAGAAGGAAAAAAATTGGGTAGATCACACAGAGGACCACGCTTTGTCTTGGAGTTTTCATTAAGAACATTTAAAGCTATAAATAAATATCCTTACAGAAGGGGTTCTATGAAAGCTAGTATCTTACTAGAGGCTATTATTAAATCAGAGGAAGATGTTCTTGCAATGCTACTAGCAGAGGGAGAGGGGACACCTTCCATAAAAAGCATAGGCGTAATTGTACAGAGCAGGCTGAACAGCACACCTCTCAACTATTTAGTCATGTGATAAAAGTGTCCTAACAGGACAATGAAACAATGCACATAAAAAAATCAAATCACAACAAAATGTGTTGCTTTTTTTTTTTTTTTTTAAACAAAAACAAAAACAGACAGCCTACACCACTGATAAACAGCAAATTCAATGGTAAGGATAATTTTAATAGAGTTTATCTGTTGCCTTAAAACTCTGCTTCCAAAAGAATCCACATGAACTATCACTGGAATGGTGTGAGACAACATAGCGAAGAAAGCCCCTGAACCATTACCAATGATGCAGGGACAATCTTTATGCAGCATCTGATGTTGTTCCAGCAAATGTACTGGGAACAGACAGACAATCACTAATCTCAAAACCTACACATGTTGAAAGATGCCTTTATTGTAGTAGAAGTTTATGGAAAGTTTTAAGTCTAATTTTCACAATTCTTTGGATGAATGAAAATTTATTCAAATTAGAGTGCACTCTCCTGAATAAGTTCTTCAATTTAATTTATTTATTATTTTTACTTTTGTTCTGTTTTTGGGAGGCTGGAGAGAGAGAAAGATTGTTTTAGGTTGATGAAAGGGATGTAAATTAAGTACTGTAAACCAAAACAATGGAGACTGCACTCACATACTTGTTAACAAGGGACGAAAAGTAAACAGGGAGATGAGCCACTTGGAGATGGAACCATAGAGACAGAGCAACTCCTATCAGCAGACTATTGACTTTAGGAAATACAACAATGTGGCAGAGACATCCTTTCATCCAGCACACAGGAAGTAAGCTGACAGCGGAATTACATTGATGAAAACAGGATTTCAATCAGGACTTGGTTAAAACATTACAAAGCACATTTGGGGTGAGCTGAACTAAGATTTAGACTGGAGGCTGGAGGTTAGCTTGTTAAATTTTGTCTCCAGGTACCATGTTGTGATTTTGTTTTGTATGCATCACCCCCCTCACTCTCTTGAATCTCAAACCTTTAAAAATAGGAAGTGTTGTGGTGTGGTGGCGTAGAAGGAGCTGATCATGAGTCAACTCATTCAACTGGCCAAACACCAGCTTAGGCGTTCCAAAGGGTGTAAAACAGGGACAAAACAGAATATGTTTTAAGGTTGAGCTTGGGAAGTTTATGGATCGGATAGTATCAAGAAGTTGCCTGCAATGGCATATTGCCCATCCACAACTACTCTTAGCAAGTATCTACAAAGACTGGACATGGAGAACTAAGATGGGGTAGCAAGGTGGGGAAAGGACAGGGAGGTTAGGCTCTGAGTTAATGTAGATAATATTCTGTCCCAGGTGTTGTACTGGTGAATCCTGCCCACAGGCTCAGGGTCAAAACTGATCTCCGTACTTGAGGATGCAACGGTATTTCCCCGCTACCCCCCCCCCCCCCCCAGGTCAGACTGGCAGAAACGCTGCAGCATTTTCACCTTCATCTGCAACATGGGGGCAAAAGTCACTTGCTGATTTGAATTAGAATAAATGGAGGAGTCTTCCATAACCCAGAAGTCTTTAAATCAAGATGTGAGGACTTCAGTGACTCAGCTAGATGTCATGGTCTAGTACAGGAGTACGCAGGTGTTACTCTGTAGCAGACAACACAGGAGATCAGATTAGATCAGGGATCTCAAATCACCACAAGGGCCACATGAGGACTAGTACGCCAGCCTGAGGGCTGTCCCACTGAAACCTTTTCATATAAAGTATAGTCAAAATGAAAAAATGAAGAGTAATATGTATATATGCCAAGAGAAAGAATTACTTCTGTGCAAGATGGTGGTATCATCAGGAAGACAGGCATTATCGATTTTTTGAGACATTCTAGGCATTGCTGCAGGAAATAACTTTATGGGCTGCAAGTTTGAGACCCCTGGACTAAATCATCATCATGGTCCCTTATTGCCTTCGAAGTCTATTATTAAGCTGGTGTGTTCCCTTGCGGACAGCATACTGTGAGCACTCAGCAGAGAAGGTGCTAAATAGCACACCAGAATACTTCAGGGATTCTGGAGATGAGGGAGCGCCTATTGTTAACCTGCAAGGCAATGCAAGAACTGGCATAGCCCGAAGAGATTGTCTGGGTAATTAACAGATCGAAGTCATCAGGGAGTGGACATCCAGCTAAGCACAATTAAGTCTCCATCTTACCAGTTGTGGGAGAGGAGGGAGTTGACAATGCAAGTCTGTCAGTTTTGGATACCCCAAGAACCATCACAACCAGCTCCTTCTTTGCAGAATTAGAATTCTTTCAATTTACTGATCTGGTCCTTTCGTCAGTAAAGTTGTTGTTGAGCTTCTGATCTCTTTCTGCATAGTTCATAGGTGGTTCCATTTTTTACCAGTATGATCAGCAATTTGATAACAAAGTGATAAGTGCATTACATATCCCTACATACATGAAAACAACAGGATCTTCTAAAGAGATCCACAGACTCATGGAAAACACAGAAATCCAATTTAAAAAATGATGCATGCAATATGCAAGTCAAATAGTTCTCAGCAGAAGTGTGACCATTGTTGTTTCTGCTCCAAGTTTAGTATGAAAACCTAATGTTTCTCAGAAAACAAAGCTGTGCTTTGCTTGGCATTAAGGTGATAATGTTAACCAGAATAGTAGCTGCATCTTCACTAACTCCAATCTCCTCAAACTTACCATCTGACATGTCCTTCAAAACCAGATTCTCCAGCTCACCCCACTCAGTGTTAAGTCGTTTCATTAACTTGAATGCATTTACAGGATGACCCAAGAATCCTTCAGGGTCTTTTGTAGCAGTGCTTGTCAGCTGATCTAACTTCTCTGCCCATCTATGAAATAAATATGAGGAGTAAGTTTAATACATCATCTAACTGTCTTCCTCTGTATTGTAAAACTAACATCAAGCTACATGTCTCTCTCGGCTGATTAAGCTTATGGTACAACTCGTTTGCTTTTACTTTATGTGCAAAGTTTGTCTAAAGAGGAATAAAAAATGCCATTTTTCTCAGCCTTCTCTCTGCTGTGATATAAACCTTGTAATGTCACCCTCATGATTTTTCAGCAGTGAAGCTTGATGCACCAACACAGGACTCCTCTGCAATATGCAGGAAGAAAGTTAAGCATTTACCGCCATAGGTAGCATGCTAGCAATTCCTTTATCAAATTTCACTCAGAAATAGTTTAATATTACAGTCTTACCCAGAGTTTATGTAATTTATTTTAAACACATCTAAATTTTTTTGTACTTCGCAAAAGAAGTTCAAAACAAAAAAGTCTGTCCCAAGTGTTCTACACTTAACAGGAAAAAATTAATATCTAGATATTAAATTGTAAAGTTAGTCACTGAGCTTAGTACCACATATTCTGGTCCTTGCCACAAAACCATGCTCCAGAATCTAAGCTACATTTTTTAAAAATACAGCTCTCATAGCTCCAAACAGAATCTCCCATACAAGAAATGGCTGCAAACTGATGTCATACTGTATTCCTGTGTCTACAGACAGCCTAATATATATATATATATATATATATATATATACACACACACACTTCTGTGAAAAGTTGTCCTGTATCCAACTGCAAAATCTGAACTTCCCCCTCAATTTTTATTATTTGTATTCATTCCTCCCACAGATCCTCTAACCCTTAACTGAAGCCCTCAGGAATCCATCTCCTGCCCATTTCTTGTGAGGATCCTCTTCAGCCACAAATTGGGATTATGGTTACACAAATCACTACAGCAGCACAGCTGTAGGGCTTCAGTGTAGACACTACTTGCACAGGTGGGAAGGGTTGTTCCATTGGCTTAAGTAATCCAGTGCCTGAAGAGGCAGAAGGTAGGTTGACAGTAGAACTCTTTTGGTTTACATGGGAACTTGTACCGCAAGTCCACATGCCTGAAAGATGTAGTTAGGTCAACCTAACCTTCAGAATTCTTCTGTAGGCCTAGTGCCGTCTACCCTAGAAGTTAAGTTGACTTTCCATGCTCAAGAAACACAGCTATGATGATGCAAGCTCTCAGCATAGATTAACACTTGGATGAGACAGTTCTTTCCAGGAAGTGCTTGTGCAGTCTACCTGTCACTAACAAGATAAACTAAAACACTGTGTTCTTCTTCCACAGACAGAAATTTAGCAGGAAACTAACACTTCCAGCTTCTACCAACACTAACACAGAACAGCCTGATATTAGGATTTAACTGAATTTATTGCATTTTTATTATGACAATTTTAGAGTTAAAGTGACTACAAATCACCTTTACAGCAATAAAGGAGGCGGCTGAACCCAGAACTTCAGTCACAATAGGTTCCATACTATATAAATCCCACCATAATTTACCCACAAATGGATGGGCCATATCTTCCCAACTTCAGAAGTCAATGGACTTTACTCATACCCTACAGCTGGGGAGTAGCATCCAGTGAGTTTTAAAACACAATGTGATTTTGTTTTACTTTTGTTCTTTGGTTAACCTGCTGATAGACATGTTGATATAAACACACACAGATTAATGATCCTTGTGTGACAAGTCCCTCTTGCACACCTTTTATTGTCTCACTAGCACACTGAACACTAATTTGAAGCTGTCTGGACAACTAACATTTCAAATCTAGGTACAACTTCAAAACAGATGCATTTTATAAAGCTAAAAAGTCAATAAACGCAAGTTTCTTTAAGTTACATTGCTCCAAATGTAAAACAGGTTTACAAGGCTGTAACTCATATAACCCAACCAAGGCCAAACAAAGAGATGAAGTTATTTGAAAGCTAGGAACTCTGCTTTCCACTGGGACAAGATGCCTCCACTTCCTACCCTAGTACATTTTAAGATATTAGACCTTTTCCTCCAAGATCTCTACTGTTGGACAATGAGGCAACAGTCTGATTTTTACAGCCAAATATGTAAGATGAGTTTCAAAACTGATTTAAAAATCAACTCAGTTTTTTATGAAAAGGTGCACCATACAAAGAACAGATAACATGGAGTGGTTTTATAATGGCTTACTAGAACTCATTTGGGAGGCCTGCTTGACTAATTACAGTTTACCCACACTGCAGCCACATGCTAAACTTCAAGCTACAGCACATCATGTTTCCTCTCTCTCTCTCTCACTCTCACTCACACACATGGTTTCTTACAAAAAAGGCATGTTTTTGGAAGAATTAAACATAGCTTTGAATCCTAAGACAAATCAGAATTTCTCAATAAAAAGCCTTGCTGTCCTAACATTTAATAAAATGAGGACTCTCAAAAAAGACTAACCACATTCATTTAGAACAAGAATCTTGCAGAGACTACAAATTAATTTTTATCCCTGTAGACAATAAATTCCTCAGACTTGTTCAGCCTTCAGCAGGGTGGATGAAATTCAATGGTTTTTGATTTTTTTTTTTAACTCTAAAAAGGTAGTTTTAATTAAGAAACAGTATAGCTCAAAGATGTCATGGACTAGGGGTTCTAAATTCTCATTTAATAGTATAAGTCAATATATCCATGTAATGTTTAAAGAACACATTTACAAAAAACTTTCCAACAGTTCAAGAATTAGGACCCAATCTTACAGGGTTCCAGAGGCTTCTGTATAGATTACACAGGTGAATCTTTCTATCCAATGGGACTCACTGCTCAGTCTTGAAGATGCTATCAGATATGCTTAGTTTTGTGGTTCCCAAACTGTGGATAACATGCTTGGTAACAGAAAAAATGTTTTTACCTCGCTCTAAAAGTGCAAAGTGTCAGAAAAGTTAATGAACAGAGGATTGCCCGGAGAGGAATGAATCCGGACAATTTTCTCAAAATACTGTATGTTTGCTGCTGAAGAAACCAATTCAAAACATGCAACTTTTTAAATTAAACAAAACAATTAAAATCTGTCTGGTGATGTTCTCCTAAAACACAGCATGACAAAAAATCCTCCAACTATTAACAATTAACTTATTGAATTACAGATTCACCTTCCAATGATTCCATAAGTATCTGCTTCAATTACCTTTGGTAAATGAAATAGCCAAACAAGCATTTGTTTTCTGATATAGCTGTAGAACTAGTCTGAACTTTTCAAAATAAATTGCTTCAAAAATGAAACCCACTGCTATCTCAGAGCTGTGAAGAGTATGTATTAAGGATATGCCAACCAGCAAAAATGCACTTGTATGTAGAAAACCATGACTGAGTCTAGGCTTCCTGATCAGTGATTTAAGAACAATCAAAATCCATCCATGCCTTCAGGAGCTTTCTTATACATGAAGGTGGAGTCACAATTAAATATTAGGGTTACAAAACCAGCTACTTACTTTTTGATCTGTTCCAGTTTGCTCTCTTCTGCCTTGATGTAATCTTTCAGTGATGTAACCAGGTCTTTTTCTGTGTGAATTAAGTCTGTCATGTGACCTACAAAAGAGGCAATGATTTCAACTGATTATTAGATCTCCTCAATCATTTAGAGCATTAGTTCCCAACCTTTCCAGTAACATGGCGCACTTCAATGAGAAAAACAATTCCATGGCACATCCACCTTTCTCCAGCTGAACCGATTGCTCATAAATGATGTATTTACTTGCGTCTCCTAGGGTTACAGTCTTACTAGAGAGGTTTGCAACATAGTGCATACAACAAGCTAAATAATGCATTAATACTTCAAATCCACTGGGAAAATACATGTCATCTCAATTGTGCCCTTTGGCCACCCACGTTAAGAGTGTTCACATTTTAGAACTGAAAGATCAATACTCTGCTTTTAATTTGATGATTAGTTTTCATGAGTTTTGTGAGTTGTAATTTTTGTTGGCTAGGACTATTGTTCAAGATGAAACTGTTGTTTCACATTTATTTTAAATTACTTTTCTACAAAATTTTACAGCAGACTTTGGCAAGTCCTCAAGGCACACTACTGTGCCCCGACAAAATGGTTGAAACACACTGTTTTAGAGCAGTGTTTTTCTGCCACCAGTCCTTGAGTGCTCCCTGACAGTTTAGGAAGGCAGCAAGCCATTCCCTGGTACCAAAAAGGCTGAGAAACACTGATTTAGAGGGATTTCCCATAAGAATAAATTTGGGCCAAAAAACACACCACACCCCAAAACCAAAACAAAAAACCCCAAAACAAACAAACAAACAAAAAAAAAACCACTCAAAAAAGGTGTTTACTTGGCCAGTCATGCTGTGTTCTTATCTGTGAAGATGCAGTAATAAAATTTCTCTCACTTCGATTGGACTTACAATAGAGAGAGACTCATGTTTGACATAGCTTGTTGCCTTGGAAATAAATGCAATGTCACAAAGTTATCTTTAAGACTTTACTTCAGGACTCTAGAAAAGAGAGGTCACAAGGAGTAAGCTCTTGTTCAAACATCTGACACATAGCAAATATGACAAATTAATTACAAAGATGCACAAAGTTATATTTGTTTCTATTGCTCTGCTTGCACTGATACTTTCTCAGCTACAAGTTCCTAAAGCAGCATACCCTACACTGCAGGAAATAGAATGAAGAGGCAGCTGAACCACACTTAATCCTAGAGCAGTGGTTCCCAACCTGGAGCCCGGGGCCACCGGGGGCACATGGACATGTTGCAGGGGGTCTGCAGGGCCTCTCCCTACCAGGGCTGGAATCCAACTGCAGCCCTGATCAGGCCTGGCAGGGAGCCTCTCCCTGCCTCTGGCTGGATCCCAGCATGGGGATGGGGCCACAGCAGCTCCCGCAGAGGCAGGGGGCCATAGTCACCATGGCTCAGCTCCCCAGCAGCGTTGGCCATGGTGGTGGTGCTGCTTGCTGGCTGTCCCAGCAGCGCCGCGGGCCACAGTCTGCCTGTGCGGGCCAGATTACATAGTCAGCCCGGGGGGAGGGAGCTAGGCACAAAGCCTTTTGGGGGGGGGCGCCCTAAAAGGGGTCCCCAGCCTGAAAGGATGGAAACCACTGCCCTAGAGTAAATGCCAGTTTACCAACTATTTCATAAATTATTAAAATATTGGGGGGAAGAGGGTAGATCAGATTCTAAAAAGCTGGAAATGCTGTGCTTCCTAATCAAGATTTTTCATTTTACTGAATTCACAGAAAGCAATTCCCTCAATCCAAAATATGGTTTTTAAAAAAACTCCTGTAATAGTACACAATGAATACACTTTCCATCCCCATGTCATTTTAACAACAGAACTAATCTGAATAAAAATTTCCCCTCAATATAAAAAAAGCAAGCAGAGCACTTAGAATTACTAGTATGTGAAGCTGTGCTGACTAACAGACTACACTCCATCTTTAAACACATCACTGTAAAGTTCTTTCTAAAAGCTGGCAGACAAAACTCTGCAGTTATTTCCTGTATACACAGAAGGATTTCTTACCAATTGAAGTGAAGAAGTCCGTATGGGCATAAGAATAAGGAAGCAGAAAGCTCAGGACTAACACACACCAAACCATTCTGTATGCCATAGTTCAATAGGTGTTGCCTCACCACACACCTACAAGAGAAAGTCATTAAAAGACTTGTATACAACATATTAGTCAGATTTTGCTCCACACTTAAGATGAAGCTTTTTTTATTTATACAGTTTTCCCTCAAGTTGTAAGGGGGCACAGTTCTATTAGACAATTTTCCTCCCTATTAATATGTTCATTTTTTGGAATTATTTCACTCCTCTGTGCCCTAGTACTATGAGAAGTTATGGAAGTCTTCCCAAAGGACTACAACATTCTGCAAACAGAATTTGTACTATTCCCCTATACAGAAAGATGGAGGGAAAAAAACCCAAAAAACAGCAAAGAGACATGTTTTCACAAAGCAGTATTTGCCTTTAAGAAATCTCAGCAATGCTACAGGCAATACCATGATAAAACCAAAAAAAAAATTTAAAACCCCAAAACAGACTGAGGAAACAAAACAATCACAACTTATTACACCAAAGTTGATTTTCCCAGTGTAAATACAAAATATTAGTCATCAGCTGAGCAAGCAAAACAAATCCCTATAGAATAAACATGACTGAAAGAGATCCAGTACTGACAAATTCCATTAATAAATAATTTGTCCACCATAACATATGTAGCACATTTCTGAATACTTATAATCCAGCTGACAAAGCAGCCTATAGAAAAGCCTACAGTAACTGGAATTTCATCTGACAAACTGCTAACAAACTTTACAGATTTCAAAGACCTTGAATTTCACTAGAGCCCAGAATTTTCTCACTATTGTAACACAAAGATATTTCATGAAAATTTACAAAACAAAGTTGTCTTGGAATAATCAACAAGATTTACTTTTCACATGTAAAAATAGTTTCACTGTCTCAGCATAAACCAGGCATGGCCAAACTGCCACTTGGGAGCCACATGCGGCTCTTGAATGAAAAATGGTGGCTCATGAGAGGACACAGGAAATCAATTTAGGAAAGCAGCCCCAGCCTAGGAGTTTTAAATCTCCTGCCCTGAGTATGCTGGGAGGGGGGTGAAGGGGGGGGGCAGTGGAGCAGCCAGGGATGGGGACCCTGGGCAGGGGGGTCAGACTAGGGGAGACAGCATCAGGGCCTGGGGGTTTGGGAGGGAGTCAAGATGGCAGGAAGAAGCACAGCATGGTCAGTATTACTTTCAATTTGTGGCACAACTTACTGCTATGAAGCATTGTATTCCACAGTGAAATTGAAACATCGTGCAATACTTACAGATCAGCACCTGAGAGAGCTTTTACATACTGTGTTGACAGGTTGCTGCCCAGATTTTTAAAAAACCTGGTCACTAGCCTGCAGTCTTCTACATGGAGCACCAGCTAAGTATTTACTGTAGAGGTCTAGTTTCATGGTAACCTTAAGTATTAGAATCTGACATTAGTAGGATCAATATTTGTCCTCTTTTTACAATAAAATTAAAGCATGCAATGAATTTTAAACTTAGCATTTTTGGAGTAGGTAAAAGTATAAGGCAATATGCCTCAGTGCAGCTCTCGAAGGTTTACTAATCAACTTGCTTGGTTCTTGAGTTCCATAAGTTTGGCCCCCCTGGCATAAACAAACCTACCGCTCAGCAAAAGAAACAAAACAGTTAGTTTATAGTAGTATGGCAGTCTAATAAAGAACATCTCCCATACAGGATTTCCACAAACTACCTGTTTTAAAGAGGCCATACATATTAAGAATTTGTAAAATTCACTGGGATTCCTCAGGCTGAAAAAGATCTAGCATAACATTCTAACTGATTAAATATCTTTAAAGATCTGTAGCCTTCTCTACAGTAAAAACTAAATTTAGAGGAAAGAGGGCATTTAGAGGCCCCTGAAGATCAAGCTGCAGTCCATTTCATAGGCCCTTGTTTATTTGGCTACTGATTTGGCCATAGTTTAACAAAGAAACCCAAAAGATTGGAGTACACAGTATACTTCAATTTATAGTGCTCAAGCAATGGAAGTCTCACTGCCCCACCTGCTTCCCTACTCTCACATTCAGGAACTTCATTCTGTGAACCCAGAAAAGCAATATAGCTCAGCTTGTTAAGAGAATGAAGCCTCAAAAATATTTATTTTCTATAAAACTGAAGATCTACAATATGTGGGGCATGTCCCTCTGGGGTGTGTGCATGCACAGAGGAACACTGGGAAGGTGCTGCAGGACCCAAACCAATAAGGGTATGGGAAGGTGGCACCACTCAGCCCCAGAAGCCAAATTTGGGGCCCCCACCACCAGTTTCAGCACCCAATTCCCACCTCACCCTACAACCTTTGTGCCTGGCTCCTTGCAAGAACCTCAGCCCCAAACAAGCAGCATGCCCCAACTGGATCTCTTAATCATGTTTATTCCACAGGGATTTTTTTTGCTGGCTCAGCTGCAAATTGAAAGGGGGGGGGGGGGAGACCGTGGAGGTCAAAAAGATGACCTTGTATAAAGATGTTCTGTCATGGAAGAGTTGACAGCATTGGTCAGGTAAAGTACAATAAAAATCCAATGATAGTTTGCCTGTGGGTAGTACATCATATCTGAAAATGTTTATTTTAAACAAATCTGTGGAAGTCACCAACTTTGAGGCTTACATTTTTAAGACATTCACATAGCCATCACATAGATTCACCCTTAGTTAATTTGTGTGCGCAATTGAAAGGCATCCAGTTCTGTGTCAGGGATACCATCTTTCTGTGGGTTCAGATCAGGAGAGAAGGCTTAGGAAAAGCAAATGTGCACTGCCCTCACCTTTCAGCATCCAGTAATATCACAAAAATAAAAAAACCACACACCCTGAGCTGCAACTGTATTTACCATTTCTGCAGAGCCCTCCTCTGAGGAGCACAGAAGACTCAGTGAACCTGACAGTGAAGCAGTAGTAAGTGAACTATTATCAGAAACAAATACCTATTAAGACCCCACCACCACTAGAGCAGCATTGGTCTCCAGGCCCTGACCTCACACATAGCACCCAAGATCTACATGGATCTGAGATATCTGGGAGCCAGAACTGCTGACCTTTCTACAGGGAGGATGACAAGACCTAGCCTAAATGGAAGGCTGTAGAGAAAACCCTATCTCCTGTCCCAGCTCAGTTAGTCTTGGTTGTGTTGGCTCTAGAGCTAGGAAAATTTTTTCAATTTCCAAAGGGATAGCCATGTTAGTCTAGTCCAGCAAAAACAAAACAAGGAGTTGTGTGGCACTTAAAAAGTAACAAATTTATTTTTCGCATGAGCTTTCATAGGAGAAAAGTCACACTTCATCAGATGCTTTGAAGATGGCTGAACTTCTGATGAAGTGGGATTTTCTCCTACGAAAGCTCATGCAAAAAATAAATCAGTCTTTAAGTGCCACACGACTCCTCATTTTTTCAGACAGATTATTTGTTGGAAAAAGGTTTCACTTAACCCAAAGGCATTCCAAATTTGACATCAATAGCTGTGTCTGGAAAAGGAATTTAGAATCAGCTTAAGAAAAGTATGCATGAGCATGTGTCAAAGAGAGAGAAAATGACTGTACAGACCCTAAGAGGATCTCTGTAGAAGCTGGAAAATTCTTCTCACTCCATAACAGACATTACTGAGCCCACCTCTGAAGCCAGCCCTTAAAAAAAGTATCAAAAAGGGACATTTTGAATTTTCTGATAAATTCTGAACATTCCCCAAATTTCCCTGATTTTTTCCACTTTACTGGCCAACCCCCGAACAAAACAAAACACACCCCACACCTAGTCACCCAAACACCAGTTGGCACTCCAAACAAAATAAGCAGTAGTAGGAGTTGTCCCCATGACTACACAGCTATTCTCCAAGTCTAACCAACTTGCATCAAGCACATAACCGACTAAGAACCACTGAACTGAGCCTGTGGTCTTCCATGGGAACTATACCCGCTTGAAACAGGTCTGAAGTTAATACCATGGTGAAATCTCCCTTGTGTAATTCCACTGAAACTAATATGCTCCTCAACTGACCCAGTTCCACTCTTCTTTCTTTAAAGGAAGCTGCATCCACATCCTTTCAACTCAAGGTGCACAAGTAGTCTTCAGAGAAGGTAGTTTGCCTTGATTGTTCAAGTACAGATATGCTATAGCTGGGAGCATGCCTCCCAGCCCAAGTAGACTTCTAGATTCGTGCTAGATCTTCTTGAGCTAGAACTTTAAAAATAGGCTTGTGGAGACTCCTACACAGGCAATGGTTCAGGCTAGCCACCTGAGGTCAGATGGACTTGAACTCAAGCAGCTAGCCCACCCAACTGTCCATGCAGTACTGTCTACATGGCTATTTTTAGATGGGGCTCAAAGAGAGCTAGCATAAGTCTATCAGAAGTGAGGGGCACACTCTGAGCTGCAGTGTACATATACCCTTAAAATACAAAGCTCAGCAGTGCCATTATTTCCAGGAAAGTTCAGCATTTCCCGCACATTCAATTGAATCAAACAACCCGTGCATCGACTCAAAGCACCAACAGTTCTACTACAGGATAAATATTTGCCAACTCTGAGTTATCAGCACTTGGGATTCACTGAAATATCAGTACACTGTGTATTCAGCGAAATACTAGATCTTTTTCTAAGTTATCTACTTTAAACAATTTATTGGAAAAAAAATCAGATCCATTTCCTATGACATGTGTACAAGCTGAAATTCTTCTGTACTCAGAAATGGAATCATTATGAGGTCCTAGACCAAAGGTGTCCAACCTTTTTGGGTGAGGGGCCACATTACAATTCTCTTCTCAGCTGGGGGGCTGGTGAGACAGGTTTTGATAAACAAGACAAATCTTATTAATAAACTTTAATGAAATAATGATAGTGATATTTGGCCTTGCTCTTCCTTGCCATGTGTTCAGAGCACCGGGGGGGGCAGGAGTGCCTGTGTGAGGGGGCAAGCCAGAGCATGGGGAACAAGGCTGGACAGGGGAGCCTGGCACAGGAGGGGAGGAGAAGAAGGGT
The DNA here is from genome assembly GCA_007922195.1 of Podocnemis expansa. Taxonomy (NCBI): domain Eukaryota; kingdom Metazoa; phylum Chordata; order Testudines; family Podocnemididae; genus Podocnemis; species Podocnemis expansa. The sequence continues at coordinate 20,160,622 of ML681981.1, read as the reverse complement.
GAGGCTGGGGAAGCAGAGCAGCTGGGTGGCCAGACTAACCTACTTCCTGACAGGGATCCCACCAACTTTGCTCTCCTCAATCCCTGCCAACCACCGCTCAGGGAAAGGAAAGCAGCGCTGGGGAGAGGGAGAGAAAGTCAGACAGGACAAAAATCCTGGCAGTTCTGCAGGCCAAGCCATAATGCTCTGTTCTGGTGCCCGGGACGCATTCTCATTGGAACACACCCCTTGCAATTAGCAGCAGTTGGGGCTGGCAGTGTTAGATGTGCCCTTTAATAGGGTGGCTCTGTTGAGCTGCTGGCAAAGCCCTGCTGTAGATACAGACCAGTCTGCAAGGGTCAGATTTTGGCATTGGGTTTGTCTGTACCAGAAATTGCTACCCATCAATGTTCCTGCAGAAGAATTTTTGCTACTAAGGTCAGGGGAAGGACAAGGGGTGCTGAGGTTAAGGGTGTGGGAGGAGAGCAGAACTGGAGGGATGTCCAGATCAGGAAGTAACTGGGTCCTGCCAACCAGCCGCACTGCTCCCCTGCCCCTTCTCCCTCCCAGAACTGCCACAGTTTGTCCCCAAGTTCTCCTCACCCCCACTCAGCACTGCTCTCCTTCCCTTGATACCCCTTGCCCTCAGGCTTAGTCCTCCTTCACCCCTCCACCCCCCAACTCCCAGGCTCTCACAGCAGCACTCTGCAGGCTGCAGTCAGCCCCCAGGCTGCAGATTGGACAAGCCTGTCTTAGACAGTGCCAGACAGCTGTGCTGTAGCAGAAAGATTTTTCCCTTCACTGTCCCCCACAACCTTCTATAACAGTGTGACAATCTCCCTGAAAGCTTCTGGCTTCTACTGCAGTTATATCCACTCCCTCCAAACCCATTCTCTCAGCCATCAAACACTTTTTGTGTGTAGACAGTCTCTGTAGCATCTGCAGAGAGCTCTGAATCCTGTAACAACTTCTATCGTCAACCCAGGCTTTGTCTCCATTTCTTCGGTTCATTCTACACATTACCTGCACCTGGGATTTACAAAGCCCACAACAATTCCACCAACTCTCCCCCTTCTGTTTCCCAGGAATACCACTGTAGATACTCTAAATGTTAGCAGTCAAAGAAAAATAAACTTTTTAAAAATGCCTTGGATGTATATGTATTGATGTAAATGGAAAGATGAAAGCTCACACACCTCTAAAAGTAACTAGCATGCTAAAAGGTTGAACAGAAAATGTCACTTGTCCTTGGCATTTGAACTTTAAATCCTCCAGTTTTCTTCTAATATAAATCCCAACTGCTCTACAGTTTTCTCTTCTAAAATAAACTCCAGGCTTTTTGGGGCTTTTTCCCATTTGTCTGCTGCTTTTACCGCTATGCAGTAAAGCCACACAAGGTAATTGATGAAATACTTAACCCTTGATTATCAAGTTATATAAACTATGATTTTTCTCTCACATAGTTCTCATCAATTACCTTGTGTGGCTTTCTTAAATATTAGTAGAAAATACTGCATAGCGGTAAAAGCAGCAGACAAATGGGAAAAAGCCCCAAAAAGCCTGTTTTCTTCCTGATGAAGCATCTTACCAGGGAGATTAGTGCAAAGAAACCCTAATTTTTTCTAACTTAATTAATGGTTATCCAGGACACATTGCAGAATTTAGATTAGCTTGGGTATTAGAACTTGTCAATTTTGAAGTTTTCAGTTGCACAGTTCTCTGACACCGAGTTCCTCAAAGATATTACTTTGGTGACTAATGGCTTATAAACCACAACCCAATTGCACACACCAGTTTGGTACCCCCACCCTGCCTGAACTCCATCATATGATCTACTTAAATCACTAATGTAAAGGTATCAAACTATTGTCCATGGTTTTCCTGTAGCAACAAAAATATTTCACCAAGTTATACAAGGCATTGACCCTCAGTGTCTCGACAAAAAGAAACTAAGCAAAATGTTGCCAGTTAAACATTCTTCCTCTTTTTGTGAACTCGGGTTAAACCTTTTAGCAACTGCTGGGAAGATGCAGAGTTCCACAAAATCCTCTTTTATCTGATTACTCAGCTGTTTTTAATAGTATTTTCTTTCACATGCCTGATCAAGCTCTCCTCCAGGCCTTCACTTTCAGAAGTCAAATAATGCTTTTCACTCTATCCATCTTGTATCTTCCAAGATGTGAAATACAGTACCTGCATAACCCTCAGCACTGACATTAGCCAAGTGCCTCCCGATACCCCAGTGTAGCAGGAAAGTAAAGTGTGCCAATTATCACAATTGGGGAAACTGAGGCAGGTTTGTCAATGCATGCAGTTATTCTAGAATCTGCCCTACTTTAAAATTCAAGCCCTACCTGTAACAGGGTGCTCAAACTTTTCCCAATCATAATGCACCCCCCCCCCAAACAAAAAACAAAGCCAAACCCCCTAAATCTGTCCATGCCTCCATTACTACATAACCAAGTCTTCCTCAGAAGCAGAGCTGGGAGCAGACGCGAGGGGTGGGGGGGAGGAGCTGAGCCTATGCAGAGCTCATGGCAAAGGAGTGGGAAGATGGGTAGAGCTGGGCTGGGGGAAGAGCAGAGCTGGTGTCAGAGCTAGCCAGGGGGTCAGAATGTGAGTTAGGACACGGCCAGGCCAGGAGGCTGAAGGAGGTTTGAGGCAGAGCCAGGCTGGGAGCTTGGTACTCCCTTCTCATTCTCCCATGGGAGCTGGTGCTGGGCATGCTGCATGCCCCTCCAAACATTCCTGAGGGAAGAGGGAGGCACAGAGGTACAAACCTCACACTTTTAAGAGCCACTGCTCTGGAATACCACTGTAGACAATCTTAAGCAACTGTTCTAACATCAGATTCAGGGCTGGCAACAATACAGTACTCATGCACTTACAGTGGCTGTTTAGCACATGATGGCTGGCAATCAAGCTACTCACAAGATCCAAAGGACAGATGTGTTAGTCTAGTCCAGAGTAATAGGTGTAATACCAGTGAGCTTTTCTGATATGAAGAGGGTAAGAAGTCCTAAAAATGAGAGTTATAGGCAACTTATAAACTGGGAAGTATTAATATTCAAACAAAATAGTTGGAAATTACAAACCAATAAAGTTCACAAAGAAAAATTTGTCTTAGTACACCAAAAATAAGAGTCTTGTGGCATCTTACAAACTAAAATTTCTTCAGGCATAAGCTTTCAAGGGCTCCAACTCACTTCATTAGATGCAAGACTAACAAGGCTATCCATCTGGAACTTGCCTTAGTACAAAAAGGTCTAAAAAAATAGTTACCTGAATTCTTGACTATTAAAGAGCTGTATTCAGAAGATAACTAATTTAGGCATTTACTTTTCAAACATATGCAAATGAGAGAACATGTAGGGTAACATATCCCCTCTAAAACACTTTTTCTTTTCTCAGAAAGGTTTAAAGATATTCTCTTAAATTACAAATTTGTAACCGAGTTAACTCTAAGAGTGATGACCAGAAGATTCCCCCCACCCCATTTTTTGTTATTTATTTCAAACTCGGTTTTTGACAGTTTATGGTATATAACAGGATCTGAAAAACTTTTCTGGGTGCTTTTTACTATGGAAATATCAAAATTAATTCTGAACTTCCCTGTTTTGCTGAGCTACTGGAAGGCATGACAATGTTTATTAAAGGGCTCTTAATAATTTAACTGAAGAAATTAAAGTGTTGAATCTTTAACAAAGATATTTACTTAATATTAATCGAAAAGGTGTTAAAAGACAGGGTTTTTTTAAACAATTTTTTTCATCTTTGACTGGTGGTCCACACACAAACTTCTACAGAAATAACAAATGTGAATCAAAACTACTTTATTTCTATGCAAGTGTTTGGATATTTTGCCATTAAAAGCAGCTGGATGTACTTTAGTTAAAGTTAGTCATTTAATTACTGAAGCACTTAGTGGCTCTAGTGATAGACTTGTGTTAGGCCCTGTACAAACACAGAACAAAAAGAATGACCTTGTCCCACAAGACAGAGAATCTAAGTGTATGACAAGAAAGACAGATCAGGATGGATGGGTTTGTTTTGTTTTTTTTAAATGTTCATATTTCAATTACAGGTTTTCAACTATTCAAAAACAATTTATATTGGCAGCTGTGTTAAGGCCTGAACTACATATAGTATTAAAAGCTTTCAAATTATCTAGAAAAAAAAGTTACACAATTTATATTTGCTGCATGTTTTAAGAGAAACAGAACACTGAACTGATGGAAGCCACTGGCTAAGCACCTGGAATCAATCTGCTGCAATGATAAACCAGATTTTCATTTTAATTTGTTCAGCTGGCTCAGTGAAAGTTCATTCAAAAGTTAAGAAACCAATTTTAAAAAAAGTTTATTTTTCTCTTCCAGTCTGTGACCAAAAACTAGCAAGGAGAGGATAAAATCTCCTAGTTCTAAAATCTTGAAGATCTTGGTGACAAAAAACAAATCTGTTCAATTCACTAACAATTCATAGTTTATTTAATGAATTTTAAATGCAAAATATTTAATTTTTATCTTCTGTATCCAGCACACTTAAGGTAATTTAATAAAAAAACAACATATTGGTTTTATGCATTTAATTGCAAGTAGAGTTTGATGTGCAAATCACAAATAAAGACCAAATAACTGTAGAATTGCTTAAAGTGACTGCACATCATATCCTACTAGATAGCAAAAATAACCAACAAATATGCATAATGGCTATGGTTTAGTTCCAAAAAAAGGTTTTACAGTGGTTACCAACTGACGAGAACTCTTTCTTCAGGAAAATAAAACATACGAATGCAAAACATTAACAACTATGATTTCAAATAACGATTCCTGTTTGCTGATTTAAATATTAAAGTCAGCTATTTAAATCACTTGACTCAAATCAACATACCCTAAAGAGGTGGAGCACAGGTAAATCATGAAAAAAACATTGTTCAGCCTCATAGGCAGCACAAGTCTGAGTGTAGATACAGTCCGTGATGGATCTTAACCCCCCACCATCCGCAAAGCAAGGGAAAAGACCTGAACTGTCATGCCCTGCATCAGTGGTGAAGAGATGGGGGGGGGGGGAATTAATTGCAACCTGGATACAAGCCATGGAGCTAAGCCTTACTAGTAAGCAGAGAAAACACAGCATAGAAGACACACCTGCCCACCTACACACCAAGGGGCTTATGGTGGTGTGGGTTGGGCAGTGCTCCCTAAGGACAATGCACTGTGACTGTTAATTGCTCCCCATGCCTGTTGTCATTTTCACTGACAGGAATGACAGCTAAGAAAGCCAGGTTGGTGAGAGGCTACAGCTAGCTCCCTGCTGGACAGCTGCCCAGGCTGCCAACTCTTGAGTCCAGCTGTGCAGCTAGACTCCCCAGTCCAACCTGGGCTAGCCCCCAGGATGCCAGTTTCCGGCTGGGCTGTGGCCTCTGCTGCCCAGAGTGTCCCGAGCTCTCTGCCAAGAGCCCATGCGTACCAAGGCTCCCTACTGGGAGCCCAAATGTCTTTCCGCCTGGTTCCCTGATCCTTGACTCCCAGTGGAGAGCCAGCATGCTTGAGGTAGCCCAGTATAGCAACACCCCCTACTTCACCGACATGCTTTTGGAAGTGGAGGTGTTTCACTTTTTCCTGACTTATTTTAGATGCAAAAAAAAAAAAAAAAGAGCGCCCGGTGGCTTCTTATAGACTAAGCAGATTTCTTCAGGCATAAGCATTCGTGAGCTCCAACCCACTTCGTCAGATACGTCATTTACATTTGACGAAGTGGGTTGGAGCCCACGAATGCTTATGCCTGAAGAAATCTGTTTAGTCTATAAGGTGACACAGGACTCTCACTGTTTTTGCTGTACGCAGACTAACATGGCTACCCCTCTGGTAATTATTTTAGATCCTGAGATTCCTTTAACACCTGAAACTAAAAGAACTCTCAAAGACAAAACTAAACATCCAAGAAGAGTAAGTTACAGATGCTCAGACAGTTGTTCCTTCAAGCTGCTATGGTAACCAATACGGCTTATTTTGCAAGGCTCTCTCTTTGCCTGCATCATGGCCCGGTTTACACCTAAAAAACTTGAGTCACTACTAACAACTAAGGTAAACTCCATTCCATGTACAATGTCATTAGCTCAAGCTAACCCCCACCGCAGACACAGCTAGGTCAATGATACAATTCTTCTACTGCAGTACCCAAGTGTTTATTGCACAGTGGCAGAGGCGAACCTTTGCTGCTCTTGGCACTTGTAATGTTGATGTACCCTAAGACAGCATTTATAAGATGGTGGGGCTAAAAAAAAAATAGTCTCTGTATCCTATGCCCAGTGCCACTTTGAAAAAGTACTGCATCACAAACTTAAGGTTAGAATGTACAAGCTAAATAGTCTTTTTTCAGGATCTTACACAAGAAAACAGATTACTGTATCTCTATTAAAATTACCAGTTGCAAGACGAAAGTTACAGAAGGTCAAGTATGCAAAATTTCTACTGACCCAATCTACTTCAACATTTCGTATTCCCATTTAAGCATAAGCTACCATAAACCTAGTTGCATTTAAAAAAAATCTCCTCTCTATTTTCCACTAATACCTTCTGTACATAACTGAAATCCATTCAACTAAGTTTTGTAAGAACAAAAGTACATTCAAATTCTGTTTAGTCTCAGATAATCAAGAGTAATGTAATTGCAAGCTTCTCAAAATAAGGACTGCTTAGATAGCTGTTCCCACCCTTTTCTTTGTCATTGCACACCTCAATACCTTTGTGTTGTAGCACACCACCAAAGTCTCCAAAAAAATGCATGAATATTCATGAGCCAATCCAGAACTCAGAAGTTTTTCAAAAAATTCTGTGGCACACCTGCTCAGGCCTGAGGGCACACCTGTGGGCTGTGTCACACTGGTTGGGAAATGCTGGCTGAGACTAACAGTTCCAAAAAAGTCACAGTTAGCTTAGAATACTCTCTTCCTCCAAAAAAATACTGGTGATCAAAAATGACAGGAGTAATAGGATTTATGCAAAGTCAAATTTCTCATATCTGGATATTTTTGGTTGAATTGCACACCATTCACATTATACAACCCTAATTATAAATAAGGGAAACAAAAAGAAGTTTACGAATCAAGCAAAAGGTTAGTGGAAGAATGCTACTGCCACGTATCATTCCCTCCCCCACTCACGTAATGGGCATCTCATCTCTCCTCTTGGAAAGAGCTTTGGAATCGCACAAACTCAGAAGTGCGGAATCTCAGAAACAGCCAGATAAACTAGCAAATTCGAATTGTTGACCAATATGCAAGTCCTCACTTGCATCAGCTAATTCCTCATTCTTATGCCTTTCCTGCTGATCTCTAAAGCGATCAGTATACGAATCTCAGCGAAAAGTTATATTCCTACCACCTCATGCACAAATAGATTCGTCCAAAAGCTTCCTAAGACAACTTTTTCCCTTCCTTGTAATTGGAAGGAACTGCTTTAAACGGCCCCGATTGAAGTCAGTCCGCCAGAGACTGCAGCAAGAGAAGCAATGTGTGTGACATCAGGTTGCAACAACCGCGGTTTACCCAAATATTTCTAATATGCATCCTGGGCGCGTGCCAGCGGGCACAGGCTGAAACGGCAGCTGGCTAATCAGCCCCACGGCTGCCCCGGCTAAAGGAGGAACCAGATCCCCTCTCAGAAGTCGCCAGCACGTGCTGAACTCGCTCGAGGGGGATTAAACCGCGGCCAGCGTTATTTCCTCGGAGGAAAGAAGCGGCGGGCTCGCTGTGAGGACGGGGCTACTAGCGCGGGCGGACGCCCCCGGCCCAACAGCGACCCTGGCACCGAACCGGCCCAGCTTTCCCGCGCTCGCCCCCCGACCACGTCACGCCGGCCGCGGCCACGAGCCGACCCCCGACAGGCTGCGCGCGCAGCCGCACCCGGCTCCCCTCACGCGCTCGCGGGGGGAGGGGTCGGCACCCCACCTCACCTGAGGGACGGAGGCAGTTGGCCGCTCGCGGGACAGGCCCCGCGCTCCCAGCGCCGAGCCGCGGGTAGAAACGGTAAGAGCTGGCGCGTGGCGGAGCCTGGGGCACTGCCAGGCCTCCGCCGAGTCTTTATAGCCGGCCAGGCCCGCCCCGCCGAGAGAGGAGGCGGCCGCCGCTGCCAGCCACGCCGCGCCTACGTGAGCTCCGGCACAGCGGCCCCAGGGCTTCTGCGCAGGCGCGGCAGGAGCCTGTGGCCACGCCCTGCGACTTAAGGGCGGGGTCAGGCTGAGGGGGCGGGGCGCTCAGTGACGCAGGGGGGCCCTGGGCTCTGGCTTCTCTTGGGAGGTTGGCAGGGGTAGGAGTATTAGTCTGGTCCAAAAAAAAAAAAAAAAAAAAAAAAAAAAAAACTATGAAGGAGTCCTAGGGCACCTCAAGACGAACAGTGATTTTTCATATGAGCATTCGTGGAAGAAAATTCTACTTTATAAGGTGCTTTGAAGATGGGGGAATCTTTCCCCCCGGCAAACTTTTTCCCACAGAAAATTCCTCCATCTTCAAAGCATCTGACAAAGTAGGATTTTCTCCTGCAAAAAATAAATGTGTTTGTCTTGAAGTGCCCCAGGACTCCTTGTTCTTTTTCCCCGTTATTCCTCCGCCCTGGACAGCCCTTCCATCTTCTCTCTCCCCCAGCCCCTGGGTAGGCTGGGCCTTGCCCTGGTAGGGTTACAGGCAGCCCCTGTGCATTGCAGGCAGCTTTCACCCTGCTCTGCGTGTTCAGTCTTGCACAGCAGGTGCAAGGGAAAGGTGAGATTTACCCCACTGTAGGGCCCAGGGATTTCTCTATCCCCCCCCCACCCATCTGCACCTCCCTAAATTTCCCAACATCTCCCAGTTGTCTGCTAATAAATGTTAACCAATTTAGTGAACACCCCTACATTTCCCCTCCCCCCAATTTCAAGTCCTAGGGAGAATACGGGTAGGGTCAAAATGAAGAGAAACTGAGGCAGGCTTCCCCCATGCAATAAGCAGAGGCACTAGCAATTGGAAATTTGTTACCTACCATGGAATGATGTTCTGGGGTCCAAAGAGCCATAGGCACCTTTAATCTAAGCTGTTGCATTTGTTGTAGTATGTTAATTTTGCACTTGGAGAGGGAGCTTGTACACTACTACAGTAGTTCCCAACCTGGGGTCTTGGGACCCCTGGGAGTCCAGAGTTATTGTAAGGGGTTCATGAATACATCCAGCCCCAGTAGCTGCTGGCCAGCAGCAGGAAGCCCAGGCTCATTCCAGCCCCAACCACTGCCAGCCACCCGATTCACGGTGGAGAGAGCTCTAACTGAATTGTACTTGCTTTCTGTGAGCAGCCTCACCATGGATATGTCCCTCCCACCACTTGGGAGCAGGCAGGGGCCAGGTCTTTCCCTGCCCTTTGGCAGCACCACTGCATGCAGTTACTCCCTAATAACTATCTTTTTGGGGTCCATGAAATATGTTAAGTACTATGATGGAAACTTTGTAACAGTCAGAAAAGGATTTTTCATTTTAAAACCAAATTCTGAAACAGATTTGGCCAACTCTAGTTGGCAAGCATTCACTTGGAATAATTAAATGTTTGGTATAGGCAGAGTCCTGACAAACACTTTGGAAATGAGAGAGTCCCACAGCCTTATAAACAGACAGGGGCAGAAGGCTAGCAGTATACCACAAAGGCAGTGAATAAACAAACAATTAGCAAGTTATCATCATTAACTGTGTCAATGCAAGCTTGTGAAAAATCAGGAGTACCAGTGCTACATGCCAGTAGGAACCATATTCCTATCTTCAGTTAGCCACACAAAAACAAACTGGAGCCCAAAATTCTCCTTTCAGAGCTCCACATACCATAGCTCTGTGCATCTTTCATTAGTTTTTGTTAACCAGAAGCTGCTTTTGCTATCACAATATCCCCCACATATCCAGTGTCCCTTCTCAGAGCATATAGGCCGTAACGCCAGCCATGCTAATTCATAATGTCCATAAGAAGTGGTGCAGTCCTTGAAAGTGTTAAGTTTAATATTACACTGGTAAAACAACTCCCTATTTATGTTTTTCTGGCAGCAGTGCAACTGCTATTGTAATACTGTGTCCAGCTCTTGACATTTCAAAAAGGGTGTTGGTAAGCAGAAGAAATTCTGAGAAGAGCCATCAGATTGTACAATAAAACTGATTTAAATAAATTTCTAATAAGCACTCTGCTACCATGAGGACAGACAGTGAACCACAAAGTCAAAATACCGACTGGCAATCTTCCCTAGATGAGATATCACCCAAAAATACAACAGTAAAGTCAAGAGAAGATTTGATAAGTAGATGGACATCCAAAATCAAGTCTTATTGCTTTTCTTCCTCTTTCAGATTTAAGAAACAAAATGGAGTGTCCCCTTTGCTTATGAAGTACTTTCAGCCACTCAATCAAGGCTATCATTTAAATACCAGAATATAATCAGGAATGAAATCAAGGTTTCCAAATGTGTACAGCTTTATGACTTGGAGGAAGGGACATGTGTAAGCATGCATTAAACAAATATAAATGGGGGTGGGGTGGGGAGAAGAATAGAAATATGTCTCATTTGACCAATATGCCATGAGAAGTTGCACTCTGAAAAAGTGCCAAGTTTTACATAAAACAAAACAAAAACAAGGAGTACTGTGGCACTTAAAGACTAACTAATCAATTTGTTGCATGAGCTTTTGTGAGAGAAAGTGCCACAGGACTCCCTATTTATTTTACTGAACTAGACTAACACTGCCCCTTTGGAACTCTGCAACACACAAGTTTAATGTACAGTGGGTATCAAGGTTTCCCCAGAGGAAGTTCACCATGACAGGAGAGTGAGCAGGTCAACCAGATCTGTCTGGAACTTTGATGAATCTCCATCCTGTAAAGAGGAAAGAAATTTTGGAATTTTTTTGGTTTCATTATATTTGATGTTTGAGAGATTGGGGGGGGGGGAAGGGATTGGGGAAACTAAGACCAGCTGTGTTCTAGACCCAAGGTTAAAGAAGTCAGAGAGAATTATAAGAAAATACAGGAAATAAGGAAGAGAATGCAGGATTCCAGGAAATATTAGTCCAGAAAATGGACTACTTTTCAATATCCAACAGAGGAGTAAAGTTCTGGAATAGTCTATCAAGGGAAGTGGTGGGGGCAAAAACCTTAGGTGCCTTCAAAACCGAGCTTGATACGTTTATAGAGGGAATCATATGATGGACAGTGTAGCTTGGCCACTGTCTTTTACTACTGGTGATGGCTATAATAGTGACCTGGGAAGGGGCATTAGATTGAGTGGGTTCTGAGCTATTACAGAGAAGTTCTTCTTGACTGGCTGTTGTGGACTTGCCCTCATGCTCAGGGTTTAACTAATTGCCATATTTGGGGTTGGGAAGGAATTTTCCCCCAGGGCAGATTGGCTTGGGCGCTTGGTTTTTTTGGCCTTCCTCTGTCGCAACTTCCTGGGACGAGGAGGAGTGGGGGGGCCCACCCGCCTGGCGGGCCCCAAGCCGGCCTTCCCAGCGGAAGAAGCGGGGGCCCACAGCTTGCCTTCCTCTGTAGCATTGGGCATGGCTCACTTGCTGGTTGATTCTCTGTATTAAAGTCTTTAAATCATGATCTGAGGCTTTAATAGTTCAGTTATGGGGTTGAGGTTCATTGTAGGAGTGGGTCGGTGAGGTTTTGTGGCCTGCACTGTTCAGGAGGTCAGACTAGATGATCATATTGGTCCCTTCCAACCTTAGAGTCTGAGAATACATGATTGATATTTTAATCACTACATATTTGCATAATACAAAATGAACACAAGACAATGCTGTATCCCCTAGTCCGGTGTTATCCAACCGGTGTGCCACAGCACACAGGTGTGCTGTCAGGTCTGAGCAAGTGTGCCACAAAATTAAAAAAAAAAAAAAAAACTACTTGAAGAGCTCTTGATTGGCTCATTGGTTCATGAATATTCATGAGTTCATTTGGAAACTATATGGCAGTGTGCCTGAAATTAATTAAAAGGGAGCAAGATGTGTCAAGGCAGAGACAACACTGGGAACCACTGCCCTTGTCAGATCATGTACCCAGCAGGCTTATTAGTAATTGACAGAAGCATGCCAGTAGAAAGTCTGTGGATTAAATTGAGAGGGGAAAGCAACAAGGAGGATGTTGTGGTGGGTGTCTGCTATAGACCACCAGACCAGAAGCAGGAGGTAGATGAGGTGTTCTATGGACAACTAGCAGAAGCTTCTAGATCACCGGCCCTGGTGCTCATGGGGGACTTCAATTACCCTGACATCTGCTGGGAGGCCAATACAGCAGTGCATGGGCAATCCAGGAAATTTTTAGAGTGTGTTGTGGACAACTTTCTGGTACAAATGCTGGAGGAACCAACTAGGGGCCTTGCATCTCTCGACCTGCTGCTCACAAACAGGGAAGAGTTGATCAGGGAAGTAGAGGTAAATGGCAAACTAGGCAATAGTGACCATGACATGGTTGAGTTCAGGGTGCTGATTAAAGGAAGGAAGGAAAGAAGCAAAACACAAACCCTGGACTTCAAAAAAGCAGATTTTGGCTCCCTCAAGGAACTGATGGGCAGGATCCCTTGGAAAGCTAATCTGAAGGGGAAAAGAGTCCAAGAGAGTTGGTTATATTTTACAGAAACCCTGCTAAGGGCACAGGAAGTTACCATTCCAATTAGGAGAAAGAACAAACATGTGAGGCAGCCAGAATGGCTTAGCAGAGAACTCTGCTCTGAGCTTAAACATAAAAAGGAAGCTTACAGGAAGTGGAAGCTTGGTCAGATGACTAAGGAGGCATATAAAGATATTGCTAGGGACTGCAGGGATAAAATCAGAAAGGCCAAAGGACAAATGGAGTTGCGGCTAGCGAGGGATGTAAAGGATAACAGGAAGAGGTTCTACAAGTGTATTAATAACAAGAAGAGGATCAGGGATAGTGTAGGTCCCTTACTGAATGAGGCAGGCATCCTCGTGACAGAGGATGAGGAAAAAGCTGAAGTGCTTAATGCGTTTTTTGCTTCAGTTTTCACAGGCAGGGTCAGCTCTCAGCCTACTACCATGGGTATGGCAGATTGGACAGAAGAAGAGAGGCCCTTGGTGATGGAAGGTCAAGTTAGGGACTGCTTAAAGAAGCTGGATGTGCACAAGTCCATGGGGCCGGACGAACGGCATCCAAGGGTGCTAACAGAATTGGCTGATGAGATAGCAGCACTGCTAGCCATTATCTTTCAAAACTCATGGAGAACGGGCGAGGTGCCAGAGGATTGGAATAAAGCAAATATAGTACCTATTTTCAAGAAAGGGAAAAAGGAGGATCCGGGGAATTACAGACCTGTCAGCCTCACCTCATAATTTTTCCAGGGATTGGAGCAGGTTCTCAAAGAATCCATTTTCAAACACTTAGAGGAACATAAAGTGATCAGGAACCATCAGCATGGATTCACCAAGGGTAAATCATGCCTGACCAATCTCATTTCCTTCTATGAGCAGATGACTGGTTTTCTGGATGCAAGAAGAACCGTTGATGTGATATACCTTGATTTTAGCAAGGCTTTTGATACAGTTTCCCACAGCATTCTCATTGGCAAATTAAGGAAGCATGGGTTGGATAGGTGGACTATAGAGTGGATAGAAAACTGGCTAGATCAATGGTTCCATGTCTAGCTGGAAACCAGTAACGAGTGGTGTGCCCCCGGGGTTGGTCCTGGGGCTGGTTCTGTTCAACATTTTCATCAATGATCTGGATGATGGAATAGACTGCATTCTCAGCAAATTTGCGGATGGCACCAAGCTGGGGGGACCAGTAGACACATTGGAGGGCAAGGACAGGATTCAGGGAGACCTAGATAAATTGGAACAGTGGGCCAATAGAAATCTTATGAGGTTCAATAAGGACAAGCATAAAATCCTGCACTTGGGATGGAAAAACCCCATGCACTGCTACAGGCTGGGGAACATTCAGCTAAGTAGCAGCAGTGTAGAAAAGGACCTGGGGGTCATGGTGGATGAGAAGCTGGATAGGAGTCAGCAGTGTACTCTTGCTGCCAAGAAGGCCAATGGCATACTGGGCGGCATCAAAAGAAGTATTACCAGCAGATCAAGGGATGTGATCATTCCCCTCTATTCTGCACTGGTGAGGCCACATCTAGAATACTGTGTTCAGTTTTGGGCTCCCCACTACAAAAAGGACACGGACATGCTAGAGAGAGTTCAGAGGAGGGCAACCAAAATGATTAAAGGGCTGGAGTACAAGCCCTATGAGGAAAGGCTGAGAGCATTAGGCTTATTTAGTCTGCAGAAGAGAAGATTGAGGGGGGATTTGATAGCAACCTTCAACTACTTGAAGGGATGCGCCAAGGAGGAGGGAGCTCAACTATTCTTGCTAGTAATGGAGGACAGAATGAGGAGCAATGGTCTCAAGTTGCAGTTAGGGAGGTCGAGGCTGGATATTAGAAAAAACTTTGTTACTAGGTGAGTGGTGAAGCATTGGAATGAGCTGCCTAGGGAGGTGGTGGAATCTCCATCTTTGGAGGTGTTTAAGGCCCAGCTGGACAAAAACATGATTGGGATGGTTTAGTGGGAGTGGTCCTGCCTCTGACAGGGGGTTGAACTAGATGACCTCATAAGGTCCCTTCCAACCCTATGATTCTATGACCACATCTAGAACAAGGTGGAGATTAAGCATCCAACTTCTGTATGACTAGAAGAGAATTTAAGAAACAAGAGAAAAGTAAGGAATTGTTTCAGGAAACCATTGTGATCTCAACAGCAGGACCTGGATAACCTTCACTCTTCATCTACTTTTTTTAATTAAACAGCCAATTAGTCACCAATAGGAAATTGACATTTTACATTCTCTTTCTTCACTTCAGTCACTTTTAAAAGAAAGAGACCCAGGAAACTTGTTCTGTTGCTTCCAGTAGTTCAACAATGACACTAATCATGGGGTAAAGATAAACATGTCCAGATGTTTGCAGGACTATGACCTTTGTTTTGGATTTAGTGACAAGAGCCTTAAGCTCCTAAAGCTAAGATGTAGACACCAATTCAATGCACAGAACTCCCAATAAATACCCTTGGCATTTAAATTCACTCAGTGCGTACATTTTCAAAGTAAAATATCACTTAGGGCACACATTTCTGCCTCTGGGCAGTTGCATTCTTTCCTCCTTTTAGGCAGCCAGATCAGCTAAGACCAAGAGCCTTCTACAAACTAGGTGAAGGTGCATGATCGCTCACTTATCTCACAAGCCAAGCCTGCTCTGGTAGATGTTGTAAGAGGACACCTACCAGATGAGGTCCACTGCAAACTCTGACTACTGAAGAGGAATTGAAGCCTACCTTACATCTCAGTGTGCAGTGCCCTCCTTCAGAAGGGGAGATCCAACTTCAATTGCTCCATCTCTGCCTGATGAGGAGAAAGGAATTGAACAGGAGTCATGCATATTTCTGGCAAGTACTATATATCCAGAACACTGAGATAGAATGATGTGGTGGGCATTCTCTTTCAATTTCTTTCACTGTAGCTGTGTCTGCAACTGAAAGTGGAATGGTCAGAGCCAGAAAAAAGCAAAACAAGGACACTACCATTACAACTCTTAGCACAAATACCAATCCAACAACCAGCAGTAGCTCATCTTCCTGGGCCTAGGAGTATGACTACTGGTTCCCCTCAGCCAATCAGGCATTTCAGTCAATCAGCTGGTTCTGTGGTACCTCATCTGTGCTCATTAGTCCTCCAGGAGACTGAGCTAGCTAGTTCCAGGCTCAGCTGCAGGTCTTCAGTCCTGATGTAATAAATAATTAAAATAGCAATTTAATCAGGGAGATTGGGCCCTGCATTTCCTACAGCATGGGTGGAATTTTTAACCATGAAGCTACAGAGTTATTCTTGCTTTTTCTTGCTCAGCTTAATAATTATTTAAGTATTCATCTGCAGTGGAACAGCTAGTGGGCTAGGAAGAGAGCAAGAGAATGGCCTTGTAGCCTGGTGGTTAGGGGCCTCACATAAAAGATCTGGAGTCCAGTGACCTTGCACCAATTATTCTTTATCTACACTAGAACAGCTTCAAAACAAGGACTCCACATCAGACTATTCCATTACTCAGCCCATCTCACTGCTAATTCAAATCTTTTATTTCCCCCAAAGTGCAAGGGGTTTAAGCTCATGTCTCTGTCTGTTTAGGTGAGTGTATGCTATTTATTGAGCTAACAGTTACTAGCTGGATAAGAGTATTACAACCACTTTTTCATCTGGTTGTTTTGTGTGTAGGCAGGACCTATTCCAGCAAGAAACTACTTTTAGACACTTAAGATGTCTGATCATAGGGGAAGGATTGCTCAGTAGCAGTAGGCACTCTCTGGAGGCAGAAGTTGGGTAAATGTCTCCAAGAGCAGTGTCTGACTCAGAACACATTGGCATCTCCCATGCACCAGTTTAGGCAGTTCCCTGCCTACTGACTGTATTAGTTTTTATTGATTGTGTTTTAAGCTACTTATGTCCCCCCATTCATTGTATGGGAGTCTACATTGCTAATTCAGGCTTTGTGGATTGCAGTATTGTTCTGTGATTTTCTAGGTACTTAAAAATCAAGAGTGTTGCAACACCTAAGTCACTTTGTCCATCTGGGCCAAAATGACTTGCAAACTCAGCTACTGAGAGATCACCTATGTTAATTCCCACTGTTGGAAAGCCTAAACCTCTGGAATTCACTTCCTCTGGGGTGGCCTACCAAAGCTCAGATTAGGCAGCTGTGAGATTTCTTTGTTCAGACAGGCCTTTACTTGGCTGATGGGATTGCCATGGACGCGTGGTATGAGGAGTTTAATGTAATACATAGGTTAGGCAGATCATTCACCAGGTTTTAAATTGGACAGTCCTCTTTTTGAGTGATTTGTCCGCCATCAAATTCTGAGATAAAATCAGATGTGGATTTGTCTGGTATTGGATACAGGACAGGACACCACTTTGAATAGTATGCTGCTCCACCGGTGTGACCTTGCACACAATATGCATGCACGTATACCCATTTATACCAGCTGAAGATCTGGCCCTAAAGCATTTACAAATAATAAACTATTTACATGCCAAAGGTATGACCACTGTTTATAATCTAAAATAAATTATATGATAAGAATTTCTGTGTAATTTTTAAAACCATCTACCGTTACTAGTGTGGTATGGAAAATAATTTTCCAGGCTATGCAATGCTGCCGATTTAATATCTGAATGCACACATGGAAAAAGAATATTAATTGTGGGATGGATATTTTCCTTACAGATTATGCTTCAATCTTTTATCTTGTTAAGGGATGATTTGCTTGTTTTGTTTTCTCAATTAATGCAATTAGGCTAGTGGATTAGTATAATGGGAGTTTGCTCTGTTTCAGAAAGCGCACCACCAAAACTGTCAAGTATAATTAAATGTAACCAAATTGTACCCTGCTGTAGTAACAAATGTGCTGTTTTACCTAAGTATCTAATTTGTTATCTTTATGACCTATAATCTCTAATTAAGTGTCTGGAACCCTTTATTACAGTAGCTTAATCCATGACAAAAGAAGTAAGAGATTGTCAATATTCTTTGTAAATCACATTTATTGTTATATAGTTATAAAAATACACTTCATGCTTGGTGGATATCTCAACCCAGAATGATGTTTTTCGCTACTGGAGAGGAATTTGTTTGCTGGTTCAGTTATAAATGCGTGAAAAAAATTGTCACTTTAACAATGCTGACCTCTCACTTGACAAACTTCAACTTTCAATCATAGCTTTGCACTTGTAATTTCAAATACAGATTTGAATGTTTTGAAACTATACAAATCTGTCATACACACATGTATAGAGACAAGGTGAGTGAGAGAATATATTTTAGGGACCAACTTTTCTCAGTAATAGAGAGAAATTTTTGAGCTTACACAGAGCTCCACTTAAGGTCAGGAAAATGTACTCAGAGACTCACAGCTAAATATAAGGCAAAAGAATGTTTAGCAGAAATAGTTAAACACCTATTTAAAGGAACCACTTCATCTTAAAAGGTCCCTTGAAATATGTTAACTACTTACACAAAACACTCTGTTCCATGTTGTATTTAAATGTGACACTCTGAGTACATTTCCCAGACTTGATGTGGAGCTCAGTGTGAGATTGAAAGCTTGTTTTTCTCTCCAACAGAAATTGATCCAATAAAAGATCCTCATCTGCCTTGTATCCTGGGACCAACACAGCTAAATCAGTACTGCAAACCACATATTTGCACTTCTGTCTTCACTAAGGGCATAGGAGGATTCAGATCCGTGACCTTGAGATTAAAATAGTTTTCTCATGTTTTAGGCACAAAAAGAGGGAAAACTGGTGCCACAAAAAGGTGTTACTGGATTCTATTACATTGGATCAAAGCACTTATTTTGGGGAATCTACTGAATTGGTTCTCTGATGTAATGACTTGTTAGTGGAACTAGAAGAGAGCACCACTAATCCAAAGAGTTAAGAGAAATAAAAGCAAATGTACAGTGAAGTGTCAGAGCCAGATTCCATGGTGACAGGTAGCTGAGGCAGGCTTTGTGGAACTACACTTCCCAGAGCTCCTCCTGTGAGGAAAGGGAAGAGATTCTGAAAAATGTCGTGCAGAGTAATAATGTACTCTGGGAGCTGCATTTCTTTTAAAGCCCTCTGGATCAGGGGGTGTGGCTTTTACAAAGCACTTCCTGCTGTCAGAGGTAGCATTCCTTCTGCACTCACGGTACAGTAAGAGAAATGTGTGCAATTCAGTTGACTAACACCAGGGCTTAGAGCACAGACAGAATTAACCCGGAGGCAGATCTGATTGTTCATGAGCCCTGAGAGCTATTCAGTTCCTGAATTAATTATTGGCCAATAGAAAACATACGTCTTGTGGCTACAAGGAATTAAGAGGTAAAGTCTCCTTGTCTTCTTTGCATTTTATTATAGAAAGAAATTATTGCCGGTGGCACTCAGATTCTGAACCCTCTTCCAACTGCCCATGGTAGAGCAAAGTACAGAGGTTTTTTAATAAACTATACAGATCTGTACTTGAACATTATGCTGTGTTTGGTATTTTTACAGACTAGACTATCAAAATGTACCATTTCATAAAATCTTGCGGCAAATTAAATCGCGTATTATAAAGCCATAGTGCTCTCAAATTAAGTTTGTTAAAGTAAAGGGAGTTTTTTTCCATTTTTTAAATATTTAATACTTAAATGAAGTTATTATAAAAGGGTTGGAAGGGTGGTCCATAAAAAAGATGGCCTAAATTGAACCTTGCTGTAGTTCCACTGAAGTCAACTAAGTTACCCCAGAGATTAAATTTACCTGGTAATTTGATGAACATACATATGGTAGAATTAGGAGGTAGTAACATATCATAGCATCCAAACAAGGAAAAGGAGTAAAACAGACATGTTTTGCTGGCTGCCTGGGTCTTTCAGTATAATACTAGAAAAAATGAATCCCAACTGATTTGGAAATAATAGGGATGGAGAAATCGAAATCATAGCCTAGATCCTACTAGAGCCTGGCAGCTTTTAGCCCAACACGTCAAATCCGTTTGAAATCTGTTGAGACAACTGAGTTCTTTCAGTGTTTTCTTGTCATCATGTACACTGCAATATTTGTTGTAAGCACCCATTTCTGTGGACAAAGTGTCATACACGTGGTAATGGCTAGTGTAGCATAGCATGGAGCATCCACAGAATCTTCTTTCCATTGATTATCTCTCCATCTGTATAATGAGGCTAATGGTACTTACCTTCTTTTGTAAAAGGAAGTTGTATATAACAAGTTGTTATAGGTAACATTTCCTTTGAGGTAGTTGTCCTCCTGGCTTTTTCAAGTTGAGGGAAAGTGGGTTATGTAATTCCCTCAGCTAAAAGGGTTGTTCCTTTGGCACAAAAACATCAACTACCTAGAGCTTGACACAGCTGCAACTCCGATCCTCCATCTAACTTGGGGAATTTTCTTTTGCATATGATGTTTTGTCTTTAATTCTTCACTGTCACTATTGCATTCCCAATGTATTTTCGGGTTGCTGAGTAAGGATGTTCAATTTGATGAGCTATAACAGCTTTCTTTAGAAAACAGACAACATAGTAAGTGTCTAGATCATTAATAATCACTGAGACACACAAGTTAGGACAGCACAATTTAAACTTTGTTTACAGCAATTTCTGCAAGACCTTCTTGACAGACAAACGGTAAATATATATTTAAATATATAAAAGCTGAATTATACTGAAACTATCCTTAAAAAGTGTATAAAATTGAGGTAGGATAATGAAGTTCTTGGTGTGTGGATGATAGCTAATGCAAAATATAACAGTATTTTAGCAAGTATGCCCTTAGCATCCCATGCACTCTACAGAAGAGAGAAATATTTCTTTTTACATTGGGACATTGTCCCTTTTTAAATTCATTCATGGACATTCATTACACTGCACATTGTGCTTTTGTTTTAGTCGGAGGAAGCTTCTCTAAGGTTCTCGTGATAGCTATGATTTATCAAGGTGTATGCAGAAGAGTGCCCTCTCTGTGGTACAGGTTACACTCCACCTATGTTAGAAAAATGCGGTAAGTTCTTATTCAATATGTGTTAGAGTGAGAAGTCAGGAGTATGGTGCTCGTGTATCTGATGAGCCATACATGTATGTCCTTGGTACTGCATCTGGAGCTAAACCAGTGATAATACAGTGCACTGGACTTCACAGCCCTGTCTATACAACAGTTGTCAAAAGGACAGATCCCTTTCAGTAGCTCTGAAAACTGCAGAAGACAGATTAGCTGATGTCAATACCTATTGTAGGAAAGCATGCAAGCAGTGAAATATCTAAAGCAGTCTTAAAATGAAGTGTTGAACATGATAAACAATGCCTAAACTAGTTCACCAACAGTTTTAGTGAGAGTGGTCCTGCTTTTTTTTTTTTTTTTGCAGGGGGTTGTACTAGATGACCTCATGAGGTCCCTTCTAGCCCTATGATACTATGACTTTTATTACCGCTTCAACAAGTTGGAAGGAAGCAATTTCTGTTACCCAGTATCAAATACAATTCATTTCCCCTATTTAGGCATAGTCCAACATGAAGTGTCCTTTTTCAAGACATGAGATTGATCTTTACCTCCTGAGTCAGCAGTGCATCGATAGCCTTATATTGCTCAGTGATTCAGTCATCAAAATTGGAAACTGTGTTGACTGACTGACGAGAAGACATTTCCAGCCTTCCTTATTTGTAAGAGCAGTCAGTCACTTAGAGTCTCTAAAAGTGGGAAGGTACAGTAAAAATGAGGAGTAGGATCCTCAGACATCTGAGACCCTTTGTGAAACATTCAGACATCTATTGTATTTCTGCACATAAATTATTGTGTTTAAAAAGAGAGGGCATATATGTGAGGACTGGGTTATAGTGTGTCTTCAGCTGCTTGTGAGGTGTTGGTGAGTGCATCATTGTTCTGTCTTTGCCTATTCAGTCACTACCCACCAGCAACTGGCTCCTTGCTCTGCAAAGCTCTGGAAGTATCAGGAGCATGAAAGATGCTATACCACGTGTTCTGTTCTATTCTTCTTGTTCAAAATGAGTGTACCATTCCCTGATCTTGTGATGATTCTTTTCCAACTGCAGATACTTATCTGAGCTAAAGGAAGATGATATTATTTGTAGGCAAGCCCAGAGCTCAGGAACATTCTACCTCTTTCACAATCTCTCTCCATTTCTGCAAAAGGTTGGGAGTGTGTACTTGGCCCCACAGATAAGTGTAGCAGGTAAGTTGGCAGTCAAGTAAACATCTTCTAGATTAATCAGCCAAAATAATGCACACCTGAGTTTCTTCCACTAGTCAAATTTTATTTGGTATCATGTCTATTGTATCTTTATCTTTATCTCAGGTTGATCATGATGAAGAAAAGGGACATCTATTAAATCATTCCGGAGTGTGGTCTCTAGTTTATGTTCAAATTATTACTTATTAACGTCAGATAACTGCATTTAGGGTAATCCTTTAAAGACATGGTACACTGACATGAGATAAACTGAACTAATTCTTTGCAAGTTTATGTAGTAGCTACACATATCTAATCCATTTACTAATACATATTTAAAGGCAATATTTAAATCAGTTTTAAATATTTGTGGTCATTTCCTTTGAAGCTAATGATTTGTAAGTGAGATATACACTTGGCAAGAAAGGTGGAGAGTATTTGGTATAACCTGGGAGAGTTTCTTTGGTGAAAAAACACTGAATCCATTCAGGAACACAGATAATTTTAGGGGCAAGGTACACTATAGGTTGCCCGGCACTAGACTGTATGCTTCTCTTGCAGCATAGTTGTGGTCCAAAAGCCAGTGGATAAATTAGATTCTGAGTTTCCACCTTATTCCTTCCGTTGTAGACTCACCACATACTCATTTCCTCCCTCACACACATGTGAGGTTGTCTTGGGGCTGTACTCTTCGATGGGGAGGTGGAATGGGTTACCACTCTTGCCATATCAAGGGATTGTTATCAACAGCTCTGTAAGTTGGATGTTTCAAGGTTCTTGTTTCAAGATTCAGTTTAACACCTTTTTCAACAGCCATAGCAAATCCCTTCTGTGGTTTGTCCTAGTTCCACTGGCCTGGGCTATAGGAGTCCTAAAGATTAAACCTGTTTTGTTTTAGTAAACGATTATCACAGTTTTCTCCTCCCTTTTCCTGTTTTTTTAAAGAAATTAAAAGGGTGCTGGGGAAGTTCAAACAGGATGAACAGAAACTAGAGGACTCAGTGCTGATTGGCTGTTCAGAAGAATGCACAGCATACTTTGCCCTGGATCTAGGTTAGTGCCTCCTTTTTTATCTTACCAATTAGCTACTATGTTCACTTAAATCTACATGTAAAGGAATCTATGCACACTGATGGTGATAATCGAGGAGAGCACTTTTCAAACTTTATTCCTTGGTATGCAGCTGAGAAAAATCATTTATGCCTGTGACCCACAATTACATCTTTGAGTAACACATTTCAGCCTTTCAGCAATGGCAGCAGGGGGTGCCATGACCCAGTATATGAGGGCCCTGACCCTAAGTTTGAAAACCACTGCTCTAGGCAGCAAGCTTAGCCCATGGTGGGTGAGAAGTTGCCCCTGAAGTCAGTCCTCTCCCAGCCTTGATGAGAACTATGACATCACTGGGGAATTATTATATAATGTTATTACTTCTTTCTTTGATTTTAATAAAATTGGTATGTTCATAAGCCAGAACTTTTGGGGTTTGTATTATTACTGAAGTAATGTCATCTCCCTACGAACATGAGTCTTGTCCCCAGCCCTATGGGAGTGTTCAGGAATTGAACATTCTTAACAGGAACAATAAGGGGAAGTGGGGAGGGTCATAACTGAGATTTCTGATTCCCAGATTTATTCAATTCCAGGATCCTTGGAGAAATCTGCCATTGAATCTGAATTCAAGGGGTCATTTACCAAGTTGCAGAACGCTTTATTTCAGCTAGATGGGAAGGATGCACCGTTGCTGTCCTCGGTATGAAATAGGATATTACATTATAGAAACTGTGATTGCTTGTATCAGATCTCCTGCTCACAATCATTAATTTTACATATATTGTGGCAATATCTAGAGCAGTGGTTCCCAACCAGTGTGCAGGGGCACACTGGTGTGCCATGGCAACACCCAAAGTGTGCCACGAGGATCCACGAGAGCTGGAGTTAAAGTTCCCTCCCTGCTCAGCCCAGCCACCAGGGCTGTCCAGGGCTGGGAAAAGGCAGGGCTTAAAGTAAGGAGGAAGGCACTGGAACACAGTTCCAGGACCCCCTATTTTTAGGCAGGCAGCATTCCTGTCCCCTAATAATAGAGGAAGGCACTGGAATGCAGAGTTCCAGGGGTCCCCCTAAAAATAGCAGGAGTAGCCCAAATGCAGAGTTCCGGTAGCGCCACCTTAAACCTGGCTCCACCTTAAACCTGGCCCAGCCAGCAGAGAGCTGGGGGAGGCCAGGAGTGTGTGAATCTCCCCCTGCAGGGTAGTGCAGCTTGTGTCAGCCAGCCTGCAAACAGCCAGGTAAGGGCTTTTGGGGGGAGAGCTGCAGGGGGTTGAGTGGGGCAGGTGTGTGTGTGTAGCGTGGGGGGGAATGGATGTGTAGCAGAGGGTGTGTAGCTGGGGGTATGGGGTGGCTGTCTGGCTGGGGGTGTGTGTAGCTGGGGGGTACAGTGGCTGAGTGTGGGGGTGTAGCTGGGGGCTGGAGGGCTAGTTCTGGCCCCTCAGTGATGGGAGGGTCCATCACAGGCAGCAAGGGGCTGGGGAAGGGGACAACAGGACCCACTGGGGTGGGAGGGAACAGGTGAGGATTTGCCCTGGGTGGCAGGGAGCCACTGTGGAGAAGGGGAAAGTGGGTGCTGCACCATGCTCCCCTGCCCTACCTTCCCACTCCCCAGGTTCCCCCTGCCCCCCCCACAAAGCCACTCTTGTTCTCCCTTCCTCTCTCCTCTCTTGTTGCCCTTGTGCTGTTCCCCACATGGCTGCCCTTGTCCTCTTTTGCCACCCCTGCCTTGCTCTGCTCCCCATTCTCACTCCTGCCACTGCAAACGACTCCTGACCTCCCCTGTTTTGCCACCCCTGCTCTGCTACCCCTACAACCCCAGATAGCATTTCCAAAACACTGTGCCATGGTTCATGAATATTCATAAGTAATTTAAATTAATTTGAACATTCATGGATTTTTTTTATTGGTGGTGTGCCTCAAAAAATTTGAAGGTATCAAGGTGTGCCACAGCAGCGAAAAGGTTGGGAACCACTGATCTAGAGGCCTCTCCAGTTTGTGGCACATTGTACCAGGCACTGTACATAGTAAATGACAGTCCTGGTCTGGAAGACAAGTCATAATAGGTTGGTGTAACAAAGAAGTGAGTGGCTGGGGAAAGCGGGCAGAATAACAGTATAACTGTAATAAGCTGATTTAACGTGGACTAACTCTATTCCCACTTTGTAAATGTAACAAACCAATCAGGAGCAATAGTCACAGTAATGACAACTTACCACCTGTCTAACCACTATCAAACAGCAGTTTTCTGTATGCATCCCAGCAGAAGTTAATGTTAAAGTGCAGTTTGAAGGAGGATAAAGTGGTGTTCTTATTATGCTGTTCTCCTTTAAAACTACTCCTCTGTGAGCCATTTCTCTGCAGATAGCCTAGCTTATTTTTGGAAGTCTCATCAAAAGGCATGTGTCCTAAAATCAGCTCCCTTAGCCCATAAATAGAAATAGCTCACCATTCCCCATTCTGAAAGATTTGCTGTACTTGTGCTATATAGCAGGAAAGTGATCTGGTCTAAACATTACTTAGAGGAACTATTCGGTTCCAGCTGTTGTTCCTAGTCAGTCCAACTTTTTTCTTCTCCTCTTCTAGACTTGCTGAAAAGGATTGTAATTTAGATTCAAAATGAGGAGTTTGAAACACTGTGGCTGTGTCTACATTGCAAAGCTTGGGTTGGATTTCCTTAGTCCCAGCTAAGCAGTTCCTGGTTAGCTCAAACTAACCTGAGATTAGTTTGAACTAACTGTGGCTTTTTAGTTTGAACTAGCTGCACTTACTAGTTCAAACTGGCTTTTTAGTTTGAACCAGTAAACACACTAGTTCAAACTAATGGCTTAGTTTGAACTAAAAAAGTTCAAAGTAAGCCATTAGTCCAGGTCTACACCGCAGTAGTTCAAACTTAAAAGTTTGAACTAAGTGCTTAGTCTGGACTAACCATTCAAACTTACTAGTTCGGTCTAAGTTTTGCTTAGTCTGAACTAAGAAATTTTTGAGTTTGAAGTAGGCAAAGCCTAGTGTAGGCCCATACTAAATTAGTTCAGACTGAGCTTGCTTTATCTGGACTAATTGGCTAGAGTAGACATAGCCTGTGTGACTGCAGCCACTTTTCAAAGCTGCTCCTTCATTTCATGTGCTTTTTCAAGACCACCTATTTGATGAAGTTGGATTTGACACAAGGATGCATGCTAGAGAAAAGATGGCAACATATCTATTGCTCAAGGAAAATGGAACAGCTGCATTAATTGAGTCCTATGCTCTGATGTAACTTTATTGTATTTCTTTGCTGTTTATAGGCTCAGGCCCTTCTTCGTTGGCATGACACCCATCAGTACTGTAGCAAAACTGGGCAGCCTACCAAGAAGAACCTAGCTGGCAGCAAGCGTGTTTGCCATACCAATGGAATAATTTATTATCCACAGGTCAGCATCTGAATAGTGGGACAACTGACACGTGCTCACAGTGGTAACTAGCCAAAATTTTTGGACTTCACAGAAGGGAGTTTGTGAAATTCAAGAGCAAGAGCTTTGTATTTACTTGTGTCCTTTTACTTTGTTTGTCCAATGTCCTCTGAATTCTTCTAGACCAGTGGCTCTCAACCTTTCCAAACTCCTGTACCCCTTTCAGGAGCCCGATTGGTTTTGCATACCCGCAAGTTTCACCTCACTTAAAAATTACTTCCTTACAAAAATAAGACGTAAAAATACAACAGTGTTACGGTACACTATTACAGAAACATTGCTTACTTTCTAATTTTAGCTACATAATTATAAAATACATCAAGTGGAATATAAATATTATATTTATATTTCAGTCTATGGTGTATAGATCAGTATAAACAAGTCATTGTCTATATGAAATTTTAGTTTCTGCTGACTTCACTAGTGATTTTTATGTAGCCTTTTGTAAAACTAGGCAAACATCTAGATCAGTTTGGTGTACCCCCTGAAAGACCTCTTCCAAACCCTCAGAGGTAGGTGTACTCCTAGTTGAGAGCCAGTGTTCTAGATAAATCAGTGACAATAAGCTGTGTTCACAAGTTATGCAGGTTTTTGTGTAACAGTCAGTGTGAACTCTGATTCCCAGTTGCTTTGGTGTTTGGTATGTTGTCTAGATGTCCCCAGTGGTTATCATTTTGGTGTCTGATGGGAACCGGTGTCTTCTTGCACGACAGGCGTCATTTCCAAAGGGGATGTACAGCGCTTTGGCTGGCTTCTGTGATGTGGGTAAGGAAGGATTTGACCTAGCGTTTTGCACTCTTGGGTTTGATAACAGGACAGCGAGCTGTACTCTGGAACATTTGAGTCTAGGAACCAGCCGAGAGCTGTAGCTCCCCTGTTCAGTGGGAAAAGAACATGGATGTTGCTAGAGTAGTCTTGCTGATCCAGCTGATGCATGAAATTAGGGTGTTTATCTGAAGATGAGTAGGAGCTCTAAAAGGAGTAAATGTAGGGACTTTGATCAGATCCACGTTTGAGACGTTTGAATTAAAACTTCGGGACGTAATTTCTTCCTGGGTGGTGAAGAGTGGCTGTACTGGGGAACTTACAAGAAAAAATATGATGCTTTTAGTGACTGGGAGTGAAAGTGACTTAAAAAATGAGTCAGGGTAGCTTATTCTATCTATCTACAGTACATACTTATATGGCCCCTACCACCTCATTCTCAAAGGATATGTCTATACTTACACTTTAAATTGAAATAATAACAATTGTTTCAATTTAAAGTAGTGCATGTCTACACTAGCTTTTCTTATTTCGAAATGCAGAAATCCCTCATTTCAAAATAAGGAATGGTCATTTTGATATAATAAAACCTCGCTTTAGATCAAAATGACAGTTAAATAAAAATATTTCAAAATAATGCAGTGTAGCCATGTTATTTTGATTTATCTCTTATTTCAATTTAACACTTTTTGCCCTTCTCCCTCCCAGGGTGCCTTCCTCCTTCTATATATTGGGTAGCAGCATGGCCCATCTTGCCACACCTCCCATGGTGCTCTTCTCCTGAATTGAACTAGCAAGTCCCTTCCATGGACTGCTAGGTCAATTTGGGTTTCTAGTGGGGACATGTTAAATTGATTTAACTTAAATCAATTTAATGATTTTTATTTTGATTCAATTAGATCAATTTAAAGTAAATCGATTTAACAATCTAAGTGTAGATGTAGCCTAAGTGTTTTAGATGCCTAGGAGAGGTATCCAGAATGACTCATCTCACAGAGGTTGATGTGACTTGGAAAGTCAAACCTAAAATTAGTAGGGTATGTCTACACAGTAACTGTTATTTCGAAATAACCCATTTTGAAATAACTGATTTCAAAATAAAATCCTTATTTTGAAATAAGTTAATTTGAATTAAGGGAAAGCCTGCTTTCAAAATGGCTGTTATTTCAATCTGTTTATTTCGAAATAAGGCCATTCGGACACGTTGTTTCGAAACGTGTCCAAATGCCGTTGTTTTGAAACAACTGTTTTGAAGCAACAGCTGTTTCACTTTCCTGCTAGGTTTAACGGTTTCAAAACAACCGTTGTTATTTCAAAACAACAGGTCCAGTTGTTTCGAAATAATGGTACATCGTGTGGACATGAGAAATTTTTTGAAACAACAGCTGTTTTGAAATAAAACTCACGTCTGAACACAGCTGTAGTGATCATCTGCCCATTTCTGTGTAGCAGAAGGATATTTTCCTACCCAAGGAAACGCCTGCCAGCAACCCCCTACCTGATACAGGGCTGTTCTTACCTAACTTGTTTCCAGGTGAGACTCTGGAGGAGACTATCCGACGGGAAGTGGCAGAAGAGGTGGGATTGGAAGTGGAGGCACAGTGGTATTCTGCTTCTCAGCACTGGCCCTTTCCCAACAGCTCTCTCATGATAGCTTATCATGCCAAGGTGCAACCACAGCAGACCAAGGTGAAATTTTGCCTTTCTCAATCCCCATAACTGCTGCATTGTCAAATACTTTTAAGTGTGTCTATTAGTGCTAGCAAAGTGAGTCAAAGACCCTTTCTAAAGCTTGAATATAATCTTTGTTTCAAATATGAGATTTATTTTGCGCTATTATGTGCATGACCCATCATCCAAATCCAAATACACCCTATTGTGGCTTCAGCCTCTGCAGGTCAGGCCCTGTTCTCCATTGATATCCTGTTGCTAAATGAATACATTGTGGTTTGTTCTGTTTCTTGGTCATCCTCTAGTACCACTAATTTTACTGGCAACACATGGTCAATGCATTGTTTCATCACAGATATTTAAAATATAAAGGCTGTCATTATTTTGGAAGTAAATTTTAAAAACTTTTAAAGTAAATTCCATTTTGGTGTAAGGTACTGGACTGATGACTCCTGAGATATGAAGTCTTGATTGATCCACCAACCAGGCATTGTGTGGTGCTAGTTTCCCTTAACATGCCTCTCTTGATCCAGGTTTGTGGCTGAGTAGTTTTTCTCCATTCACACTGAGGACTTGCGCCTTTTGTAGAGACTGCCACCCTGGGAACAGTTATGATGTGAATGCTATGTATTAGCTAGACTTGATTTCATATAAGCCACTAAACCTCACTTGCAGGGTGGGTTGGACATTTATTTTAAATGCCTGGCAGCCAGAGCTTGCTTTAACTCTAACCTATCACTTCCCCCTTCAGGCAAGATGGGGAGAACTCTTTCCCAGACAATCGTAGAACACATTGGAAACCAGAACTCATTAGCCTTTGTTAATAGAAAGTCCTGTAAATACTAAGTAGCTGTTTTTTAAAGCTATTTACTAGCCTTCATATATTTTTAATCCTTTCCAGATCAATATGAACAAACTGGAGTTGGAAGCAGCCAGCTGGTTCAGCCTGGAGGAGGTGGTGGAGGCACTCAGGAGGGAAGTTAAGCCTGTGAAACAGCAGAATGGCAGCTTTCCACTTTATCTGCCACCCAAGTGGGCCATAGCTCACCAACTGATTCAGGAGTGGGTTAAGCAGCAGCAGTAGTCTGTGCCTGTTTAGGCATATTTAGTCTAGCTAATATTTCAGAAGATAAAAAAAGGACAAGTTCACAAAGCAGTGACCCCGACAGAATGGCTGACAAACTATCTTACATTCATGTATACCAGGGAGCACATATGCTTTTTTGGATAAGTTCCAGCAACTATGATACTCGTGGAGCTATCACTGAGGTAGAATACCACAAGTTCCAGTAACTCTAAAATAATTTAAAAAACCCCCAAAAGCTCACACCACTAGACAGATGCATCATGGAACCAGCTACAAGCCTTTACAATAGACATCAGAATGGTCAAAGTCTGCTGTGTGTCTGTACTAGATTTCTCTTGGGATAAAGGATTCCACTCATTTCTGTCTGTTTTACCCCCTCAGAAATCTCTGAAGTCCCACAACAGAGCCTCACTCTTTTCAGAGGAGGACCTGCATGCAGTTTAATTAGTTTGATGTTCTGGAAGAGCCCACAAGACTCAAAAGATAACAGGAAGTGATGAAAGCCTGAGAAACTGCTTTTCTTCCTCGGTCCTCTTGCTCCATGCATTATTTAGCTGCAGAACATTTCTGTGGTGCAGAAGGTCTATTAGAAACTGAGTCCAGTTATATGGTTCAAGTGCTTGGCTGGATACTTTTCCTGAGAATTAGACAGTTTAATAGAAAATTCCTCCCATCCCTCAAAATTTTCTGCATTTTATTTTAGTTAGTAAAATGTTTTGAGTTGTCTGAAGTTGATAACAGGCTTATTGAAGCTTTTCCTGTTGTGGCCCTGAGCGCTGCAGTTGCCTTTGGGGTGGAGGGATGGGAGCTGTTTCTCAGACTTTCATATGTATTTAAGAACAGTACTTAGAAAAGCAGTTCTGCCTTCACTTATATGTCAGGACCAGTATTCACACTTTTGTTTGCTTGAGAGTTTGACAGTGTAATAATCAGAGCAAACTGTGAAGCTGTTCCTGCACTAAGGACACCTGATGTTGACTGCTAGGAAAAATAACACAGGACTGTGAATCAAAGTCTTGACAAGTAAGTGAAGGAGGAGCCTTTTATATACTTATGTGAAATTAACTAGATGATACGAGACAATGTTCATATGCCTAACTTAAATGTTTTGCTACTTACCTTTAACTGATTTAACTTAATGGTCAATGCATTGTTTCATCACAGATATTTAAAATATAAAGGCTGTCATTATTTTGGAAGTAAATTTTAAAAACTTTTAAAGTAAATTCCATTTTGGTGTAAGGTACTGGACTGATGACTCCTGAGATATGAAGTCTTGATTGATCCACCAACCAAGCTTTTCAATTCAGTAAAGAAGCAAAATGTTGAATGTCTTCCAGTTAAACTTTTATTATAGGTGAAATTGTTTAGATGGGGCCCATGTACAAATACTGTTGGCACAAAATCATTTTTCAACAACACAGCTGTGATAAGTAGTTCAAACAAACAAAACCTGCCAAGTTTGGTCATGAACTTGCTTTCAAATATAATGGTGTTGAGAAATGCTTCTGAGAATTTCCAACACTGCCTAGAATAAAGTAAGTGCAACTTAAAAA
This sequence comes from Podocnemis expansa, assembly GCA_007922195.1. NCBI lineage: Eukaryota > Metazoa > Chordata > Testudines > Podocnemididae > Podocnemis > Podocnemis expansa. The sequence goes on along the minus strand of ML681981.1, from coordinate 20,129,292 downwards.
AAAAAAAAAAAAAAGTTACTTCAACCAAGTTGTACTTTTGCAGGTCTTTATTTAAATAAGTTAGAAAAATTCTTATAGAAAAATACATTAAAATATGCAGGCTGGTAAATCTACAATTCTCCATTATCTGAAGAAATCTATGTACTTTTCACTAGTACTCATTCAGGCTGCTTACCCTCAAGGATTTATGCACTGGAAACTGGAACAGGTCACGTAGGAAGGTGGCGGAATCTCCATCCTTAGAGGTTTTTAAAGCTTGGCTTGACAAAACCCTGGCTGCAGTGATTTAGTTGGGTTTGTCCTGCCTAAGCAGGGGGTACAACTCACTAGATGACCTCCTGAGGTCCCTTCCAAATGTAATCTTCTATGATTGTATGAAACTGTCTGTGGGTGGGTGCTTGTTGGGCAGACAGATGTGTTGTGGATATCAACAGCACAAAGCACAAGAGAAGAAGGTACTATTGCTGGCATGTAATCTCTTCTATATCCTTCCTGACACGGTAGCATTTCAAAAGAGTATGCTTCTTATCTGCATTTTAGCTGCTAAACCCAATCCCCATTAATGGCTAAAAGGGTTGAAAAAGGTTGTGGGTAGCAAAGGAAAAAAAGTAAGACCTGGAGTCTTCCCACAATGACACCATCACCTAGATTGTGACCTTTATGTTGGAGACACAGCTTTTAAGACAGAGAGATATGTATTCTAATCAAAACAGTCCTCATGATCTTTTAAAATATACTAGAGTAAGAGAAAATTGTACTTTATTTCCAGGGCAACTTTTTGCACAAATCGTACTTAAGTATTTTGTGCACTCATCTAAAATCATGCAAAATGTCTCAAAGTGCTGAAAACTGCAACAGTTTATATGGTCTACCATTCCACTGTTGCTCTTTGTGCTTCTACTCCCATCCAGAAACGTTTTCTGATCCAGGATAACAGATTAATACATTGTGCTGCTAATTCATCTAGAGTCAGTATTTTCAGGTAAATGCACTCCCATACTTTGTAGGATGTTAGAGGCAGGTCCTGCAAGTCCAGCTTGAGCACTGTACGACTCCAGCAGATTTGTCACTAAGTTCAGATCTAAATCCACAGGGGTAGAACTAGTATATGTTTCATCAGAGTCATCTTTTAAGGCACAGTCAGCATCCTGAGACAGAGATTCTTCAGCAGAACTAGTCTGTAGCACATGCAGAGAGTAAATTTTAAAAAAGACATTTGTTTACACATAAAATTGTTTACATATTAAACTGTTTACATATAGATTCTTTATGACAAATCACTGGTGGTACATGGAAAAGGAAATACAGCAGGAGATACTCCTGACTAAGACAGAATAGCTGTCAGATTGATCTCTTAAACCACAAGAATTACTCTTCACAATCAAGGCAGGAAACAAAAATATCAAAACCACACCAGTGAGTTAAACAGTTTAGAGTCTAGTATGTCCCACCCAATTTTGAAGGACAGGAGCTCATGAACCAAACGATCAATCACACTATCTGAGCCATCATGCAAAAATCCCAGGGAGAAGGATATGGAAAATTATGGGGCCCTGCTTGGGAGTCATCTAGGGCTTCCATAGCTGCAGAAGATCATTAAGCAGCTGCTTTTACTAGTAAAAAGCAGAAATGAAGCCTGATTAGGACCCACTGTGGAGACCAAAAGTTTAGCCTTTTTATATAAGGAATCAGTCTGTGGTTTAGCTATAGCGCCCCTTGTTTGCATACAGGATCTTTCTTTGGAAAGAGCACATATTCAGAGGGCAGAAACAATTCGCCAAAAATGCTTTGATTATTCTTCTACTCCATGTCTTGTCTTTCATGAAAGGAGGTAAATTACAAAAAACCCAAAACATACATACCATTCTCCTCTGGGTAACAAAGCTTTTACCAACATTGGTGTGTGTCAGTTCCCGGTCCATCTCATTCATGTATGATCGGAGACTTCCCATCATTTCATTTGGCAATTCCTTTTCCTTTTGACCATGGGCTTCAGAATCTAAGTCTTCATCGCTGTCCAAGAACTCAAACTGCTCTTCTTCCTCCAGATCATCTGAGTCCAGCTCTTCTGAGTCCATCCCTATAAACAAATAAATTCAATGCAGTCTATTTGGATGGTGAGGACACAGAGGACCACGTTAACAAAGAAACTAGCTCTCACCTAAAATTCTGTCTAAAGCATTTGTGAAAGAGTTTACATCAAAGGTGACACAGGCCTCAGCAGATGACCTGAAATTTAAGAAGAAATACTCCATAAATACATTCTCTTATACATCTAGTGTGGTATCCTTTGGTAAGAACATTTGGCATCAACCACAGAAGTGTTAGGAGTGAAAAGTTTGGGGTGCTGACCTGGGGACCTAGTGGTAGCACAATATTTGCCATCCTCAAGGGTTTAGCCATAGGTACTGAGAATGACAAAGGAAGCTGACTCAGTGGGGTGAAGAGTGAACGTCTCACACTGCTCCCTGTTGGGTGAATTGGATACCCATCAACTCAAGAAAGACATGATATCACTGTTCTTCTCGAGAGAAGAGGCGGCATGTGGTGCTATGCAAAGCCTTGGAAGGAATTTCTGGGATTTGGAAGACCCTGCCTGGGGAGAACACATCTGAGCCTGAGTCACCCATAGATGAGATCAGAATACTGTTTGAGAGAGAATCTAAAAAAGCAACTGCATACATGATCAAAGTCAAGCTCTTACAGTTTAAAGCAGGTAGAAAAAGAAGGAGGCTCTTAAGACGTAAAGACCCACTACACTCTGAACATCCATAATGCTGAAACAGAAGCACCACTGCGCTCTAAAAGTAAGAGGTGGTGGTTAATGTTTACACTGAACATCTTCCTCGGTATAACAAAAGCTTAGCAGCTGTAAGCAAGTGTGAAAATAGTGAAGCATCTAGATTCTACAGTGAGGATTGTCTTCATTTTGTGGATTGTTTTGTTTTAGAATGTGCACCACTGTCTTCTCCATTCCTTTCTTTAAGAATGTGAAGCACCTCCTGATTTCTTAGATATAAGAAAGTATGTGCTATATACTAATACCATGCTGCTGTTCTGTACTACTCACATGGTATGTTTGCCTCAATGAATTCTAAGGTACTACACCTAAAGCATCACCCTCATCTTAAGATGTCTGGCACTCCTGACAGTCATAAATTATAATCTGTGGCTACGTGCAGCCTGATTAGCCACATTTTTAGCAATCTGCTACTGTCAGAAAAGTTCATAGTAAGACAACCATCCTCAGAAGTATACAAGCCAGAACACCAAGTTATGGGCAGCAGGAAACTTAAGATAAATGGATTCCAACATAAAACTGAAGTGACAGTTTTGGAAAATAAGACAGCTTTCAGGTATTTTTTGCTCATACCTGCTCAATATGCTACAAAAGTGTATATAAATGAAGAATGTGATTCTGCTTCAGAGTTCTAGTGACATTAAATAATTCAAGCTTTGCTATATGGTTTGAAGAGGAGAGGGCAGAATGCTTACTAGAATCACAGCATTACTAAAAAGGTTTGCAATGTAAGAAAGTAATGCACCACATATCTATATCATGTATTTAAACAGATACCATGGAGTTTCTGCTCCTTCATGTGTTGAGACTTTGGATATAAAAGCCTTCATGCTTTCGGTGACCTCTGCCAAATCAAACTTCTGATCTTCCTCATTTCTGCCTTGTACCTCACCCAGGATCTGATCCAGAGCATCTGGAGAGATCTCCAACCAACTGTCATCTAAAATAATAGAAAAGGAACATCTGTCAATTTACAAGATCAAATCTGGAATACTGTCACTTTAAAAATGGGGAAATTATTAATCAGAAAAATGCAGGTTAACAAAATACATAATTTATTGTAAATCAGGAATACTTTATATGGAGAATCTGAAATGTCTGATAATGAAAAAAGCTATGAAGGGGTTGGTGGTGGTGGTTACTGGACACATACTTCTGATACTGTTTTATCTTACGGGGCCAACAGACCAAGTCATATTTGATGGCTCATGCAAAGTGAGCTGAAACTGAATATATATAGATACTGTACTTCTGTAAGCATTTATTATATAAAAAGGAGGGTCTAATTTCCTGACACCACTTCACTCACCATCCTCAGGAGGAAGAGAAGCAGCTTCTTTTTCAAGTTCATCCAAATTCAAGGGCAACTTTTGTAGCAAGGTCAAGATTTCTTCACCTGGACTCACAGTAACAGAGCTAAAAGGAAAAATCCCTTATGTCTGTAAAATCCTATGAAATCAAATTGAACACACAGACATTAACAATATCAGTTTACAGTAACACTTACCTTTCAGGCTTGATAACAGACTGCTGAAAGTAACTCTCTGCCATATGCAGCTGTTCCAGATATTTAGCAGAGCCTTCAAGCTCTCCCTGTTTAAAAGAAAATCACCAGCATTAGTGCATCAAATTCTTCCTCAACTTCCTCTTCATAGCAGTGCCCAGAAGAACTACCTTTGTAGTGAAATGGTGGATATCATAATACATAACAATTATTGGCTTGCATACATTGGTTCTTAAGGACCAAATCCAGTTAAGTGCAGCCTTGAGTAAGCAGGAGCAAGTAAACCAGTGACAGTAGCAATGGTAGTCTGAAATGTTGTTTTGCCCTTGTTGGCTGCAGAATATTAGAGACACAAGACAGGTGAGGTAATACCTATTATTGGACCAACTTCTATTGCTGAAAGAAACTTTCAGGGTTACCTAGACATTCCTCATGCACCATGTCTCTCTAATAACAATGATGTAACACACTACTTTTTCCACTTACAAACAAATGCAGGAAACACATATACATTTTGTTAATGGCAGGGCATGAATTAAAAAGCACACACACCAAAAGAGTGCCATACAGGACTATACTTGATTCTATACATAAAGAAATCAGGGGATGCAAAGTTATGATTCCCACAGCAGCAACCAGACTGAAGGTATTTATGTAGAACAGAAAATGAGCAGGGAAACAGCTGCTGCAAGAACCACAGATAAATTTTCTGAAGTTCATCCGCTTACATTCTTAAGTGCCATGTTGCAGGAGTGTATTTTATTTATTTATTTGTTTGTTTTGCATTTAATAATATTATGCAAACATATTAAAAGAGTTAGTTAAACATTTTAGGACCTGTCAATTTAACCTACAAAACAAGGAATGACAGCTCAGGATTAAGAGACTTTAAAAAAAAAAAAATTAATCTGTTACAGGATAGCACAAGAATTAACATGCAGGTGTTAAATGCCAAAATCATTACAAAACTATATTGACTATATCATATTTCTGTTTTCAATATATGCAAATAAAAGCACTTGCCATTTTGTCTTCCTTCTTTAAGTCTATATTCTTATTCATCATAGACAGAATTTAATCCTCAAATCCTACAGTATCTTTTCATTTGTAAAGACACTTCGTTCTAAACCAGGTGTGCCCAAAGCGCAGCCCATGGGCCACACGCATCCTGCAAAGGACTGTTCTGTGGCCCGTGAATCAAAATTTTAACTGGGTCAGTAAGCTGGAGAGCCAGAAACAGAAAAAATCCAGCACTGTGGCAGGGAACAGCCCCAGCCTAGGCTGGGATTTTTGACATCTCCCACTCTGAGCATGCTCAGGATGGGAGCCCCAGCATGTGGTGTGGCCTCCAGAGTGGTGAAAGCTGGCGGCACAGGATGCGGGTGGGGGCGACTGAATCCATCTGGTGGAGGGGATCCAGATCCATCCTTAGCCACCATGGTTAGGGAGCAGCAGCTTAGCTCACAGCTCCTGCCACTTGTATGTTGCGTAGAATGCAAAAACAACCAGTTTTGGAATTTTGCGGCCTGTGGGCCTGCACCAATCAGGCTCTGCAGCTCCCATGTATGAAAACTTTGGACACCCCTATTCTAAACTGTTTGGTGAAGGTGGGAAGAAGGAAAGAAAAGGTATTTTATACAGAATTTAGGAGGAGTCTCTCCCATGACATTAGCTGATCTTTCATGATGACAGGCATTATATCCTTCACCCTCTACCTGAAGCCTTCAATAGATCCTGACAGAAATTTGAGAGTTTGTTTGGTTTTTCCTTGAGTTACACACAGAGACAGAGACAAGTCCTTACCTTGAAATAATTGTTTTTCTTCAGGCTGTTTAAGAAGCCAGTCCAAAGGGGGGTGTTTAATACTTGCGTCTTGGAATTAGGAGAAAATTCATTGCATTTAGAACATAATATTTCAAAACCATGAGCCTATAAAAGAGAGATGCAGGAAATGTTCTTAAACATGACATTTGTTGAAGTTTTCTTTAAATGAGTTCACACAAAGGTTCTGACTCTGCCACAAGAGAAATGATTTGATGTTTGCTCCCTTGGACATGATGGCCTGGGAGTACTACGAAAACAAAGTTCTCAGCTTCTAGAATAGCAAGAAGGTGATCCATGACTAGGGAACCTAGACATCTGTTTTCGGAGGGGTGGGGGGGTGGAACGTGCTTTTAAAGAGAATCTTCCACAAAAAAAAGTGTAGCTGGGAACTAGACTGAGGAGAAAGGACAAAGAGTAAATTTGTATAAAGGGAAAGTACTTGAAGGAAAAACCCATGGCCAATTATTTAAAAGAACAATCGTCTATAGCTGTCTGATACAGCACCCTTTTGGGGATGTAAACTGCTGTTTGACTCTGTCAGCATCTACAACGCAAATAAAGGAAGCACTCCTAATGATTCAACCATACCCAGAATTATGAACTGAGGGGAGGGGATGACAAGTTACTAAACAATCAGAGGAAATAAGAGGACATTACCAGTTTCATCCCTAACTCATGTGCTTTGTATTGATGGTGTGCAGGGGAGGGCAGTGTAAATCCACTGCGTCTGTCTGGAACAAACTTCTGCTGCATTAGTTGTGCATATAAACACTTTGTGAATGTGACCTGTATGTATAAAATTAAAAGAAAAGCATCATAGCATGATTTTCTAAAAGATATTAAGAAATAAAAAAATCACGTCTAAATTTTATTTTACATCTGCAGTCAGTAACAGATATGATGTTAATTCCCCCCCCCCCCCGCTTTATGATACAATTCCAGTAGCCTTGTACTGGGAGCTGAAAGACTTCAGCAAGGCCTTAGCATAGAAAAAGTCAGCAGGTGGCTACTGAGAGACTACGAGTGGATAAAGAATAACGGGACTGAAAGCAATATAAGGGGGGGGGGGGAGGTGGCAGAGTACCATCCACCCAGTACAAAAAAGTTTGGAAAAAGGAGTTTTCCTTAGTTACTGGGGTAGAAGGAAAAAAAAGTCTAAATTCCTTTTATCAAATTTCAGGGATGCCTTGCAGCAGGATGGCACAAAACTTTCAATAATCATCTTGTTCCAGTTACTGCTGGAGTTAATAGTTGTAAGACACAACATTCCTAAAGCAAAGAGAAATACATGACTGCCCTCAAGAAAAATGAATTATCAAACATACTGTTTTTAAATTGAAAGCCATACATTCCCTAACGTGACTACCAAAGAAACAGCATATCCATCAATCAAGCAGTCAGATGAATGGCTATTAAGTTACAAGCAGAAAGATCACTTACTGCAGCCATTACACATGTGTCAGGAGAGAAAATTTTGAAAGGGCGACAAGCTTTTAAGTCAATGGGATCTCGCAGATAAAAGGCCTGGACTGCCGCAGCTACTAGTGTAGGACGATGCTTTAATACCATCACAATGCCTGCTGGAAGGTAACAGTGGGCTTGGTGAAGGGAGGCCTTGACTTTTTCAGGATACCTGTGGCAGGCAATAATACAGCATATTATAAGTAGTACAACAAACATGATCAGCTGTTTAATATAGGCCCTGTTTCCTTTAATATCAGGATGTACATCATGCCAGATTACTTAAAATATTCTGAAATCAAATTAAAAAAATTAGTCAACCAACAGCCTGCAATATTTCTACAAGATTAACAGAGTCATGCTTTTTTGCCAAGACCAATGAAATCCTGTTCCCCATGCCCAGTTTTGGTGAAAAGCATCAGGCTAATTGTATAGATTCCTGGTACCAAGCAGTTGAGTTCAAGTACAATGTTTCTGCTCAACCCTAGTCTGTCAAATTCCATGAAGGAATTTCTACCACTAATCCAGTGACCCTTACTGGCCATTGCTGAAGGCTAGCTGACAGTTTGAAGAGCATTCTACTTCTGTCTCAGCTGAGAGCCCAGCCCAGTCCAGACACACATCTATGTTATATGCTTCCGTGAAGTCATGGAAGAAAAACTGCTGTTGTCCTTTTGCAAAAGTCTGGAATTTAGCCCCAAATCACTGTGCTGTCAGTGCCGAGATCAGAATACAGCAAGAGTCTAGCATTGTTAGGGTCCCCCACCATAAGAATGCCACAGAAGTTAGCAAAATGTCAGGATAGAAGTAATCTACTTTGAGTTAACAGGAAAATATGTATGATGCCATGGATGCTTAAGACACCAGAGAGAAGTACCCCAGATAACCCAGTATCAGAACATTCTGTTAAAGAACACAAGAAGAAATAATCCACATACCCACTGATGCGTTTATATACTGCTGCTCTAATAGATTTTGTGGTGAGGAACTCCTTTGGATGTGCTTCCAACAGCATTAATGCCTGCACAATTGTTGGACTGGTGACAGGTAGCCAAGATTCCTCTACAGGAGTCTTTGGCTGTGGGATGATGCACAGTTCTCCTTGATGAAAAAACACCTGACAAAATGAAACCTTAATTAGATAAAAATTTGGACTGTGTTGCAAACAAGTATTAAAAGAATGAACACTTGGGAAATGTACACTTTCTTCATGTGAATGGAGGGTCAGAGGGGATCAAAATGGCATAGCATAAGTTAAAATCCATATTCACATAAAATAATTGCCAATTACATGGACTTTTTGGCGTTTATTCTAACACAACTACAGAGAGCCAGTTGGAAATTAAGAGTGAGAAGGGAACTGATGCAAGATGCTGAGGAGAGGTGATAATTGTTCATAGTGCCTCACGGGGTGCAGTGAAAGCCTGTTACTCAGCCACTGATTCAGAACAATTCTGATGGCAAAAGATTCAATTAAATGGATTTTTAATTTATTTTAGTTTCTTTAACAGCAGAGGTGGCATGCTAGTCTTCTAATCAGAGGTTAAAGAAAGAAGAAAGGGAGGCTTAGGAGTACTGACACTGGCTGTGAAATGGTGTTTGTTTTCTCATTTATAGGCCAGAGGTAACACTCCTCTCTCCTTGCTGAATATATGTAAACCACTTCTGATAGCCTTGTAAAGGAGCTCAAATAATGCTATTTATGAAATGATAATTGTGTATGGTTTTAAGTAAAAAAGTGCCAGGGACAAAAAGCAGCCCTTTCAGTAAGTATAAATTATTCCACCCTGACATTTAAAGTAATTGCTCCCAAGACACTCAATTGTATGTTGTGTCACAAAGAGGCTACTCCAACATTTACTTAGTTTTATATAAGATTGGTATTATACTGTATACACAGATGTTCAGGTAACTTTAAGACAAACACCGTTAAGTATGATCTCTGTGCGTGAACCATTTCATAAGCAAAAAGCATGTTGTGTAATTATACCTAGTTAACTGTTACAGAATATTTCTTATTACCAAATTCAGATGTCATGGGTAGATTATGAATTTGGCTTTTTGACTTTCTGATACCCAGACATGCTGATAAACTAAGTATAGATAAACTACTTGGTAAATATCAGAATTCACAAAATGCCCACAGAACTTTTTTAAAGAACATCATTCAAGTGAATGGTATGTTCAACTGCAATGGATGTGTTCAACTACTAAGCCTACAATAAGCTTTCAATGCAAGCGTAACTATTAAAAACCAGAACAGAAGAGCCCTAGGCCGTGGTCAAAGAAATTAAACTGTTAATCACAAGATTCTGATTCAGTCTAGAGATGCATTTACAAACAATGTGACAAATGTAGATGATTTGTGATGGAGGCAGGAGAGTAAGACAACTCAACTGAAACAGAACCTCAGAGTTATGAACTAACCAGTGGCCCATACACTCATTTGGAACCAGAAGTGTGCAATCAGGAAGCAGCAGAGACAAGAAAAAGCAGATACAGTACAGTGCTGTGTTAAACAAACTACTAAAAAACATAAATGGAAAGCTGCTTATTCTTCTGCGTAGTGAAGTTTCAAAGTTTCTGAAGTTTACAACAAAGCATTTACTTTGAAAGAAGAACTATAACATTTTTTTCAGAGTTGAAAACACCTCCATTTCCAAGGTGTTTTTAACTTGAAGGTTCTACTTTAATATCACTTGTAGGTTAAGCTGGGATTTGATTTTAAGTCTGCAGAGATAAAAAGGTACTGCTTTGAACATAATATGTCACTGAGTCAAGTGCCAGTCTGCATGACAATTTCACCTACCCGATTGGCACTATTTTCAGGTTTTAACCACTTTGGGAGGAAGTCTGCTGCTTCTATCAGGAGGAACTCACCATCATTGTCATCAACCCTAACCAAACAGAAATCAGTTTCATATTAAACATGGCCCTGCAAAGCACAAAGATGAATACTTTAACTCAGTTACTGCTTCAGTGAAAGGGGATTCCTTCACCTTTAAAAAAAGATACGGGACCCCCATGCCCTTTAATCCTCTAACAAGACAGACACATGCCATCACACACTTAAGGACCAAGCAGCTGAAACCTTTCAGGGGAGGCATTTCCCCCTGAACATCGTAGCAGCCACATGTAGGTTTCCAGGTTTTTTCAGCTAATTTCTACATGTAAGTCACCTACTGTTTTCGCCATTTAAATGAGTTCTTTCACTGGCAGTAAGTTAAGAGGTCTGCAAATTTTTTAGTTACATTTGTATTATGAACAAAAACAAGACATTTCTTTGAGCTATGTATTAGACTGGCAATGTGTTACATTCTCAAGAACAGTTTATTTAGAAACACAATTAAGAATAAGACTCATGGGAAATATTATTGCTATACTCAGATTCTGCAATGTCAAGCACTAACCGTATTGCATTCTGATCACCCTAAAGGGCACTCCCACTTTATCTACTGTAGTGGAGAGTAAAATTGAAGATGATATATAGCAATTCTAAAATTCAAACCACAGAGATCTGTACCCTCCCTTGGACCCTCGTACTCCAAATCACTTAAGCACATGCTTAATTTTAACTTCAAAAGAACTATGCATGTGTTTAAAAGTAAGCATGTGCTTACATATTTTGCTGAATTGGAGCTCAATGAAATGTCCACGGAAAGACAACCAAAAGAGACAAATTACCTGTATACTTTTCTGAACATAGTTAACAGTGGACAACTCAAGTACTATTCTCCTATATGAAAAAGATAAAGCTACTACATTGATTTCTATTTTTAATAACTATTAAACTCATATTTGACATGAAGACTGGGACAAGCTCAATACTACAGACCTACAGTCAGTAAAACTGTTACTCAGGGGATGTGAAAAATCCACATCTTCATGATGTTGGTATATCCATCTAACATCTCTCCCACCTTGTACATAGCGCTATGCTGACTGAAGAGCTTCTCTAGTCAACATAGCTATCACTACTAGGGAGACAGATCAGCTAAGCTGACAGGAAAAGCTCTCCCCCCAACACACAGGAGCATCTTCACTTGAGCACTGCAGCTGCACCACCACATTGTTTTACACATACCAGTATTCCTAGGCCTTGGCTTACATGAACCGAACTAAACAGTAAGACTTCAATTAACACTTGCAAGCTGTTTTAGAAGTCAAGTTACTTCTCTTTTGTTTTCCCCATCTTGACAACAGAGCTATGTTTTTTAGAAGAAAATCAATACTACAGACTCAAAGATTTTTAAAGTCTGAAGGTACTAATATGGTCACCTAGTCTGACCTGCACAATGCAGTCCACACGACCTCTTGCCTACTCCTACAATAGACTTCTCATTTATGACCAATGTTTCCTCTAATTTTTTGTAGGCTGTGTCCACAAACCATTTCTTTTGTGCCAATTTTTGGAACCAGTGTCCAAATTTGTGCGCACTCCAGTGACTGTGGTTAAACATGTGAGCGCAACAAAGCAAGTGTGTACAATGCAAATATCATCTATGTTTCATTATGTGGAGACATCTGGGTGAATCAGATTGTAATCCACCTCCAATTTATGAGTAGAAATTAAAAAAAATATTAGCATTGTTTGATTTTTTTGTGCAAGTTTCATTTTGTTGTGTGTGCTAGTTTCATGATCTGTGTGCATGCACACTCGCACACAGCTCAGAGGGAACATAATCTATTTCAAAAGGGATAGCCGTGTTAGTCTAGTCCAGTAAAAAAACAAGGAGTTGTGTGGCACTTTAAGACTAACAGATTTATTTTTTGCATGAGCTTTCGTGGGAGAAGATCCCACTTCCTCTATGACCCAGTTACCAAAGTCCCCAAATTATGATTCAAAGGCTTCAAGGTACAAAGAAACCACCATCAAGTGAGCCATGACCCACACTTCAGGAGAAGGTAAAAAACCTGCAAGATCTCTGCCAATCTGCCCTGGGTAGGAGAGGGGGGGAATCCCTTCTTGACCCCAAAGGAGGGATTAGCTAATCCCTAAGCATGTGAGCAAGACTCACCAGTCAGAAACCACACACACACACACAAAGAATTATCTGTACCAAGCATCCTGCTAAGGTTTAGAGTACTGAAATAGCAGTCACTGAAAGAGTTTAGAAGTCTCAAATTTAAAGTTTCACAAAGGGTTGAAAGTGTGTTAGAAGTACCTTGCTGCTAATTCTGGAAACTTCTTTGTGATCTGTTGTATGAGGTACACAATAAACCATTCATCTTCAATATTATCCCCAAATTTAGTCACGCCACCAATATGTGCAGGGATATCTCCTAAAAGACGGGAAGATTTAAAAAGCGCAAAGCAGAAGTTAAACATTCTCTCTATTAATGGTCAGCCAAATATGGTCACGCCATTCAATATGTAATCTAACTGGGGGAGGGACTGGGAGAAATAGCACAGAACATGGCTCAACAGGTAAAAAAAAAAAGTGAGTATTTGTGCTAGTAGTTCTAGTAACAGCAATATCAAACAGCAAGAAAGAAAAATAAACAGTAGGCAAACTTAGTAAGAAATGCAGTACCAGTAAAATGAATTACGGAAAAAGATTTGCAATTTTTCATTTGAGAAAAGAAGTTAAACTAGGAAAACTATACAAGAAACTGAGTTTGCAGTGAACAAGTTGTTCAATTTAAATTGTTTCAATTCCTCCTCCTCCTGGGCCCAAAGATCTACAAATCAGTACTACCATCTGTATGTTTTATTTTCATAGAAATAGCTAGTCCCAAATCAGATGGAAATCCAGCTCTATGTTGGAGGAAAACAAATGCAGTACTTTTACCTTTAGCAGGTTTGTATTTGAGATTAAAAGGTTGATTTTGCCAGATATAAGAAACTAATAGAGGGGCAAAGTGGACCACTATCTTCTCGATGTACTGCTGAAGAACTTCTCTACGCTGTTCAGGGTCATTTGGTTCCTGAGGCATCAGAAAGAGCTGGTACCGCACTGCGTCTTCTATGGTCGCCATTCTCAGGTCCCCTGCCATTCTGGACTTTTAACAGTTGTCCTTCAAAACCAACCAAACAAAACAGGGTCACTCATTCACAAACACTACCCATTAAGTAGCCCCCTGTGACACATCCAGCCACAATCAACTCAAAACATTCCCAGTGACACTGGCCTCTATCACCCTGAAGAGGGAGGACAAGCAAACCCTTTATTGACATTATGGAGCCAAACAACTCTGCAGCATAGCGTGGCCTTACAAGCTGCTCCAAAATAGGGCTACCAGATACCGAAGCCTCGAAAGCAGGCCAGGGAAGTAAGAAAAGGAGAAGATTGGAAGACACATGAAGAAAATGCAGCATTCATGTCATATTCTCCTTGTTTTAGCGGGCCCTGGAACGCTTCCCCCTAAAAACAGGGTGTTCTGGGGCCTTCCACCATCCTTTAACCCCCTCAGTAAAAAGCCAGCCAAGATCCTGTCTTTTAAAATGCCTGCCGATGACGGAAAACGTGAAGGTAAAAAAGAGAACATGTCCTTTGGCCTGACGTCTGCTAACCCTGCCCCCCATGAAGCATCAACACAGAGCGCAGCCCTAGCTCCGCCAACGCCTTCCAGCGACCGACACACCCGGGGCGGCCACCCCGCAAAGAGACCCCGCGGCCTGCCGCCAACCCACCCCGCAGCCACCGCAGGAGCCGGGCAGGCCGAGGCCCGGGAAGAGGCGCGGAGCACAGCAAGGCTACAGCCTGACCCCGCCACGGACAAACGGCGCCGCCGGCCGCGTCCGACGCCCCCGCGGCACCCCGACAGCAGCGGCCCGGAGAGCCGGGCGCGCAGCGAGCGTTAGAGCAGCCGGCCGCCGCGTGAGGGGAGAGCGCGCGACGCACAACGGCCCTCCGCCCGCCCTCACCGGAAGCCGAGCAGCGCGCGCCCCGTACACGTCACGCAGCGCGCCGCCCTCACTTCCGCTCGGGGGCGGGGCGTCGTCATGGCGCCGGAGGCGGGAGTGGGGCCGTGCTGAGGGATGAGGCTGGAGAATGATCTCGCGATACGCGCGCAAGCCCGTGCCCCCCGGCGGCCTGGGGAGGTGAGTGCCCCCCCCGCAGGAAATCGGGTTGTAACCGCGCCAACGGCCGAGCTCTGGCCGCTTCCTCCCACAGGAAGTCTGCCCCCCCCCCGGGCCTGAGCTTCTCCTCCCACCCTCCTCACAGCACCCCCCCCAGAGCCCCAGCCCCCCGCACAGCAGCATCTCCAGGGCCTGAGCTCCTCCCCCACCCATGGCACCCCCCCCGACAGCGCCCCCAGGGCCTGAGCTCCTCCCCCCACCCGTGCCCCCCCCGACAGCGCCCCCAGGGCCTGAGCTCCTCCC